>VZRR01011791.1:1303-477119 GCA_013398015.1 Oreocharis arfaki
TATACATGTACTCCCTTCATGTGTTTGGGAAGAGAAAAAGAAATACCAGGCACCTCTCTCTTTCTTTTGTTCCTCTTTCACACTCGTACACTTATGATTTAGTGAGATCCCCGGTGCCCCGGCCGCTCCCCAGCCACTTGCGAGTCACTTGCCCACTTTCCCCGGCATTAACTTCCATCCTTTCTGCTCGAGGTGGTCGGGGAGCAGCCCCCCTCCCCTTCCCCAGATACGTTTCGTAAGGGAGGGGGCGGAGGTGCGTCTCTCCCTTTATCTCTCGCGCTCTCGCTAACTTTCATCCTCACCTAGGGGGAAAATTAAAACCCGTCACCAGCCTTTGCCATCGCGGCTCCCTAAACGGCTTGCGGATCAGATCGGAACCCGCCGCTCCTTACCCCCCCAAATTCTCTCTTTCTCCGTCTCTCGAGTAGTCCTGACAAATATGGTCCAGGGCTGCGGGCACAGTGAGCATGCGCCCGCGGAGCCAGGGCTGGGGAAAGGGGAAACTGCCGCCGCCGCCGCCGCCGCGGCTCCTCTTCCTCCCTCGCCTGCGCTGCCGCTGCGCCCCGGCCGCCCGCAGCCGGCACCCGGCAGCCGGCACCGGCGGCGGGCATCGCCCTCGCCAAAAACGCGGCCGCCGACAAGGGCTCCGGCGGAGGTGCATCCTCCCCCTGATTTACTGCCGACGCTGGAGGAATAATAAGGAGACTTGTGCAGCAGCCGCGCGCTATTTTGGGCGCTTTCAAAAATAACGCCTTGCACTTTTCGGGGAGGGGGAAGTCCGGTCCTCGGGGGTCCCGCCAGGTGCTGCTGAGGTTGGGTGGTGGGCGCCGGGGTCCCGGGGAGAGACTGTCTGCGGCTCTTGGCCCCATCCTCTGCGCAGAACAGACCTGGGGTAGAGGCAAGACAGCTGGGCACCAGTAAGGAAAGCGCGGGTCCTGCGGGAGAGGGGCTGCCCTCCGCCGCGGCCGGCGAGGGGATCCCCGAGGAGGTGGTCTGAAGCCGGACAGCGCGGAGCCAGGCTCCTCCTGCGCTCCTGAAATAAGGGATGCGTTCAGTATGGGCACATTCCTTGTGATGGGCCTCCTCTCGTTTACGACCTCCCCAGCCTACAAAATAAAACTAGTCTCAGATGTGCCACCTGCTTGAATACTCCCCATCGGTGCCCTGTATTCCTAAAGACAAATATAATCTTCATTTATTTTCTGTCCCTGGTTCAGAAAACAGTGACAACTGAAGGCCCTAGCTATTTCATGGGATTGCCCTGGGTGGACTTCACCTGCAAGGAGGTCTCTTAGCAATAGAACCTTACAAAACATAGACCTGGATGAGGCCTAAGTTTGCTGGGAAAGAGGAAGGATGGACGACTGCTATCAGATGTAAATACGATGCTTTAAAAACTGTATATACATATGTATATATGTAGTTTGAGGCGACGTATAAAACAACACAGAACACAATCTTAATTATGCTAGTCCTAAATATTTTTTTCAGACCACACAGGATCTCCCTAAAGTCATTCTGTCCTAAAGGCAAAAACTGGCAAAATAAATTTTGAATTTTTGATAGTTTGTCATGTTATTATATATCTCTTAAAATAACTCTAAAATCTCAATGCATCTTTTGTTAATCCCAGTAATGATCAATGACCAAACTTTGTCTTGCTTTTGTATATGCTCCCTTTTACAATTACGCTTCCAACTTTGGCCCCAATTACCGGAACAGAAACAATAATAAATACTAATAGGCAGCCAGTAATAGGTATCAGTTGAATATCAATAGAAATAAATACAAATTACAAGACTAAGTACAACCTTTTTGGTATTATGGATACATACTGTATTACCCTATGATCCCCATGATGGGGACAGCATTGCACTGGACATGGGATAGAGATGGTCCATCTCTGACAAGACTTCCTAGCCTCAGCTTCTGTTCAGTAGAGTATATACTTCAGAATGTGTGTTAAAGTATTTGAGAACCAAGCTTGACAACTCTGCTCTCTTAAACTATGCCCATGTTCAAACAATTCAGACAATCAGGCTTTTACCATACTATCTTGACAGTTTATATATGATTTTTTTTTTTCACAGCAGTAAAATAGGGCTCACGATTAAGTATTCACAGGATTGGTGCCTAAGCAAAATACCTTATAGCTGTTTTATGATGAGCAATGATGAGACTTCTCACACCCCTTCAGCTCAAATGGCAATGCATGTAGGCTGCAGTTTTCATCAATAAACATATGTTCATTAGAAACTAATTACAGAAAACAGTATTAACCTAATTGTAATAATTAGTGATAACATACATTTTAACTCTTCTGGAAACACAGATGCAAAAAATAGTAAAGAATGAGAAAATTCCTACTTTCCACCAGTGAACTCTTAGTTGAGGAAATTTGTGTGTTAGAAACAAAGAATAAACTGTAACTGAAGTCATGCAATGCTTTTTTGAAAATTATTTCCCAATGTTCCCAATGTTCAATGTTGTTGAAATGTTTTAAGTCAGACAGTTGCCAAATAACTAGATTATTCTCTCATAGCATTAAATTAGCTGGGCTCTGCAGAAGATCCTCAAAGAATGGTACAATTTGGTGATATTTCAAACTCTTTAGGATACTTGACCTGTACTGATTATTCTCCAGATGATATTGATGTTTTGGGGGAGAGTGTAACATACCCCGTTAAGAAAATACATTTCCAAGAGTACAACTCGACTAGTTATCTGCTGTTATTTTATTTATGCTTGAAAGACTTTGTCCCTTTCCTCTGAAATTATTGAAGGGATATATATGTGTGACTATGATATAAGAGTGTAGCACCTTACAGAAAATGATGACACAGGTGGAAAAGCTCCTTGAAGGATGTGTATTGGAAAGAGTAACTGAAACCAAGGGTTTGAAACAGCACATAGCTGCTTTATTGAATCAAATGGATAACTCTTTGATTAAAGTAAAAGGACCTATGAAATTAATAAAGATACCTTCTGTTCTCTGTTTCTTCTTCGATCCTTGCCCTAATCATAGTGTGTCAGCTCGTGATGTATAATAAACCCATTATTTTGTCAATAAAAATTTATTGAGTAAAAATAGATTAAACATTATTCACATATGCTCTTTAAACATTAGTTCTGTTGCCATTTTATTTAATACTAGTATCCCATCTGTATTCCAAAGGCAAAGAATTTCAAACACTTGTTTTCTATATGTAAGTATGGCATTTAATATGATTTTGGCAGTATGTTTAATGACAGATTTTGGAGTAGCTAAATTTGGTCTCTCTCTGAGTATTCTTGTAACTCGTTGAATAGGTGTTTGTGCTGTAGCCAAATACTGATTATTTTTCTAAGAGCATGTGCATGAACATCCATATACATGGCTTCCAAAATCCAAATCTTGAGTACCATTTAAGGGAGTGAGAGCAAAGTAATGTACATTATCCGTTCAGTTTGCATATTGGGTTTGTGTGATCTAATGGCTCCTCAGCAAGCATCTACATAAACTGAGAAAAAGAGAACCAGGATTTACATTTTCCGAAATTATTTGGCATTTCTGGGGTCTTGATTTCTATGATACAGATGAACATGCCTTAAAGATGGCCTTGTTAAACAAAAATAGCTGGCATGGGACTTTTTATCACACTTATAGTAACCTGTGCAGCTCATTGTGTGACCTTTCTCACCAGTGACAGTCAGCAGTCTGTCATGTGATTCTTCCCAAACCTGGAGGAGAGAAAAGAGGGCTTGAGGGCAATCACTGGGAAAAAAAAATATTGTATATGTTATGTAAAGCTCTAAGCCAGGAAAATGGAAGTGTGAAAACTTTAAGAAGTTGGGAATGAAGAGAGAAGGTGTACTTGCTCATTTACCGATCAAGGCAAGCCAATTACAGTCCCTGGTGATTCCTGTTCCTCTCGGTAGTGTTGTCTCCCTGTCCAGAGAATTTGATGTCCACACTGATGCTAAGAAGTAATGACTGACTTATTATCAATAAAGTCAACTGATTTTGCCACTAATCCCAGAGTAATTATCAAAGTTGATTCAAATGTCATGCTAAAGTGGAGAACCAGTAATACGCCCTAGCTTTCAAATCTGTGTGCCTGCCTGGCTGCATCCCAACTCCCTACCAGAGTGAGACTCGGGAGGGCAACAGGCTTTTTTTCCTGGGAAGGAAACTTGAGCATGAGTACTTGAAAGAAACTGCAGTGTTTTCCAGAGACGTTTCAGCCCAACGTGCCCTGGATGCACTGTAGGTGTAGATGTTGTTTCTGGAGGCATTGATGAAGCCTTTGAAAATTCCTACTTTTACAAAGTTGCAAGACTACAGAGCTTTCCAGAGCTTTCCAGAGTTGGTCTTCATCCTAAAGAAATTCAAAGGCAGATAGGGAAGTTAAAGGATTGTCCGTTCAGGAGTGAGTCCAGAGCAATACTGCATATAAGGAGTTCAGGGAGCATTGGACCAGAATTGTTGTAAAAGCAGAAGAAGTAATTCGTGAGTCAAACACAAGTTAGGAATATTGATGAGGACTCTTGAACCAAGAGAAGGCTGAAGTTAGAAGCTTGGACATGTGGGTTGGACATTAGGGAAGGGCTTGGAGCACTGGCAGATCTTAAAACAGTTGAAGGGAACAGGAGGTGGTCCCAGAGACAAGAGGTATGAAGGTCCAGCAGAGATTGTGCAGTCTAGAATGGATGATAGGCCAAAAGAAATGTGTAAAAGTCCTGAGGGAGAGGAAAGGAGGGGATAGTAGGATAAGAGAGACACCACAGAGGATGACAGCTGGTATGGGAAGGGGCAAACAGTGTAAGTGGGTCAAGAAGGGAAAGGAGGAAGAAGGGACGGAACCTATGCCAGGCAAATATGGAAGTACAGGAGATTTGCATTCTTTAAAAATGGAATTTTCTAGATGTAGTTTTAAGGGATAAAAATGAGCAATATCTTGGTTATGAGTGGGTAAGAGGGTAGCCACCCCACAGTTCTTTTCGGCACAGAACTGTATTCATGCATGCTCTTTCCTAAGGTATGTGGCCACACTCTGCATATGAGGGCCATTATCATTTCCCACAGTAAAAGGCTTTGACTCCAACTGTGCATGAGATTTTAACAGCCTTGCAGCAGAGCATTACATTGGACAGGCTGTTCAGGCTGGATTCTCCAGACCTGTCATCCAAAAGCTAGTAGTCACTCTGAGAGCTCAGGCTGTATTTTTAATATGCACAAAGAAGGCAAGTTGATGAGGCAGCACAGAACAAACATCACTCTCGGGAACAGAAGCTGAATGAGAAAGGGTTGCAGTCTTCACGTCTTAGGTGGAAAACAATTCTGTTGAAATAGGCAACAAAAGCAGAGGTTATTTTAATAATTGTTTGTAGAATTTTTAGATCTGTAACTGCTGCTGAAAAATATCTGGAAGTGAATAAATAGCTCATCCTGTGGGTCTGCTTGGACGGCAAAGCCTGACAGCATGGGGAAAAGAGGAGGAAGTCCCATCCAAGGTCCTTAAAACACAATGGCAGGGTGAGAACTTGCTCTAACTTGCTCTCCCTGGAGAGCGATAGAACAGTTTTCAGAGCAACATGTGTCAGACTTAGTGACTCACAGCCACATGTGGACATTCCTAGTAAAATATAAATTGGTCCAGCAGTAGCTGAAGAGGAAAGAATCCCAAATATTGCTTGTATTACACATAAGAGCAAATGACTCAAAGTATGCATGCAGACTCTTATTTCTTCATCTTCATTTTTATCTATTAGTGTGTTCAAAAAAGTAAATAACACCCTTTTTATTTTTTATTCTTCAGTACTGATGGTGTCAGATTGCATATACCAGGCAATACATGCTTGCTGTATGTGGGATAATGCAGAGGTTTGCTCTGAGCAAACAGATCTCTCCTTGTAGAGGCTAATGCAAAAACCTGATGCCAACACTTAAAGGCAGTAGAAGGAAACCAGAAATGCAGCAAACACTGAATAAAGCGTTTTTGGACATTGATAAGAGGTTTTCCTTAACTGAGAATTCAGAATTAGGATTGCAGCAGAACAGGTATCCACTAGGCCTGCCAAGTGTGACTGCAATTAAAGCAACAGAGAAAGCATCTCGTGTTTGCCATTAGGTCCAACACCCCATGTAGAACAACAAGAAGGGAGTCCTTTATAACATTTTTCCAGTGATGTTGTGTCACGTGGACACAGTAATAGCATTCCCCTCTTTGACAAGCAACAGAGAATATTAGTGGGGCCTGTTTCTGAGACTGACAACGAATGGATTATTCAGAATCTGAGAAATTTATATTCCATTGCCAATGATCCTGAGTCATCAGGCTTCGTGGAGTCAACTCATACATTTCCTGTGCTGGCATAGTGGGCATTGTGCGCTCATTGATCTATATATGTAAGTGAATATGTAAATTGTAATTGTAAATAGTAGCTTCAGTCAGTAAAAGGGCATTTTTATTCTGGACTTTTAAGCTATGTGCTAACCCCTCATGCTAGGAAATCAATCTGCCGAAATCTCATTTACTATCTAGAAAATAATGACAAATGTGAACTAATATTCTTAGTAAAATAATTACACACAATAGCAAGAGGTGGGAGTACCTGTTTGCTGTAGAATTCAAGGTTCGACAAACACATTTCAATGGAGAACTCGGTCTCCTGGCTACCACAACAAAGCAGGCAGGATATTCTTTTTGCTTTGAACACAGAACTGTATATGTTAGTAGACTGTGCAGGCTGATGCCTATTTGTGGAAGAGCCAGCTCATGTTGGTTTACATTTGCAGTTTCCCACAACATGATTTGATTTCAATATCCGCTGATAACAGAACTGATGCGTGCTCTTAAGCGTTCAAGAGGAACTGAACTTCAGAAAAGATACTTTTGCTGAAACTAGTTCATTTTCACATGTTCCAAGATAAGCTTCACGTGACACTTTACATCAAGCCCTCCTAGCTTCTTACACCCCGGGGAATTCTTTGCAAATCGAAATCCTCTATGCCTTAAATTTTAGAAAGAAAATGATGCAGCATGGGAACATCAACTGTATAATCATTAATATCATTATAGTACTGTACTGGGAAGCAAATCTGCCCTTCTTTACATAATCTCCAAATATTTAAACTGGAAAAAATAAGTTTAAACTGAAGGACTTTTAGATTTGTGGTGCACAAATACTGCATTTGGGGGTGTTGATGAGTTCTCGGGGAACATTTAAAAGTTGTAAGCATCCAAGGAAACACAGAAGGACTTTAAGATCATTGGCTAAAAATGGATGACGGACTTTTCTGGCTCCAAAGAGAAAGTTTCTTCCCCTCTCACCACTCATCCAGGGAGGCATGGATGTATGTAGCAGTTTCATAAATACATTTGTTCATCCTGAAAGCACCATGCATATTTTTCACCTTACTCACAGAAATAGTGATGGTGATGTGTAAGCGTACTGCTAGTGCACAAACCTCACCTGGGGCTGTTATCAATGGCGAACTTATGGCCTCTCTCCTATCTGTTGAGTTTGGAGCTAAGGCTTTATAGAAAGCCAGTGGAGTGAAGAATGTCCTTTAGAGTGGGACTCAAACATGTACATGGAAAGTTTATTGCTTTTATGAAATGTACAGTGAATTCAGATGTGCACCTTACATTACAGCCTATGTGAATATCTGAATCGCAATTTTCAGTTCAGAAATTTTTGTCAAAAACCGCCTCCTACATGATGGTGATATCTTTCCATTCATAATATTTCTGACTTCATCTGTTTTGGATGAGATAGACAGTTGTGAGCATCAATCCAATGAAAATGAGATATTACCTAAATATATCTTAATGAGCAAGAGTAGTGCACACTCTTTATTTATTTATTTACATTAAACTGCTTAATCTTTTGGTAAGTAACAGGGTTGTTCTTCTCTGTGGAATGTAAGCCAAGTTTCAGCTGGGAACAAATAATTGAGTTATATAAGCACATATAAAAATAGACTGACCCACATCTATAACAACAGGATCATATTATAATAAAATGCTATTTCTTGTATAATTTTCTGAATGCAGAAAGCACCTATATAAATGAACTTGTATAAGGAAAGCCGTGTTATATTTGGCCTATATATTGGTTTGCATGCACATGAGCCAAAACATGAACAGTTTCTCTTTTGGTGCAGTTCTGTTCTGTAGTGAAGGTGGGTATCCAGGCCTGAGTATCATGATTTCCGTTAGTATCAGAAGATTGATATAAGATGACACGGTCTGAGAAGATGAAGAAGCTGCATGCAAAAAATACTA
The DNA here is from genome assembly GCA_013398015.1 of Oreocharis arfaki. Taxonomy (NCBI): domain Eukaryota; kingdom Metazoa; phylum Chordata; class Aves; order Passeriformes; family Paramythiidae; genus Oreocharis; species Oreocharis arfaki. The sequence goes on from VZRR01011791.1 coordinate 9,574, forward strand.
TGCAAAATTAAGATTTTTTAAAATTTCTGGAATAGGCCACAATGGTGTATAGTTTTGTTTGGGTTACTACAACCCATCAGTATAAGGCTCTACTGAGCACAGTTCTGCACACATCAGGGAAATCAGCAGCTGCAGATTTAAATAGGATAAGAAACATTATATAAACTTACTGCACATGCTGCTTCTCCTGTTGTAGTAGCTAATATGTCAAGACATGCTTATAGAAACAGACACATGCATATGTGCATGGCAGACAAGGTAGGTGCTCGGCTGGAACTCAAACCAATGTGTATTTACAACTGCTGTTGCCACCCCTCTCTCGCACAGCTTGCAAATTCACAAGCTGACATGGCATATTCCAAATATTTTAAGTTGTAGTTCTCTTCAAAGCTAAAAGATGGAAGAATAACATGGTAATTTTGAATGTTTAATACTTTACAATTCTCACAGACTAGTTTTATCAAGCAATATCTGTTCCTAAACCAACAGGCTACGTACAACAAGAACACCTTTCTTTAACTATAGCTCGTGCTACTGGTGCTCAAAGCCAACTTATGAATCCTTAACGCTTAGTTAACTCAGAATTAATTTTCTTCACAGTAAGAGCATGATATACTCCAAAGTAATGAACATTTCTATGCCAATTTCTATTTTTCATTCTTAATTTTATTGTCTATAGCATTTATTTATTTATGTCACAAGAATTCTTTCATAACAGAGAAATTTTCCCCACTATTCTTTCATTACTGCTCCCTAATATTCTAATAGGTGAAAAATTAATGTTGGTAGAAGCTAAACGTGGAAAATTCTAGCCTAAAATACTTCTTTAGGTAATGGGTACCTGAAAACAGGGAATTAGAATGAAAACCATTTCTAACCTTGTTGCATTTGCCTCCTTGTAGCTCTAATATAGAGCTCACAATATGAAGGGTGTATGTATGTTTCTGCAGCCTAGACCTGGCTGCTTAACCAATAACACATAAATCTAACCAGTCAAGTACAGCATAGAAAGAGCAAAAATTGTTTGTTTTTTTTTTACACTGGTTAGCTTCTCTGCATCAACACAGACGTAGAAGTAGCCACTTGAGGCAAACTTAGGTTCCAGTTGCTACCTGAGCTTAGCTGAGAGAGTTTCATTTCAGCGTGCATTGGCTCAAACTTATTTCAGCTGACTGTTAATAAGAGCCAAACCCAAGCATTCTCCATGATATAGAATCCAGTTCTCTTAAAACTAATCAAGACCACGAGGTAATCTTGCTCTGGTTATTGAAGAAACATCCAAAAGATTTTTCTTGCTTCTGTTCCAAAGTGGTCTGAATTTAAAAAGAATTCTACATCAGAAATTTGCAGTAGTTCAAGATCAGTAAGATATTTAGTAGATCAATTCTGCATAATAACTGGTGATTAGTCCTGCTAGCACATATGATCAGATAGACTGGGAAATCATGCCAATATTTCAGGTGCTTAGAGGGTTAGATAGTAATGCTGATGCTTTAAAATACACTACAGTCGGTAGGGCACTGATCCCTCAAACAATGTGACTGCCTTATTCTCTATTTATCTATGTGAGATTGCAACAGTGTGGTCATTATGTACGTTTTTACAATTAAAATAAAATTCAGAAGATAAAATACACTTCTAAATCCACTCAGTGACTCATCAGTCAAAAACCCACAGAGATCAACAGGACAGTAATTTTCAATGGGAAATGGGCTCAAAAACCTTTATACCATTTTGAAAATTTTGCCCAAGTCTAAAAACAATTGATTATTTCTGGAGCCAAAATGTCATGTGCTTAGTGGATCATCCTGGAACTTCAGGATGTGAAAATATCTCTGACATTGTGAATGTTAAGAAAAATAAAAGTAATTGTGTTTTACATATGCTCAGCATCAGGAAAGACTGATCCCTGAGACCAAATATAAGCTATGTGAATTGAAGGAATTAAAAAAAGTCACAGTAGTGTTTATATGAAACTGTTGAGTGTAGCCCTCTCTACAGACTGCAGTGAGATATAAAGATTCGTCTGATCTTACATAGATCTTTCCTATTAGACACAATAGCTTGGTGAAACCTTAACTAACAACTTCCTGAAAGGAAACATTTCAAAAACTAATCTGTAAGCAAAGTAAGAATTTTGTTGATGGATTCCCCTTACCAGGACATACCATTCACTGCACTGATTTAAAATTTACCTGCAATTAATCCCATACTTGGCAACTGGAAAACACATGAAATCTAGTTTAAAACATAGTTTTCAAATTGTGAAAGAGAAGAAATCAATTACTCAAACCTGAATCAAAGTCTCAATAGGTGTTTATAACTTTTTTAAAATTATCTTTATTTATTTTTTCTTTATTTATTTATTTTATGTAAGGATGGCCATTTAATAGCAGGGGTTTTAAGCTGCAGATCACATAAAAAAAATTTAATTTCCTTGGCTATATTTGTTCTCAACTTCCAAATCTTCTGGGCCTCCATGTCAGCTCAAATGTTCCTTTGTTGGTCATCCCTCAAAGCTCACCCAGTGCGATGCAGCATAATGTCAGCCCAGACAACTTGCAGAGACTTTGCACAACTGTGAAGCTTGTGAGAGAGCAGCTGAGTTTCACCCAGGTCTGGAATGCACAGCTGGGAGATTTTCCCAGCTCCAGTAATGCTCCCATCCCCACTCATCCACCCCAGTCACTCCAATCACACATAACTGAAGAGATCCTGTAAACTCAGATGGCAAATTTAAAATGTCTCTGTCAGCCATGTATAAAAGCCTCTGGGGGCCACAGGTAGCTCATTGGGCATGGGTAAATAAGTAGCTTGTTCTAAGATTTCCCTTTTTGACTTTTGAACCCAGCTTTTGCCTGCAGTTCATCTGCTAAGTGCTTATTCCCATCAAGCAGCATCACAAAGAAGAAAGTAGTTTTTGATAAACTAGTTGGCAGGAATCACTGCTTCCAACCAAAACTGAACATCTCCCATGCCCCTCTGGCAGTCCAAACACATGGTGCCTTGACTGTGAGGATATGATCTGAATCACCTGGTCTTTTACAAGCAAGAAAAAAGAGTAAAGTCTTAATACCCACAGATCCAATGTAGGAAGTATTGGTGCTCTTGGACTCAGCAGAGTCTGAGTAGCGAGCTCTTCCAGCCAGCTCTTCACTGCTGCCATAGGAAAATACATCAAAGGAGTCACACAGGACATTTTGTGGTAGCATCCACCGGATGGCAAGTCATCAGATTTTTAGAAAATTTGGATTATATAATTCAGATATCTTGAGGCAAAAAATAAAAGTCATACTGAGTCTTGTCAAGCCGCTTAAAAATCAGCAGTTCTGATCTTCAAGGTGAGAAAACTTTCCTTTTTCAATATGATAATTTTTCGTTCCTATGAATAGAAGCTGAATGAAAAAAAAGTCCACTTTTACCTTTCTGAAATAGATACTAAGAAACCTGGATCTAGGTGAGTGAGGAGCAGGCTAAATTAAAACAGATAGGAGTATGACCTTATCATTTTTATGAGTGTAAGTATTACATATATCAGAATATGTAACAATTTTCTTATATAGCATAAACACTAATTTTTGCAAACTGCTGTAAAGGTGGGCTTCAGCCTTGAGTAATTCTGTGAAGATGGTAAAAAGTATTTGGAAGGCACTTTTTGTGCATACATTTTTGTTTTAATATTATTCATCTTTTTAAACACAAAACCTCGAAGTTCCTTTGAGGTTTGGCACCTTGGAAGTTATTCCACTGGAGAAAATTATTACACTATGCTTCTAACTGTATATAATGTTACTGGATCAGATAGCACAGTCTGTAGTGAAGATGTCCCAGCATTTTTTACTTCGAAACAGCTCTTAGAGTTACTTTGTCAAATGAGTTTTGGGCTGAAAAATTTCTTACCAGGTGCTTTTCCTTAGCTTTATTATTTTCTTGTTTCTTTCTCAATTTAAAGATAAAATAATGCAAGACTTTATGAGGACAGGGCTAGACAAGAAATGTGTTATGTTGCCCATGTTGAAAATGTTGCGGGTTTTTACATTTGAAATTTTACTCCATCCAGTTATTGAGGTACAAATATTAAATCTGACAGGAATAGAGGGCTTTTGCTAGACAATTATTCATGCTACTCCTCTTAAAATCTACTCACGTTTGAAAAACTTCATTATGCAAGTGTGCAGAAAATACTAGCTAGATATTTAGCCAAAAATTCTGAGAAGTCTGTCTGCTATAGACCTACTCAAGGCTGCAGGGACTTAATTCTTCCTACAACCAAGCTCCACAAAAATGTGTGCCTCTCAGGGACCTTTCTGTTCACAGGGTACAGCAGAGAAAACAAATTAATTTGAGTGCAGTGTAGACAAAAGTGAAATTTAGGGGTTAGTGATTACATACGTGGAGAAAGAAATGAAAGGAGTGTGGTGAGCGAGAGGGTGGGACAATGAATTTCCAAGTGTATATGCAGGAGACTGGGACTGTGAGCTTGTTTGGAAGATGAGGTTTAGAGGATGACAAACATCCATGGTACACAAAGGAAGAGAAATCAGGTTAGCTGGACAAAGGGCCAGGACAAATATGTGAAGAGAATTAGATGAAGATTTCAAGGGAAGGGGTCAAAAATTTACACCAATTCTACCAGGGATTAAATAGTGCAAGAGGGCTAACTTGTGGTTTGGAAGTTGGTCAGTGGTTAAGCTGAACTAATTGGGTGGGTAAGAAGACAGGATTGTAAAAGGTATAAAGATCAAGATTCAAACAAAACATTAAACCATCATTTAAAAGCTGCAATGCAAGGCTAAATGCAAACTTTTAACACATAGGATGTGTGGGCACTGACATTGTTTTTGAAACTTTAATTTGAACCCTTAGGCACAGGCATAATGGTACACTCTTATGTCATGATTATGATAGACTATTTCTTCTACAGAAACCCAGCCTTACTCAGGGAACCCCATTATAAGAAATCTCCTCTGGGTTTCCACAAGGTTATGTATTGAAGGTTACAAAGCTCCTGCTTCATTGACTCTGGCAGTCAGAAGGTGTGAAATGCATTAAGTAGTGGATTGCTAGAAGGAAAGCCACCTGCATGGAGATCCTGAAAATTAGGTTCTTTCTTTGCCTCTGACAGTTTTCATGTAATACTAAACAAGTAATTTCCAGATGGTTACTAATTTCTCATTTTCAGAGAGCCACCCAAAGATCTGAGATCTAGTCTGAAACAGTGTTGGCTAGTCACAGCTGAATTCTTCTGGAATAATGCTTCAGACATAGTGGCTTGAGAAGTTGGGTCCTTGGCACGTTGGGTATTGGATATTACAGAACTGTTTTGACTTTCCCATTCTATGTCAGTTAATGCCAGTCACCTCAAACTGTTGTTCAGGTCCAGATAATCCCCTGAATAGAGAAACATAATTTAATTTGTGTATTCCGAGATATTTCAAGTTGAATATTTCAATAAACAACTCTCTTATTTATGCAAAACTACATGGATTTGTTTGCTTCAACTTCAACATTTAGTTCAATACTACAGGGCTTTTGGCACTTTTTTGATTAGCTTGTGATTCATCTCATGCAAAGGGTCAACTGTGCTCTTGAATTAAATATATAAGGAGAAAAAAAGAAACAGTTTTGGAATGAGAAAGTCACTGTAGCTTGGATTTACTGAACAAAAACCTATGTGGTTAAGCTTTGTAACTAAAATAGAACCTCCACTTTTGGATAGAAAAAGTACAGTTTGGAGTTACAGTAGAATATCATGTAGACAAATTAATTTCAATGGAACAATAGTTTGAAGCATTGTATTCATTTTATTTTCAAACTCAAGAAACATGCACTGCGATTCTTTCATACCCAAGTAGAGTTCATTAAATGACAACTAATGTAGGAAGATACAGAGCCAAAAATGTGGGTTAGAAAAGGAATATTTTTTGTAGTAGCATGGGAGGATGAAACTCAGAAGAGCCTTTTATATCTTTTAGTGACTCAGGTATTACACACCCAGATGAGTGCCTAACAGCACAGTGCAAATTCTCAGGCTAGAGGACTGAAGGCAAAGGGTTACATGAGGGAAATAATACGTGTGCCCAGTTCAGCTGAAATCAAACTCAGGGCACCCCTAATCCTGGCGTGATGTTCACAGCTCATGATGCTGCAAATAGAAACAACAAACAAACATACGAACAAAAAAACCCCAGAACAAAACAAAGCAAAAATGAAATTCACTAACTGCATCGAACTGTAGACAGCACAGAAGAATTTAAATTTAATACTCACTCAGAGTATTAAATGGTGGAAACTTAAGCTAGAACCCGTCATTTGCTGAGTCTATCTGATTGTTTTTTCCTTTTTCATTTTTTTTCCCCATTGTGAACATATGTGCAATGTGGCACCTTTCATTAACAGGTCTCATATCACCTTCCCCTTACCCAAACATCCAAAGAACTTTATACTACAGGAAATATTATTCTCCCACATAACTGTAGACTGACGGCAGATGCATGGAAAGCTAAGACCTCCTAAATTCCACAGAGAAAATTTAAGCGAGAAATAAGAAAACTCCTAAGACCCTGCTCTGTTTCTTAATACAACTGTTAGCATAACAGAGACAATTCTTTCCCTTCTAAAAAGGTCACTCAAAAATAAGGATTTTTTTTTTATATTTTAAACATGTATGAGGATGCATGCTTACAATCTCAAAAAAAATTTTCTTTTTCATTGGAAAAGTTAACAACCTGTTACAGAAAAATTACTTCAGCCTTCTAGGCTGTGAGAATGCCACTGCATTTAGATTACAGATCTAAAATATTGCAGGAGTTTTCTCTAAGCAATTTTACTTTGAGCAAGACAATGTCTTGTACTGAAAACAAGTTCATGAACTTAAAAAAAAAATCTGAGAAACTAAATAGATTTTTAAACATCCATTTAGTTTTATTTAAAAGAGCTCCTTCAAACCATAAAAGAGATGATTTAATGTAAGGACTGGTTTCCCTTACCTTCTACGTGAAATAAAAGCCTATGAAGGGGCTAAATTTTCAAGAGTAGTTCATTTACAAGGGAAAAATTCTTTACTGTATATTCAGGTCAATGGTCCAGCATTTTGGCTAAAAAATCTGAAAACATTGGTTTTGGCATTGCAATAAGGTGATGTTGCAAGTTCCAGCAGGTATAATCTTTTGTTTTCACAGCCTACAGCCAGAAGGAGCCATTAGACCCTGTAGTTTTACCTCTTGTAGGATACAATTAGCTTTAAGCCAGACCTGTTACTGCATTACATGGAAAATTAAGCTATTAAGTAAGATGAATAAGTGCCCAAAAGAGTAAGAGATTTGTTAGCCACAGCCAGAAAACAGGACATGGAAGGTAACGCTTGTGCCCAAGGCTGCGGCAAGAGCTGACAGCCCAATAGGTGAGGGGATCTCAGAAGATGAACCACACTCTACGCAACAGAGGAAGAAAAAGTCCTCTGCAGTACTTGGCAAATCTAATGTGGTGGTTATTCGTTTCCACCTCCAAGTCTGGTAAAATCTGCATCTATAAGGAGGACACATTGAGCAGGACAAGAAAAGTAGAGATCCTCCACACAGCCCTAAAACATGAATTTGTTCTGCCCAAGGTCCCACGACCAAGTATGGTTGATCTCCGGTACTTCAGAGGACTATCAAGAAACTTGGGATAACTTGCTTACATGTTGCTAATTTTTCATGAGGCAGAAAAATGCTGTGCTGATTCTTTCTGGTGAATAACTAATGGCCCTATGCATGAGATCCCATTGCAATGATTGCTTTACTGCACAGTTGAAATTTAACAGCCATGCTGAGGGCGATGCCTACAATATCCCTGAGGCCTGTGAAGGCTGGCAATAAACATCACTTCACTGGACACAGACTTAGCAAAAACAGAGGGAACTGCACACCTATTCAGTCAGCCAATACACTTTTTCTCAAGAACTGGATTAAAGCAAATCTTTTTAGAACTAATCTTGCTTGAGATTCTGACGTGTCTTAAATCCTCTGCAGATTTTTTAAAACTGTCAGTTTGCCACACCAATAGAAATTTAATCAGAACCCCAATTTTATTTTTGATATTGTAGCACCAGTTAAGTTAAACTAGTGTTGAAAAAAAATCCCAAGTTGGCATTTCCAGGCTATTTCCACAAGAAAATGACAGGATCACTGCTGATCTTTGTCTTTAAAAACTGTTAAATCTCAAAAAAGCTAATCCACAAAATGACGTGTGAAAACTCAGATTTCAGATAAAAACTTATCAAAGACAGATATAAACATCAGCTAATGGCACTACAAGGACATAATATTTAGATGTACATTTATTTATATACATCTGAAATGTAAAAAAGTAATAAGCAAGCAAGATAGTTTTTGTCTACCTCCTGCTTTTAAGAGCGGTCTCTATCTCTGACAGTTGATGTCAGACCAATGAACAATAGAGAAGTATACCAACAGACACAAGGCCTATGCCAATTGTCTCTAATGTAAGATCACTAAATGTTTGCTTGCATTATGATAGCAGCGCTGAAGTGTCACTGGTGTGAAATGGATAAAAACAAGATCTTGAATATGTTAATGTGTTAATGAGTTTTTATAAGTGACCACAAATAGCACTTGTGTATGGAAATGTGCAGCAGCTGCTTAGAAAAGCCATCCACTATTGCAAAATTATGAGGGAAAAGGAAAGGATAACATCATAAGAGGTCCTGCCCCTAGCTGAGGCTCTGTGTGAACTGATGGATGCAAAACTCTCCAAATCAGAGATTTGTGGTGCATGAAGGATTGGGCACTGTAAAATGTGAGCATTCACACAGGTCCTGGGCACATTCACAACTGGGGACATATGAAAAGGAATTTAGGTTTTCAAGTCTCTTTTGTCTCTGTTGGCATGTGCCACTCACCATCTCTCAAATCCCATGGAACATACCTGGTACCTAAAACAGAATGATGGGCCTGAACTCTGGCATTTTTCCTGTGTGATGTGAAGTTAAAAGGCTTAGTAAAACAGACTTGATTTAAACAAGCAAACAGAAACAAATATGATATTTACTTACTGTAGGCGCTTTCAGTACCTAAGGTTAAAGAGCCATCTGTTTCTCTGGTGTAATTCCACTGATTTCAACCGAATCGGGGCAGGATAAATTTGATGCAATACGTTCACCTGGTCACCTAGCACACAGCAGAGACGTTCTCTTTGTGTGGAAGGCTGCACACAATCAGTTTGCCATCTAGTGGCAACTATTTTGAACACAGAGAGCAATTTAAGCCAGTATGTGATTATTTTGAATAGCTGGATGTGTTAAATCAACTGAGGTGAATGAAAACACACATCGTCAGGTAAAAACTATTTTGAAGCCTCAAAGGGTAACTGCACGTTTACCCAGCATTGTACATTCAGTCAGGAAAAATGTCCTGACTCGAGCTGTCTAACAAAAACATTTCCAATTGTGCTAATACTTTCTGCACAGCATGACTGGATATAGATCACCTGTAGCGTTTTACATAAAAGAAGATGGAACAACATACTGATGATTATACACCTTCTAATTCACCCATCTGCTGCTCCTGTCAGTCTCTCTCTGGGATTAAAGGAAATGCTGTTACTGAAAATTTTCACATAGTTGAACTGGCCCTACCTGAGTCGTCTCAGTGACTGGAACTGCAGCTGCTTATGTGGGAAAAGCAATGACATGGCCAAGTCATATTGTTTGTATTAAGGTTATGAGTTACTAACAGAAAGACTAGTCACAGCTAGAGATCAAATGCCATACCTCCAAACCCAAAGCAGCTACCAGAGTCTGCTCAGGAAATGCAAAAAAGATGTACTTTTTGGTGGTGGGTGGCCTGGTAGTACTTATGCATCTATGAGAGCGGGTTTATTTTCCCTACTTTTAATGTCAATTCAGTTGTTCTTAAAAGTGACTGGACATTTATCTGCTCGTAGTACTTAAATGATCTTTGTTACTATACTATTCCTTGACTGTTAATACCGTATGTATTGTGACACAGGAAATGTACCTGACATAGAAAATTGCTGTTATCCTTTTATAATTGCTTCAAACTCAAAGTGGCAAAGACTTCTGCCCTTCCTTCTGCACAAAGATTTCCATAAATTTAGTTAGAAACTTTAAAAAAACATTAAAACCGGTGTCAGAATACAATGTTCCTAGACCTGATTTTAAGATAGTAAAAAGATATGAGTCCTACATGTCTAAATTCTACTGAGAGCCAATTCCATAATGATCCATAATGATGGAGATTAAACACTTAAGGGTCAACTGATGTCAGTCAGTCTAGAAGACTTGCCAATAGCTACCAGTACCTAGCCTCAGTGAGTGACAGGAACCAGAGAGTGACAAAAGGTCAGCTACGAACACAGGTCCTCCAGTTTTAGAGTATCCTGAATTGGCAGGGGAATCCCCTGAATGCCGGAAACTTGAGCAATGTGATGTGAAAAATCGGATTTAGGGAAGATTTTAGGCTGCTGAAATTCATATTAGGATGTCATTAGCTATTATCACGCAGAAAACTATTTAATAATGAATTCTATTAAACTGGAGTTGTACTAAAGTGCTGTTGACATGAATTTTGGAGATGTCATAAATACATTTTTGTTTGTTTTCTGACAAATATCAGCTGGATTTAATATCAAAGGAGCACTAAAATTGAGTATAAATTCTTTAGACGACAATATTTATCATGTTTCAGAGCTTAATGATACGTCTGCTTACACTGTAGTAGTCAAAAATATAAATATACATGGATGTTTCATTGAGTTACTGAATGCATCTGTACTCAACCTCCTATTCAGTGATCACAGACAAATGCTCAATTCATTGAAAATATACTTTAGCCCCATTTACCAACCCTAGTTGTGATAAAGTGACTTGCATTCTGTTCTGGGCCATGAATCATGGTCACAAGAGTTAATTAAAGTTCTAATGGCAGGGTCAACAAGGTCAAGTGAATGAGTTTGTCTGTATGTAATTAGGGCAGAACAGAAGATAATGAAGTTCAACAGGTGTAACCGAGAGCGGAAGCTGTCTGTCGTACTAAAGTGCTTGACCTGAAGATTCAAAATTGCTTTTGGAGTAAAAGGTTGGGGAAAGTATCCTTTTACTTGTAAGTGCATGAAATTTTTCCCTAGAATGAGACAAGACCCCAGCAACATCTTTACTCTCGTTTTCAAACCTGCTGAGCTCAAGTGTGTAACACAACTGTTTCAATAGCACACGTTTTTATTTTCTAGGCAAATGCAGTGTAAAAATGACCATATGAAAATAAAGACAAATGAGAAAATTTTGCAGATGGAAATTCAACCTGGATGTGGTTTATTCCACATCAGATCAGTTTTAGAATTCCTCTATTTTCTCATATTAGAAGGATGTGTTCAAACTAAAGATGGCAAATAACAAAAATCATGAATTTGTGGCACTTTTCAATCTAATAAGAAAATACATCATTTATCCTGACTCCTCTCTACAGACACCTCTTGCTCACGAGCTTGCTCTTTCTAAAACAATAACTTTCCCCAGGTACTGATAAACAGAAAAAGCATTCTCCATGAACAGGACAAAAGGCATGCAGAATAATTTACTGCGTAATCCTAAGAACCCAGTGCAAAAGCACTGAGGCAGGTTTATTTAAATTCCATCTTCAGAGAGCAAAGGGAAATGTGTGAACATGGAAGTGTCCCAACAGTCCTTCCCCAGCTGTATATTAACGGGTTTATGATAGCTACTGGCAGTGCAAATTTCTTTCTGCTACCTTGCCCATGCTGGAATCAGCCCTTCAATCAGAAGGCACGCTTCTGCAAATGAAAAAGGAGTTCAGTTTCCACGCTCAATCAATCCCAGTATCTCTCCTAAGAGCACCAAAAAGAGATCATTAATTAGTGCCACATATTGATGTGCTGGTGACACCTTCCTACAACGAACAAAAATGTGACAGGTCATCATGTCACAGGCTCTACCCCATCTACCCCAGTAAATTACAACAGTGACTGGGAACATTCCTGGGCATGGAAATGGGATGGCACATTGAATTAAATGGTAAGAGGAGAAGTTCTTGCCCATGCTGGCTAGCACAGCCAGGGTGGATGGCACAGGCCTTGGTCATGCTTCCTATATGGCTTGTGGGCAGCCATTCTGTCTGACAGAGTGAGGGCACACCCCTCATGTGGCCTCTTGGCCCAGGAGCATCCATGGCAGTGGTGTGTTACCAGAGTACATGTAGTGGGTGGCTACTTGCTAAGATTTCACGTAATATATACAATCCATAGTTGAATCAATTATACAACAGATAATTCCATTAACTGCTCAACCTTTCCAAAATCACCTGTAATATCCTGTCAGATAGTTTTCACCTTTTTCAAATGGTGGAAAACCAGGCCTGGCATCTGTTAGATGATGTGGTAACAGCCTGTCTGCACACCCCTGAGAGAGAGCAGTGAGAGACAATGTCAGAGGGGGAGCTCAAACAGTACCATGGTGGGCTAATCCCAGGCCTGTCAAGGAGAACCATTGATCCATTTCTGCAAGCCCAGGGAGCTCTGGCATACAACGGCAGATGGGAACACAAATTACTGCCTGTGAGGAGCAAACATCTCCCTAGGGTTATGTCAGGAGAGCCTCAGCCCCTTTGCCCAGGTGTGAAACCCATCAATATGAGTCACTTGGAACTTCTCTCTGAATCACCTTTCAGTATGGGGTAGGACACAGTATGGGATGCAGGGGAAGTGTTTTTTGGGTTTGCCCAGTATTTATAATGAGATGTTTAGGGGTGGAACCAAAGGCTGGAAAAGGAGGGATTTAGGTGACTGGCGAAGGAATAAGTGTGGAAAAGTCTGTTGAGAGGTGAGAGTCTAGGCCAGAAACTGGAACAGGGCTGCAGTCACTGGAGCAAATATGTCCTGATCTCATCAACTGGACAAACTGGGATCCTGATGCCAACTACTGGGCAGACTGTGTGCTGATCCAGCTCCTGGAGCTGCGTCACAGCTACCTTTCCATTTGTATAGGTGTATCTTCTCACTAATGGGCCTCCAACCTACTGTGACAATGACGGGAGCAGAATGAGACCACTGGCGTTGTCTGTCTGTGTGTGTGTGTGAGTGGTCTGTGTGTCCATCTGTGAGCGATGTGGCATCCATGTGAACATGTACACATATGTATATATGGGATGTGTATGCATGTATGTGTGTGCTGTGTGCGTGTGGTTACACACAGCCTGGCTGCCTTTTGGTCTTGAGAGCATGGAGGCACAGCAGCCTTTCCTATGTCCAAGTGTTTGACCCCACATGATGTATTTTCCTCTAACAGTAGCAGCAATTTTACAGCTCTTCAGTTTTTGTGGGCCTAGTCCTAAAGGGATTTTTCAGTGCTTCACTGTACTTACCAAGAATTCCCACCAACACTAGTGGAAATGCCAGAATATCTTTAAAACGTAGGCTTGTCAGCACATTTAGCTTCTCAGCAGAAAGGCCAAATATTGATTTTTTTTTTTCTAAATACAGACAATTAAACTTTCTTCTTAGACATACAGTGGGGCCAGAGTGGAAAGTTTACATTGCTGCAATTGTGTTATAGCTTCTCTCTGGATAAACAGAAGACTTCATTTTCAGTTCTATCAATCCCACACCATTCACAAACAATAAAATTAATTTCTAGTTTGAATAAATAAAGCCTACTAAATTGGTTTCTTTGCCAATACTTTCAAGCTGTATATTGAACTTGTTCACAAAGCCAACAGTGTCAGTTAACAAAACAAAAGATGTTGTTTACTATTTTTGCTATTAATTCAGCCAACTCCTTAGATACAACTAGCTCATTGGGGTTAATTATTTCTAAAAAGAATTCAATTCATTTGCAGTTTGCTAATCAGAAAGAATTTTACCAGTTTTTGAGTTGAATTCTTCAGGTCCTATGAACATTTTAGAATTTGTAAGCTTTAACACAGAAATTCAAGGAGACAACTTTTCAGAAGCTGAAAGTTCCTAACATTCACCTCTTCCTTAATCAATTATATTGAAAGTTCTTTTACATATTGTCATGAATAGGGGCATTGTTAAAAGCAATTCAACAAAATTTAAAACAAGTTATAGACTTATACATTCAAAGAACATTCATGCTTCCACCTAATTCTCAGGTTTCTCACCCCTTAAAATGTATCCATCTGCAACAGAGGTTAAAGAAGGAAGGAATCTAATTGTTTTAATCCTCATGGTGGTAGAGTTTAGACCTCACACGATTCTGTCTCCTCCCATATGGGAGTCACACTGTCATATTGAGGCTGTACAATGCATATGTGATCAATGCCAAATTGCAGGGGCTGTCTTTCATAGGACACAATTAAGCTACATCTAGTCACGACACATTCCAAGTCAAGAAATGTTAGTTCCCTTCACCTCGTTGACAGATTCTGCCAGTCACTTCCAGCCACAGAAACAGCAGCCACCATTTATTTTTCCAAGCTCTTCTATCTTCACACGCAATGTAAGTTCTTCCCTATCAGCAGATGGAGACAGAGTACACGTGTTTTGATGTCATCATCCAGGAAACTAAAAATTTCTCATCACACAATCCAGTCAGCATCCATTTGGTTGAGCTCTGTATTTTTTATAAGATTTCAGGATAATAAATCTAAACTAAACTAATCTAAAACATGGCATTCAGTAATTTCTCTGATTTTAAAACTTTTTTCAGGTTTTGGAATTACCTAAGGAATGTGATTCCTGGTCTAGCTCTACTTTTTAAGGCACAGAGCTATAGTGCAAACAATCAGCTTAACAGCAACACAAATTACCTGTTGTTTTCCATGAGATATTCCTGTAATGTGGCTGTATAATACAGTTCTTAAAATTGTTGTTAATTATTTTTGCAATACTATTTGACAGCATCACAAATTGTGGGTGTAAATGGTAACATTCTAAAAAATGCCAAAACCCAGAAAAACAAACCCTAAATAGTAAGCTTAGGCAGCAAACTTAGCTGTAAGTTTTATAAAATTTTCCCCACATTTCATTATTACATTTGGCTTTTTGTTTTGGTACAGGTAGCAGATAGGAACTAGGTATTCCCTTGCTACTATTAGGTGCCATTATCATATTCTTAAAAAGAATTACTGACCTATAGAAGTATCCTTAATTTTACTTTCTAAAGATGTTCTCCATTCTGCAATTTTCTGCTGTTATGGTTTTTTGAATGTCTCTTAGATATTGTCCATTACATATCGCTATGAAGAAGGTATATGTGTACAGCCAAACGTTAAATAACAGTTTTTACTAACTATTGTCAAACATGTGAGGGTCAGGTACTGATATCCTATCTAAGAAACTGTTTCCCATGTGTTTCCATAAAGCAAACTAGCACAAACTCCAGGGGTTCAAAAGTAATGGAGTACTATTTTTCCTCACAGTCCTAATAAAATTCTGTAGTGTAATGACTTAAAAACAAAAAGTGTGTATTAAAAGGTAGGGCTTGTTGAAACCAGACTACATAATTTGTTTCAACTTCTATTAAAATTTGTCTTTTGTCTCTCTCTGCTGAATAGGAGTTGTCATTTTTCCTACATCTCATCCAGTAAATTTTAAGAAAATAAAAATACAAAAAGTAATTATTCCATTATCTCAACATGTAGCTAACAGCAACATCTTTATAGCTAACATGCCCCACTGAGTAATTTAGTCAGTATTTTGTATCACACACACTTCCTGCCACTTCCGTGCTTGATTTGCTCCTGCTCACTGGGTTACCACAATTTAGATGTTTACAGTCTTGAAGCAAAAGTACAACAGCAATATTATCTGTTCTCTCCGAGTATTTAAAGTTTTCAACTGTGCATTAGGAATGGGAAGAACCTCTTAGTCTCCCCAACAAATCCATGCCTACAGCTTCCATTACATTTCAGCCAAACTTGTTGACTGTTTCTACAATCCATCTTTGGTTAAATTGACGCTTTGTAAAGAAGTCAGTGAATGTAAACCTTTGTTGTGTTTAATAGTTATCTTAGATTAATGCGATCCACTACTTTTTCAATTATCTTGCTAGTCATAGCTACTGGAAAAGTTTCTGCAGATTAATTTTAGGTCATGGCTGTTTTCAGCTGATTATTTTGGGTAGATAGTGTGCTCTTTGAATGAATCCTTTTGCTCCTTTTCAAATATTATTTCAATTATTAAACCATTTTATTTTAAATAATTTGACTATTAAATTATTATTGCAACTGTTTAAGCAACGTAGCTTGGGGGGGGGGGTATTTTGTTTTAGTATATTCCTTTGTCATCACTTCAGCCCTCAATATAGGACTTCACTGATGTACAGATTTTCATACTAGTATTTTTGCACAGGAAGGAATTTCACACAATACTGCCAGTAATTTCTCTGACAGTATTCACAATCTGGAGCTATCAAATCTATGAGTGAAAGCTCTTGTTTGCCGAGTGCCGACTGCATTTTAGAGCGGATAACATTCATTTTGTATGACTAAAAAGGCATAAAAAACCCTAATGAAATCTGCACATATTATGTTAGTGTCAGCAGAAAAAAAAAATTTCATTCTTGGTTCAGTTTCAGAAGCATCTTCTTTTTCCAAATAACACAGCATACTGAATCATAATGTGCCTGTAAAAAGTCAAAATTGAATCCATTAAGGAATTGCTCAGTAGAAGTTGGATGTGCTTTAAAGCACACTAAATTTCATTCTACTGAAGGAACAAAATACAGTTCAGGAAAAGAAGCGTCGTAACATAAGTCTGGAATTTCTTAACTTAATTATACCTAATTTAATGTGAATTATACTTGATGTAATAAAGTGATAGTCAGAAAAAAATGTTAGCAAAGAACATTGTGAAGAATGTACCACTCCACATCTATAGTCAATAGAATTAATGCTAGAAAATGTAAAAGATAATTAAAAGTAGGAAGTTATGATAACCCCAAGGAACTGTGATCACATGAATGCTTAAAAAAAGCAATTAAGAGGTAGAAAAGAATAATAATGTTATGTCTAAATAGCCAAGTTATATTATAGATGAGCTTTGGCTGACTGTAGCTACAAAAGTACGAACATTGCATGAGCAAGCAGGATTTTCTCTTTGCTCTTCAGAGGCTTACATTTAGCTCACAGATGTCTTCTGTCTCAAGTCAATTTAATCCAATCAAGTCACCTCACCCTGTCCTATACTTACCCACAAGAATGTTTTTTGGGGTGAAAACCAGCTGCTTCTTCCTGCTAATGTTGGCATACGGAATATAGCAACAGCACTTCCTTTCACTCATCATGTGTCCATGGCTCTCAAGGTCAAAACTGCTGAAACCAAGGTAAAGGGAATTGAGTTTATTTAGTGTTGTATATGCCACCAGATAGTATTAGAGAATTAGACAACTGCTGCGGGGCTGGGTTGAGCTGATGCTTTCATTTTCACAGACTGTTCTTCAATGTTCTCTTCCGAAAATACCCCCAAATTAAAAGGATACTTTATCCTATAGTGCTGGTAGCAAGTACTGCAAAGTGCATCTTATAAAAAGGATTTCGAAGTATGTGATGTTGTTCCACTTATGAGATATAATTTTTGGAAGTGTCTAATAAAATTTTACATTTGATGTCACCAGTGATTTTCTAAGACTCTTCCTTTAAGTTCTTTTGGCCTATAATGAATAATCCTGTAGTTTTTAACTTGTGGATTTTTCACTTTGAAATATCAGAAGATCTAGAAAGGGAAAAACAGATTGAAAATAAAAAGTATTCTCAGATTTAAAAAAATGTATGTTTAAATTTCTGTAGCAAGGTCAACTAAAAAAAAGTGGGGTAGAATGTGATACAACTGGAAAATTTCTAGTGTTTCTATTTTCATGTTGCGAGCGTTTCCTTAGGCTGCCCAAGTGAGCAAAGCGTACTATACCTAATACCTCACTGCATCCCTAAGACAGAGACTAAGAATATTCTGGGTACAAAGAGAAAAATACTGTGCCTTTGAGGCCAATGAAAGCTTGTCACTGACTTCAAGGCTAGGAATTTGCCTACTGTAATTACAGGTCAATAGGTCATCATCTCCCAGTCATCCTTCACGTCTGTGATTTTCCCTCCAGTCCTGGCTCACCACTTTTATTACTGTACCAATCTCCATCTAGGGCAGATAAGGCTTCACAGAGGCAGTTGCAAGAGGAGAAGCAATGGATTAAGGAGAATTACAGGAAAAGTGCAACTGCTCAGAGCAATGGAACGAAAAAGATTCCCACCAAAAATGTGCCATTTAACATTTACATTAAACATTAAACTTCCAATGCTTGAAGTTGTGTTCAGGGGAGTATGAGGTAGCACGGCTGCCAAACTTACACGTGATGTTGCAGTAAATTACCATTACCACAGTGATGGTCTGCACTGGTGAAAGGAAGGGATCAAATGGTTTATTTGGCCAATTTTCATTTAGAATAAGAATACAGACAGTACAAAGGAGCTGTATTTAGCCCACAAACAAACGTGGCTGAAGAGATTAATAGTTCTCGGGTTTTGCTTGGCCTTGTTTCGATGTAAGGGAAAAAGAAAAGAGTAAGACTGTCCTGGACTTTTTCTTATCGAAAAATAGCAGTTTTGTAAAGGCATGATGGGTTTTTCTCTTGTTGCATTAGAAACTAAGGCTCTTTACTCTCTTCTCTTGTAGGAGACAGATGCACTATTCAATATGTAACACTTTACAACATTTAGCAATATAAAAATAAGTGGTTTGCTAAATTCAGAGTGTTTCCACTTCTGTCAATGATGAATGCTTCTGCAAATACATTACCTACCACACAACCACTCAAAGAACTAAGGCCAGAAGTGAATGCTAGAGTTGAAGTTTCATCCTCAGAGACATCTGCTACTGCTTAGTAGGATCTCTTATTTCCAAAGAGAGTTTGTTCTATTGGGTAATTACCTTTACAATTCAAGATGTCCTTCCTGCAGCTTTTGCATTTGTCTAGCTAGAATTTATAGCTGTTTACTTCTTGTGTCTTTTCTGACAGATTAAAGAGCCCATAAGTACCTGGTATTTTCTTCCTGTGGAGGTACTTATCTATCATAATCAAATCATCCCTTAGAGCTAAACAGATTGACCTCTTTAGGGCTGTAGTCCTAATGAAGAAAAACCTCAAACATTTCTAGCTATCAGCTTCCTTTTGGGTCTCTTTGTACCTTCTTAATTTCTTAATAACTGTGAAGAAATGTCCTTCTCCTTTTAAGAACACTTGTAAATTCTATATATAGTAGGTATACAACAACACATGGTAAAAACAAAGCCATACATGATAGCCACACATTAGGAGCTGAAATGGACCAGAGAGCTTTTCGCACGTTTATGTAATTTGCAACAGCAAAAATTCTGCTGAAATATTTTATTTTAAGAACTTTATTTCGCATTATGATTGATAGAAATCTGGAATTGTTTTTTGACAATGCCTGATGTTAACATGGCTTTAGGTTTTACTGTCTTATGCCCTTTTTCAGGTTGTTCTGGTGAACCTGTTGATATGCATAGTAGTTTTCTACACTGTATACTATGTGGTCCTATCCGTGTGCTTTGCAGTATTCAGGTAAGATTTCCCTGTCTTTAGTCTAATATGCTGGCATACTGCAACTGGATATCACAGGCAGAGATATGCCTGTTTAAAGGAAGCCTCCAGACTGAAGGCATCCTGGTCCAGTTATTCTGTGAACATATTTTTGAAATTCAGTTAAACTGTTGTACCTGAATCGTCTTCCAAATGCACAAATTGGCAAACGGAGACTCAGAACTAATATAAAATGTTGGTTCCAATATTCTTCCTTGCAGTTGCACCATGTAAATTAACGAACATAAGAGAAAAGATGACACAAAAAAAAGAAAATAAAGATTTTATATTCAATGAAAAAGACAAATTATATCCCCTTAGGAAGTTATTGATTAGCATGCATAGCACTGAACAGCTTGAATAAAAGTGAGCAAGAGCAAAACCACAACTCAGGATGGGACTTAAAGAGCTTGCAAAAATCCAGATTATTCAGTTTGAAATCTTATTTAAAAACACCTATTGTATGTCATATAATCACTAAAATTCTCTGATTAAATTTATTCCTTTTGTTTTCACAGGATTAAAATGTTGGATGGTTTGGCACCCTTCGATTTTAAGACAAATCCCTCATGGATTAACCCATATTATTTAGGTAACTGAAGTTTCTCTTTTTTTTTCCCCTCAGTCAATAAAATATATTGTATGTGGATGTAAACTTGTCTTCCAATGGACAGTATTTTAAAGCTGTTTTCGTAATACTAATGATTTCTGTATTTTAACTACACTGCAATTAAATGTTTATGCATCTTGCCAGCACTTCTCATTTCTGTATTACTTAACATTCAAGTGATTTTTAGGCTTTTTGTTGAGTTCTACTTCTGATCTTGCATCATCAGAAGAAAATGTTCTGCTTTGCCTGGATGTTTCATTTTCATTGCAGAACAATTACCTATTCTACATCAAGTTCCTCCACAAAGTTGTTTAATTTAATTTTCATACCGCAGCACATTTCTTATGAATCACTGGATCCAGATCTGAGAAACAGGTCACATTCAACTAATGGCAATTTTGCTTGGTAATGCTTGAATACAGTGGGCATTAAAATATCAAGATTTGATTGTAGCTCAATCCCTAAACATATTTTTATATGTCCTAATACAAATTTCTGCTATCTGTCTGAAGGTCTCAGAGTATATTCTTTTTTTCTAAATTGTCATTCCTAAAAAGCTACATGCATACATAAAATTTTACCAGATTTGTAATCTATTTTACAAAGGGAAACCTCATAATCTGTCAGTAAAATATGCAAAGCTCAAAGATAAATTGGTTAGTTTGTAGGTTAAAAGAGTAATAAAAATGCATGGATGTTTGTGCACTGTCAATACTTGTCGCAGTTGAGGTGAACACGACACACTAATTTCAGTATAAAGTGCAGGTAGAAAAGTGTTTCTTTTAAAAGGTAGTGTCATATATATACACCTTTGCATGTTTATCATTTATGTTAATTGTCTATTGGCTGTTTAACTACTACAATAAATTCATTGGTTATTTTAACTACACAATACTATTATGAGTTATCTACAATGTAGGCATTTCAAATATTTCAAACAAAATGCCAGCTGCAGCTGTGTTGTGGTTTACTCCCTCTATTTTTTTGAATTTCTTGCTTCTCTCAACTAAGTTTCTCACAGGTAGAAACGGACTGTGCTGAGACCAATGTCAGACTCAGACTCAGACAGGCTTGCTGACCTGCTGTTAATCTCCACAAATACTGATTTCAGATGAAGAAAAAACATTTATGTTTTATGGCAGTGGAAAAGAAAATTAAAGCATATTCCATTAGAATTAGTTTTCAGGGCCCAAATGTAATTACAGTATCTCAATATGATTTTTCCCCCCAAAATTTTATCAGTTAGTTTGATGCAACATGTTTATATGCCAAACACAGCAGCTGTGTCATACTATGTCATAGTATTCCATCCTCCTTTCTGTCCATCCATGAAAACAACATGGAAACACATAAGAGCAACTGTTTAAAATCTAAGGGCATAGAGTCAGAATGTAGATGTCTGAATGACGTTGCAAATGAGAATTAGTTTACTCAAGAGTTTCACTCATTCCTATTAAAACCAGAATTCTGTCTTAAGATAACCTCAAAATAAAGATGGAAATCAGCTCATGAAATATAACCAGCTTCATGAAATACAATGAACAAAAAATACTATAATGCATTGTGAAACATTAATTTTTTAAAGTGTTATTTCCCATTTTCCTAACCACATGAGGTTTTTCCAATTACGTTTTTCCTATTTTTCTTACAATTGTTTTAAATACTCATTGAAAGATCCATCCTACCATAGGGAGTAATAGACTCTCTACATAAAGAGAATAAAATTGAAGGCACAAAATGCTGCCAAAGTAGATTTCACTGTATAAACTGAGTGAAAAAAAAAATATGGTCTCTCTACTGTCAGCTACAGCAATCACAGAGATTATGTTACTGCAACAGTAAGAAAAATAAATAATTCCAGTAAAAATGTTACTTTTATATGCCCATGTACTTAAAAAGAAGAACAAATTGCATTTAGATGGACAAGTAACTGAATTACAAACTCATGTTTATGGCCTGCTGTATGTGAACCCAGGACTAAATCTAGGAGAGATTATATTTTCCTTTCAAGCCCCTGCTACCCCATGTAGCCACACAGCTACCAGCACCAAGAAAAGCCAGGCTCCTGCTTGTAGGGATGCTTTGCCTCTGCTCACCCTGTAGGCTCTCTGCTCTATCTCCCCTTCTGTCTTGTCTTTAAATTGTTCTGAGATAGAGATATATTTAGAGAGAGATATAGAGGTAGATACTTTGGTACATATACCGTATCAATATATGATACAATGAAGGGATGAAGCTATGAAGTTTCTTACCAAGCATAACCCCTTAACCACACAATTTTATTTTGTTTGAGAAAAAAATTACCTATGTCAGTATCAAACAAATCTATTTGGCACCATATGCAAAGATTGTGGATGGTCCCTAAGGAAAATTTTCATTAAATTTCTCCTCTAGGCAACATAAATTGGTCATAGTCCTATCCCTGGACACAATCCTGTTATTACATGTTTTTACATAAAATATACAATATTTTAAAGTCTATAAGGAAATCAGGATACAACCCATGTAGATGTCTGTGGCAAACTTAAAAATTATTTTTGTAATGAAAATACCATCATAATATTTCATAGAATCTTAGGATTATAGAATCACAGAACCATCTAGGTTGGAAAAGACCTTTAAGATCATCAAGTCCAACCATCAATGTGGCACCACCACCATGTTCACGTACACCATTAAACCATGTCCTCAAGTATCATATCCACATGCTTTTTTAAACACTTCCAGGGATGGAGACTCCGCCACTTCCATGGGCAGTTCCAAAGTTTTACAGCCCTTTCTGTGAAAAAAAATTTCGTAATACTCAATCTAAACCTACCCTGGTACAACTTATGACCAGCCATTTCCACTGCTCCTGTCACTTGTTCCTTGTGAGAAGCAGCTAACTCCACCTGGCTACAGCTTCCTTTCAGGCACTTGTAGAGAGCCGTAAGATCCCCTCGAGCCTCCTTTTCTCCAGGCTAAACATCCCCAGCTCCCTCAGCTGCTCCTCAAAGGACTTGTGTTCCAGACCCTCCCACAGCTCTGTTGCCCTTCTCTGGACACACTCCAGCACCTCAGTGTCTGTTTTGTAGTGAGGGGCCAAAAACTGAACACAGTGATCTTGTAAGAATATCTACATAGCTATCTCAGGTAGTTTAACTTCTTATTGCTATCGTTTTGAATATGAGAAGAAGTCTTTCAAAACCAAGTTTGGTGAAAATATTCTATTTTCATTTACAGTTCTTGTGATATCCTTGGAAATAACTTTCTTCATTTGTGGTCTGCTGTTTGCTCTGGTTGTGGAAGAGTGGGTTTGGGACTATGCTGTAACAGTTACTATTATTCACATCATCATAACTTCAGCTGGTAAGTAGGTTTACTGCTAAATATTTGCATAGTATCACAAGTTGAAGGACAAATCCACTATGATTCATCTAATATATTACTGGACTAACTTAATTTTCCTTAAAGCTAAATAAATATTTATCTCTATTTTCCATCAATTTGACTCCTGTGTCTATTTAAATCTTCCCATTTAAAACTTGATTCTGGATTTGTTGCAGAATTTTAAACCATTATATTCTTATTAAAAAATCAGAGGTTTAGTTCATATTCTAACACTTCATATCAAACAGATTGAGCCTAGATACAATTTCTGCATCTGGGAGGTGTGTTTTTTTCAAATCAAGGCATTAATTGTTCGTGTCTAGAACATTAGTAGTTAACACTTCAGCTCAAGTTCAGAGTAAAAAAAGAGTTTTGCTTCAGCAAAATCAGTGCAAAGGTTTTAAGTTAGATCATTTGAACTAAATCTCAATGAGGAAAATGAAGCATTTTACCACTCCTTTTCCCCCACAAAACTCTTTCCCTTAAAGGAAAGAAAAGGAAAAGAATTAACTGCTGTAAATGAGACTCATCACCTCTTTTTGACAGCACCTAGTAATCTGCTCCCTCTTCTCATGCTGTTTAGCAGAATGCTTCTATGGCTAATTAGGAAATGTATTTTAACCCCATCCTTGCTAGACCCCATTTGGGGATTTTTTTCTCTTAAAACAATGAGATTAATACATTTATTCTAGAATGTAGAAAAAGGAAAATATTTTTGACAAATTAGGACACCCTCCCTACAGTATAGTGATTTATCTTCCATTTCCCATTGCTTTGTCCATTTGTCTTTCAGCACTTTATACAGATGGGAGATTCCCCAGTTCCCTGACAAATAAAGCCAGAAACAGAGAATTTATCTTAAAAAATTAAGCATAATTTGTCATCTGTTAAATTTGATTTTCTGAAATTTAAACTACTGTTATTCTTCACTAATAATTTTTGTATTTAAATCAAAGAATTTACAAAAACTACAAAACACCCCTGTTTGTACATAATTTATACAGGGAGTTAGCTTCTGTCATTATATCGAATGATGCCTCTTGATGTCCAAACAATCCCAGATTTATCATTTCTTCTTTCAGATGGCCAACCAAACTTCTGCTGGCTGACCTTGAGCTGTCAGCACACGCAGTGTGCCTCCCAGCCTCCTTTACTACCTCTGTCAGCTTTCTTTGGGGGAGGCAGTATGGTGTCTCAGAATGGCCCTGCAGTTATCACACAGCTGGGATGTGGGTCAGCTTGGGTGTGGCCAGGGCAGGTGCTGGCCAGGACCTAAAGCATTTTCCATTTCAATATCTGTAAAATATATAGTCTATGAAAAATAACTAAGCAGACCTTTGATAACGTAGTGCACTGCTTACACGTCCCCATGCTTATTGTTTTTAAATTTACATTTCTACTTTTCTTCTTCTTGCAGTTATGTCAGAATTCCCCCTGATGTTACACTGGTGGCTGGCATTAGGTATAATTACATTCTTTAAAGTTTAAGTTGCTAAAATGTAGAAAATCAGTACTTATAGTATGAATTGTTTCTATTAAATATAAGTTGCCTCACAAATTTGAGAATGGTCAACATTTAAAGAAAAAATATGGGCTTTTCATTCATACTTGTTTTAAGGACACAGGTAAATAATGGTGGACTAGGATTTGCCTCACCTTAAAAAATCCTCTTTTAAGGCCAGAATATGCTCACCTTACGTTAATATAGCAAACTAACAGCAGACACATGATTCGAAATAGCTTGATTAGTGAGGACTTAATCATGACCTATCTCGATTCAGGCGTGAAAGAGACAGTTGTCCAAACTAGTCTTGCTTGATACGCTTTAAAATCAATGGAAAAAACCAGGTACCTTCAGAGGCAAGTTTTACAAACATTATGTACTGTACTGGTACTTATGATGGATGAGATAAATTTCAGTCATCACGTTTCCTCAAAGTGAATGGCAAACCTACATTTCTGAATGTTTAATTTTCTGTAAAATTAGAAGCATAGATTTTTACATGAAAAGTAGATTATCTTGAAAAAAAGTAGTTAAGGGAAAGGCACTGGCTTCTGTTCTTCTTATAAGATGGATAACAAGGATCAACAGCTGCAATAAATTCCTAAATGATGGGGAGAGACAAATAAATTCCCTGTCCTGCAACTGGTTTTGCATTAGCAGCTGCTGGGGCTGATATCTTTGTGAATAGTTAAAGTCTTGGGCAAAATGTTTAAGTAGGAAGACCATTTAAAAAAAAAAAAGAAGAAGATAAAGAGAATGCTGGTTTAAAGTTTTATCATAAAGATTGTATTCCACTATAAAAATTAATATAAAACAACCGTATCTTTTCTTTCAGGATCTGGAGTAATTTCAATGATTTGTGGAGGACAAATTCTGGCATACTGCTTGTTCAAAGACAACTTCATTTACCCGATTCTAGATGATTTTTGAAAAGGAATGTTAGAACTTGCCTTTATATGTATATGAATTCAACTGTTTCATTAATCAATGTAATTGAAATGAGTGGAAGTCAGAAACTATCTAACTGTAAGGTTAATATTTAGCTTGCCAGAACTCTTGTATCTTACATATTTTGGCAATGTCATCACTTTCAGATTTTTTAAGTACATTTTTCATTAATCAAGTAATTAGATACACTGTCTCTTTTTTAAAAACCAAGAAGCCAGAAGGAGAATTAGAGCAATGATGCAACATTCCTGCAGAATTCTACAAGGAGAAGGAAAAAGTTTATTTGAAAGTAATGCTTTCAGGATGCCTGTTATCTGTTGCGTTTTATGAAATACTGACTCTAATTTAGGCTGCTGTCTGACCTTTCACAAGCACTGCAAAACTTTGAAGTCACCCTCTCTGGCATAAATCAGTGTAGGTTTAAAGCAGTCTTTACTGACAAACTCCTGTCAAAGAAGAATCATTGAACAGCACGCACCTCTGCACCTCATTCCATCTAAAAGTTAAAGCTCTCACTCAGAAGCTGCCCAAGACAACGGGAAGCAGATGTACAATCCCTAATGCTGGGTTTACCCTCTTGCTTCCAGGGATGCTACAGCCAAATGTTCTCTACACAAGCTTCAGGCTGTTTTAGCTTTTGCTAACGACCCATTTATGGTCTGGCTGTGCTGAAAGGAGGAAAGGGAAGTGCTACTGATGGACACTTTCTACATGTAGTTCTTTCTTCTCCAGCTACCAGTGGCCAAAGCGGGGGTTTACAGGTAGTGGTAATTAAAAATGACAAACCGACCATAGTAGTAGCTTCAATTTACTTTTCATGTCTTTAATCATAATAAAGTTGTAAAAGGAAAATTGTGAGAAGGCAACTTAGTCTTAAATATGAAATCCTGTGATTGGATTTCAACTGCAGTTTGCTTGGAGGAGGAAGACTAGTTGGCTGTTTGCACAGGAGTGCTAAATGTTGCATTTGCCTTAATCTCACTCAACAGATAATGCCTCTGAAGAACCAGTCCCCTGCTGATCTCATCAAACATCTTAAAATTTATCGCAAGTTTTAAAATTTTCAATTAAGTATCAGTACTGAAAGTACATGTACAGTGAGAAGCACCTCTCAGAAGACTCCCAAAAGAAGGAGTTTGTGCCTCACAAATGACAGACATATAAGTCATTTTAGAGACAAACCAAATATGTAAATCCATAGCAATAAATAGATGTAGACTTTTAGAAGTTTTTCAGCATAATATGCTGCATACTGAAGCCAGAAAGGATAATTCTGGAAAGTGAATTAACTGACTTGCAAATCTTCAGAAACATTATTGTGCAGATAACTGATACTACAGTTTGGAAAATGTTTGGACACTTCCAGGTTTGTTTCATTTCAGAACTATAGAAATGGATGGGAAGGAAGTAAGGTCTAACGTAAATTTGTACCTCTGTTCTCTTCCTCACAGAGTTCGTGTGTGTGGGTAGTGTGCCATGTGGCAGAACATGAGTGGATTAGACATAAAGTTAATCCATGGCTGGAACATGTTTCTATTTTTAACCCAACAGGATTTTCCTCTATGTGTGTCAGCCCAGCTGCAGCTTTCAGTAGCTCTGCTGCCCAGTCTTAACATTTTTAACTTTTATTTTCTATTTAAAATCTTAAATCACCAGCAAGAAATACCTTCAGACTAATATCAAGAGTGCTTTAGTCCCAGTGTTTCTTCAAAGCACATACAACTAAGCCAGTAGTGGAAAACCAGTCACAGCAAGACCTCTGTCAAGGATTAAAAGCATTAGTCCAGCTACTAAAGGGTCATTAGGTTTTTGCATTACTTTCAGATATGGAATTGTGACACAATTTCAACATTATTTATTTCATTTTTTCCCATCACTTCTATGTTGAGTCCAATGATTAATGTTACACCTAATGTTAAAGTGTAGGCAAATTTCGTATTGTGCAATAAATACTAATCATACAAGCAACATGAGCTGTATCTGTGTGGCCATTACCCGTTTAGAAGCCTTCAGATACAATATCTAATACTGTGCGATTCCTAACTGAGGTACCAAAACCGTACTTTTGAATATGACAAACCTGGCTGTTTCTGGAACAAAAATAGTGTCTCACTTGAGCAACTTGCATGTGACTAACTGATAACAGTCAAGACAGTCAAGGTGGGAAAGAAGAAATGCTGGAGGAGACAAAGGACATTGTATATGCTTCCCAGCAGACCTGCTGAAGGCAGCAAGAAAAGAGTGCTATAGAAAGCAGAAGGAAAACAGAGAAAATAACAGCAGGGACATGTGTTTGGAAAAAAGGCACATGAAAGCAAGAAATGAGAAGACAGAATCAGACAAGCTCAGTGAAAGGAGAAAAAAATCTGCAGACTGAACTTGTGGCATTGGAGTCTCATGACATGAGACTCGTATGCCACTTGTAAGCAGCAATCTGTTTCTCTGCTGATGTACACATGATTCTAAAACAGGTGGTCTCCACGTCCATAGTTACAAGCATAATCTGTGATGTTGTGCTTGTGGCTCCTGCCCCAGGATTTTCAGAATTCTTTGCTCCCTGACTCAAGCAGTCACATGAATATTGTCTAATTTAGTTGTTGTGGGTTTAGTGTTATTTAACCCTTTGTGATACAGCCTAGCAGTCACAAGTTTGCCATATCCAGGTATCAGTGGGGGTGTAATCAGTCTAGAAAATCTTACAAGCACATGGAGACTTCATCCACTTGCACGTAGAGTTTGCAGGGAAGAAGATTAGAAGTTGCAAACAGAAATTACTGGAACAGTACACAAATAGCATACCTTAATGATACCATACTTAGAGTAATTTTAAGATTTCTTTTCAGAGGGAAGAAACTCCTTTTCATCATGTCCAGCCCCCTACTGAGACAGATTACAGTTCTTCTTGGTTCAGCCCTCTCTCTAAAGGGCTCTGCATTCATCCTTGTTCCAAATGGTGAAGTGTCTTTCCTGTAACAAAGAACGTTACTGAAATGGGGTGGGGGTTGAGACCCTAAGCATGCGTCCCTAGGCTAATGCCTTGGAAAGTGGCTAATGCCAAAAAAACCCCCAAAAAATCTTGCTCTGGGACCAACAAACTACCTCAACCACGTAAAAACAGCCAAATATCAAACTAAGGAGTACATGAAACATTAGGGTTTTTAGTTGGCCTTTTTTCAATAGTATACGTTAAATACTTATAATTTCCTAGTGAAGCAAAGAGTTGGTTATTACAAACTAAGCCTATCATTTTTCCAGCTCTGTAAATTGCTTGATCAACATTTCCATCTCTTTTGTATTCATACTTTAAAGAGCAAGCAAAACAAAACCCTACAGTATTCATTATTCCTGAATTCCTAAAAATACCAACAACTGGGGCACCAATAAATACAAGAAAACACAGTATGAATAATACTGGATTACCAGCAATGTAGATGAGTCACCTGCAGTTTCCTATGTTGGATATTCATGCACAGGATTCCTGTGGCCCACAGTCTTCTGACCAAGTAAGCTTTGTTAAACTGAGAAAAGATGTGATAGCCTTACACATTCTTTATTTCATCATCTGGTATGTATGTTGACACACCACAAAGTGAGATCCTTGTTAATCTCCACAGGTATATAAAGATTTATTTAAATATTCTTTATCTTCCAAATGTAACGCACTTGGAATATTTATTTCTTGGCTTAAGATCCTGCGTAATGATCCATCTGCTCAGTAATGTCTAATACTCTAATCTCTCTTTTTCTGTGAGCTAATCATGGCCCCAGACAGCATGCACTCTCTCATTAGATGTCAGAGAGGATAAAGGTCTTAGGAATGGTTATAAAATTTGATGGTGTAATTAATACCTTTATTATTGGCTTTAAAACTTTTAGTGTGAGGCTATGTCCCAACCTCTCCTCTGCTCAAGGAGATGCAAATTATGTTACGTTCTTGCTGTCATTGTCCTAAAATAAGGATAGTTTGCAGCCATTTTTGTTCCTTACAGTCCAGTGAGATAAATCCTAATAGGAGATTATTTGCTGTGCACTTGCAAAACGATCTGTAAACAAAGGGCTGACACCTGCCTCCAAAGCAAAGATCCTGTTATCTCTATTGGAAAAATACTCTATAAAAGGACCACTTATATGTATCCAGAAGATCTCTCAGAGCGATCTTGTTACCAGATTTTGAACATACAAAGGAGAAGTGTTTGAAAACCCCATGGGTTATGGCAAAATGCTCAAATATATTAAGAATTACCATTTTCCTAGCAGTCTTTAGAAACTTCTCAATTCAAATTACATCTAGATCAATAGCTTTCAAAATATACTGGAAAAAGTGCTTTGATACACTTTGTAAACCTTATTGGGGTTCCACACAAAGAAGTAACATTAAAATTGACAGAAAAGATCAATGTGTTTGATATCCCATACGGTATGAACTGAAAAAATTGGTAGATATTAGCCAAATTACACAAGCAAATTCAAGAGCAAATTACATTTACATTACTTCAAATTTAGTATTTAAAAATAATCTGAATTCTAAGGGATTGTTCTAACACAACTTCTCCGGAAAATTATAGCAAATCCTACAGAAGTCGGAGTATCCCTGAGTACACTCTCAGAAGAGAGAAAGGCAGGCAGTGAGTGGCAAAGGCAGAAGGAAGAAGGTGTTTCAAGAACGTAGCAGCTTCAATACTCAGGAAGAATGAAAGAGAACATAAAGGAGATGAACCAGCTTACCCACCCTGGAGCAATTTTCCATTCTTCTGGGAGATGTGCTGGGAGCTAAAACTTTTCAGTAAATCAATGGTACGCAAAAATTCACTTTAAGACACCCCAAACCATCAGTGAACACAGCTGACAGTTTTGCTTGAAAAAGTAAAAAGGTGAAGGTTGTCAATGTTGGTTCATTTTGGTCCCATTAGATCTCAGTTGTTCAGGACAGACACAAGGGTACCAGCAATGACAGTGGAGACATTCAGATCTAAAGCAGTGAACTCCCTAGATCCCCTGAATTCATCAGTCAATTATTTGGTATGCTATGTTTTACAGCAGTTTTTGAAGCATTCAACCTTTGCTTTAGAAATAAATTTTATTTCCCGAACATTTGCCATTGAAACATTTATAGAAAAATGAAAACTGTAATGGAAAAGCAACTACTGTTTTTCCATTGTCAGGAAATGAAACAACATGAGGTCTTCGAGTTTTGAGCAAGTAAAGTCAGTTTTGAAAAAATAAAGTTGTATTGAACTGAAATTTTCTCACAAAAATCTGCTTAGACCAGAAGGTAATTTTATTGAAAAAAAAAAAATTCCCCCAAATGATAATGTTTCAGACTTTATTTGTTGAATGTATTTTTAGAAAGTGTTATGTATCACCAGATAACATTTGCAGACTGTTCCAGTTGCCGAGGTAACTATGTTATTTTAATGATCAGCAGAGATGATCATTATGTAAAACATTATGTTAATTTCAAACACAGAAAATTGATGTCTTGCTGTTACCTTGAAGCTGCACCTTTTTTTTCCCCCCTCAAAGTGCCTTTTTCCATGAAAATTAATGGTATAGCTAAGTGCTTCAGTGTCCTTTTCAGAGTGATTCAGGTTGGCTTTGAAGGCAAATAAGGCAAAAAATTACACCTGACAACCAACTAATGGCAGATGAAGAAATTCAGACCACCGTATTTTTTTACAGTAAGAGTATAGAAAAATGTTTCCATGTATTCTTAATAAACATGGACAGTGTGTAGGAATTTTAGGAAAGCGCATATATAATATCATTTTTAACTTTGAAGTATGTTATTGTTTAGTTACGGAAAGCAAATTATAAATTATATTCAAGTTCAGTTTATGATAAAGTGTGTGTATTGTCCATGATACAGACCATCTGATGAAGATATTAAAAACCTGACGTTAAATTTTTGCTGCTTTTATTAGATTATGTATCTATTAGATTACCAGATTATACCAACAGTACAAATGCCATGCATTCATGATTCTACTGCAATCACAAATGCTCTTTCTGGGACTGTAGTGAAAACCTTGCTGATAGGTTCACAGTGCAATTCTGTTCTCAAACCTGCTTTCTTCATTAAAAAAATCAAAATTATCCAAACTATGTCTCACATAAATTCTGGGGTTCATAATTACAATTGCTGCTATAGGACACCAACCTCACAACAGCAAATTGTCTCAGGCTATCAAGTGCAACTCAGTTTTGCCACCAGAACCTTCTTTTGCCTTCTCTGAAGTTCTGCCTGCAGATGGTGTTAAATTATGAACACTTCATTCTCCAGGTGGAAATAGATGCTTTTATGTATCAGAATATGATATGCTCAAGACATCTGAGAGCTCCTATATTCTCCTGACACTTCATCATAATCACCTGATCCATTTTAGAGTCAGTGAACTCTTTTGACAATACTCAAAGTGCATTTTGATGGAGTCTGTATTTTTACGGACCGTACCTCTTCATTCCATGGAGCTTACTTGAATCCTTTCCCAAGGATTTCCTCTGCAGGCAAAGCTCTGACTTCAAAAGGTGGTATCTCTTTTTCAGATTCTTTACCCATAATTACACCCAGTACACTGCTCTTCTGTTTCAACCTCACCACCCCAACATGTTTGTCTGGTACACTGATGTTTGCCAATTTGTACACATCCCAATGAGGATTGCAAGTGGAAAAGGTAAGAATGGGAAAAAACCCCCCAGAATTGTATTAAAACAGCTAGATCCTGTAAAAAGAACACACGATGATCAGCTGGGAATAAGCCATCTATTAGCTAATTGGATTAGGAATTTATTTCCCCCTTCCAACAGCTTATGCTTCACTTGTCCACTATGGGTGACCAAATACTTTATCCTTAAAAGCTTTGCTTTCATCCTTAGCATGGTGAAAATAGTGGGCTAAATTTTCAATCCTTCAAATTATTTAAAATTTTCTGATGGATAGCTTTCTGCTAGAAAATGCTAATTACTCAAAATCTAGAAGTTTTTTTTGTAGAGATCTTTTGACAGAATATTATCAAAATGCATGTATTACCCTCTTGACTACTGAAATACACCCAAACATGATGCAAAAAAAATTAAGTCTAACAATGGAATAAAGTGGAGCAATACTGAAACAAAAGTCCTGAAGAGTATGTTTCATTTCAAACATTTTGGAAAGTATTATAGAAATTGTAAGCCAGACTTTTCAAAATTGTTTTTTACGGAAAGTTTAAATTCTTGCAGGGAAAGAAAGAAAAAAGAATAGTATCTGAGATGAATTTTTAGTCTAGCAAGGTGATTTAAATATTTTAGGGATCAAACAGTTTGAATTTTAATAGCATTTTTAAGCTACATCAGATTGTTGATCTTTCTGAAAGAAAAAATTGTTACATAGATAAATACAAGCACGGAACTAGCAAGTAAGTATTACTTAAGGAACACAACTGAGAGATAACCAATTAAGAAGAAATATGAAAGGGGGATCATAAGTACAAGAAAAATAAGCCAACTGTGCTAAAGCTGCTAGAGATGAAACACTATCTCTGCTCCACTCTGCTGTAAATTGTGTAGAGGGCAGCACGGAGGATGAGAACAAGTTAGCAGGCGACGGGCAAATATTTTGGAGCTCATATTGACATGAGCTGAGAAATACAGGAAGTACAGAATCAATTTGTGGAGAGTAAAATAATGGCATTGATGAAACAACAAACTTGAGGATGTGGGATATAAAAACATACTTACAATGAGATAAAAATATCTGAGTTGCAGTATTTACCCACTATTACAACCCCTCCCAACCTACTGTAACTATCTGCATCATTTCCTGTTGTGAATCTGTATTCTGTCTGATTCATCAAAGCCCCCAAAACTAAACACACTTTTGTCACAAATCTGCCAAGAATGTGCAGACAGAAGGAATTAGAGACAACAGGAAACAACAGAGTTAAAATTCGTACACTCTATGGGGATTTCCAAGCAGTTCCTACTAGAAAAACTGAATTAAAATTTACTGTAGCCAGCTTACTTCAGGAGATGCATATATATAGATGTAGATATGGTGAACATGTGTGTATATATGCATATGAATATACATATGAATCAATAATACATCACAGGTACAAACTTCTAATTTATAGCGAAGATTTAAATTGCATCTTTGTGGCACTAAACTTACTTGTAAGCTATCCACAGATGCCAAATACTTCCTGGTGGGCTGGAAACATTTCATGTACTGTGGTTTATCTTCGTTTATAAGTTTCAGTAGTTCAAATATCTACATAGTGAAACCCTTCATCAGAGGGGTTAAGTAATTTAATTAAGCATTCTGAGCCAGAAAATATGAAACACAGTTTTGTGTGCAAGCTTTCTTCATACAAGGTAATATGTGCATTACGAACATCTTTGAATTACACTTAACACATACAACTTTTTCAAGAGTCTTGTCTTGATCGGTGCCCACGGTGGATGCACAAGAAGGGGAGAATAAGGCTGAAGGGACACTCTTAATTGGAGTGCACCAGAAACTAAGTAATTAATATTCATAGATTTGAAAACGTGGATCTACTGTTCTGATCACTTGTGCTGTGATCTTCTAGGTTGTTCCTCACAGCAATAAAGACCCTAGAATTTTCTCCATAACACAAATCAAACAGGTGCAGAAATTATATTATATGTTTATATGAGGAAGTCATCCACTGTAGAGACGAAATCTCAAGAGATCCAAGATCCAGGAGGGCTTTATTTCGTAATTTCAGTGTTTCAGTATCCTTACGGTAACACCAATGGCGCTTTATCGCTCCCAGCCTGAATTTGCCTGCCTTCTGCTTCAGTCCTTCTGGTTCTTACGTCTGGTAGATTAAAGAACTATGACAAATCCTCCTGCGTAAACGCTAACACACCATAATCAAACCACCTCTCCTTCCCCGTCCTCTGTTGAGCTGAACGGGGCGCAGACACGGGTTTCGTACGGCGAGTCAGGTTGCCCAGGCCAACAATCGCCCCCCTTGCCCCTCGTTTAACTCTTCCCCACCGAGCAGCATTCGAGAGAGGCACCGTGCGGGTCTCAGCCGTGCCATACGCTGGGATGGGACCGGCTTCCCTCTCCCGCCGGG
Source organism: Oreocharis arfaki (assembly GCA_013398015.1). Taxonomy (NCBI): domain Eukaryota; kingdom Metazoa; phylum Chordata; class Aves; order Passeriformes; family Paramythiidae; genus Oreocharis; species Oreocharis arfaki. The sequence continues at coordinate 44,679 of VZRR01011791.1, forward strand.
CACCTACGCCGCACCTCCGCGCCCGTGTTCCCGCACGCNGGCGAAGTACCAGTGAGGAGCCGCTGACGGAGGAGTCCCCAGGTAGCGGCTCCCTCCTCAGCGCCTGTCCCTCCCGGCCCCGAGGCAGCGGCGGGGAAGGGGACCCGGGAAGATGGTGACCGTGGGGACGAAGCTGGTGCACTACCTGCACCTGAGGTAAGGGCGGGCGAGCGCGGCCGCCGCGCTGCTCCTCCCGCCGGGCGCGACACTCGGGAGGGGAACCGCGGCGCGGTGCGGGAGCGAGTGGCAGTGGCGGGGGTGGCACCGCGGTGGGAGCGGGTCCTGCCCCCGCCGGGCGCTCCCTCCGCGCTCCGCCCCGCGCCGTGTCGGGCTCTTGCCAGCCGCTCCCCGAAGTGCTTCTTGCGGCACCGCAGGACAGCCAGGAGCGTTTGTGGGAAAAGCCCGTTATTAGGCTAAAGTCTGAAAACTTAGTGTCGCTACAGTATTGTGTAGCGTAATTATAGTAGCACGGATTAGACAAATTGCATATTTAGGGTTTTTTTTTTTTAATATGACTTCTGTCAGGATACATTACTAACCTGATACCATTTCTTAGTATCATCTATTCTAATGAGAATTTAGCCGGTAAATACAAATATTTTTGCACTGAGTTGGAGAGAAAGCAAAAAAGTACACACTCCGGGTGATGTTCCACTTGTGTTTTGTTGAATCACTGTTTTCCCCCCTTATATGAACACTTGATATACATCAAAAGACTTGATCGAAAACTCAAATAACGTGTATCAAGAGTGGCAAACAAATTTAATTTCTGAACATGATGATATTTCAGTGTAGCATTTTCACATAAGGCTGCTCTAAGAGTTGATTTCATTACCTAATTTTTTTCAAGTTAGCCATAGGAATGAGTGGAAAAAAGGACAATCAATTGTACTGTAACTTTTTATTGGTATGATTTAAAACTTGATTCCTAGAATACCTGCAGTTTGTAGATATATTTTTTAACAATTATTAAAATATTACTTTGACATGAATTGCATGAGAAAAGTATGTAATAACACCAATTTTAACTGGGCTTTTTCACTGATGACTACTTTAACTGTTAAACTTATTCTGTAAGTCTGACCAAAATCACAGCTCTAATTTTATAGATTTGTATGGTTTTATACTGTGTTACCTTGCTGGGTAAATAGAGAAGGAAGTCAAGAAGGAAAAACTCCTGCCAATTCCTTGCTCCTGCCTCTCTTTTGTTGTTCTCCTCTAACAGTGGTTATTTGTTTAATGGAATATTCCTGCTGGTTTTGAGACGGAGATTCATGGGTCTATTTGCTTTATAAACATCACACTAAAAAAAATTTCAGCCTCAAAGACTTTATAATATAAAGGGAATTAGGAAACAGCAATTAATGCAGACAGCTGAATGAATGCAGCAAAGCAAAAAAGTTATGTTCTTTATCCACTAGCAGCCTGCTGACTGTCAAGTGTTTTGTAGGTATCATGAGAAAAGATGCAAAAAGTCTAACAAGTTCAATAAACTTTGAGGATGCTCTTCTCATGCTGGATGAGCATCAAGGGATTGAGAAACAGTGAACAGCATATCTGGAAGTTTGATAAATGCCTGGTCATTGCCCTGGCTGAAGGCAAAATTTGAGTAGTTTAGTACTGGGTGAAAGAAGTCAATAAAATTAGGGAAGATGTTAAGAAGTCAATCAATATGCTGTTATAGGAGAAGTAGAGCTGTTGGAGATATGGCTGAAAAGGGGTGCAGTAAATGCAACATTTGAAAAACTGAAGCTTATTAACCCTGAATGAACATGAGTAAGGATAAATTTCCATTTTTCAATGGAATCATCTAAACTAGAGGATAGCTACTTCCCTGAGTATTGCTGGAGTGGCAATATCTAACAGGACATAAATGAGCAGATGTTCCCCAGGACCAGGATCCATCAGCAAGACAGGGAAAATTTGCACACTTGGTCATCTTTAGTGAGTCTGTACACTTAAAGTGTAGATCGATTTTTAGCAAGACCACGTAACACTTTTTTCCCATTCATATCACAAAATCATGACAGATAGGGAATGGACGTTTCAGTCAATATCAGTCAGACATAAACAACTACTATTAGGCATTACCTGCTGCTTATTATTTGCCTCCTTTAGTAAGTGACCAGCAATATAAAAATGAATCCAGAATAATAATATAGAAATGAGTGCATACATATGAAACTGTCTGACATATTCCTGAAATACTATGATTTCTGGTTAAATCATTTTAGTAGGCTTCTGGGTAGCCCCACCATGATATTTTTTTTACTATTCATGAGAATGGAAGTAGCTAAAAACCAATTAACAGCAATGAAGCCAAAAAATTAGCTGTCAGTCTGAGTTAAGAATAGTTAGGTAGCTGGTGTGATGGGAAAAATGCTTCTCACCAGCGTTATGCCTTTTTCTCACCCTAGGCAGAAATGCTAAGGGTAAGTTGTAACTCCTGTATTCTGTGTAAATTCTTAACCATTGGGTCCCAGTCCATGAATTTAATTTTAAGGTTCTGCCACCGTTAAGTGAATAAATACTATGTTAATATATATTAAGAAAAATATATTTAAACATTAAAAATTGTACTTCATAAATGTCTAAGAATACAGTTTGTGACAAGATTAGACTATGGCAGTAAAATAGTACACTGGGCAGCCTAAATAAATACTATCATCAGATCCTTAGTGAATAGTAACTATGCCCTTAATTCAGTACTTACTGAGAAGTAGATCATTAATTCAAATCACTTTAGGACTTGCACAGTTAGCAGAAAAGTGGACATCATAGGAAGCCGTCTTTGAATTTGACACCTTACAAAACACAGGGTCAAATAATACCCTTTAAAACCTTGGGCTCTATACAAATATTCTAAAAAGTACCCTTTCTGAAAACCAGAAGTAAATATATTGGAATACAGTGCTCATAATGCTGAAGAAATCATGTAGTAGTACTTGGTCTCTTATACTTACCTCTACCAATTAACCCTCATAGAGCATGGTTATGTACCATTTAAACCCCATTCAGCTGAGTCATAAACTTCTGATTAGTTTCAGTCAGACAAAAGCAAGCTCACTGAGTGGGAATGGATCAGCCAAGAAAGTAATCGTAAAAATGCTAAATTAGGTTCTCAGCAAGGCGAGATGCTTTCATATAAATATACTTCATGTAATTATCTCTACATAAGTAAAGATTGTGCACCAAGTGAGAGCAGAGCAGTGCAAAAAAAAAAAAAAACAAAGAGCAGTGATTCTTGAGAACAACAGACAAAGGAGATGGCAGCACATAGTGTAGTTCCCAGTGACAGAACCAGGCAACACAAGCAAACTGAACACAGAGATGTAGACTATGAATGTAAGACATTCATGAGGAGAGTGAATATTTGATGCTACCTACCACGGAGATTTCCACAGTAAATTGTATTGCAGAAATTCAAACTGAAGCATGGCTGGTGTAGTTCTTCATTTTAGGAAGTGCTAAAGCTTAAGCTACACATGTGGAAAAGCACAATCCCAGCCTTGAAATGCTATTTTGGAAGTTCAAAATTTTTTGTCAATAAATTACTAGTTTTCACAACCTGCCTCTGAAAGTGGTCACATGAAATGCAATTTTAGTTGAAGCAGCAACTAATAATTTTGGAGCTGTCATGAGATTCCTGCTTTTTTATATGAAATTTTTGTATCTTTAAAAAGTTGTCCAGCAAATAAAAAACCACTTCTGCTTATGCTGTCAGTTACATCTTACTTCATCCCTCTGATTCCAACCCCTTTACATTCATCAAAAGATCTTGCTTAGGTAGTGCAGTGTTGGAATGTGTGTGAACATAACAATATGCTTCTTAAAATGCATAGTTTGGGTCTGCATGGTTTAAGATGTGGCTGATGGACTGAATCCTGCCTGAGGAACATTCCTGACTGGCCTGGCACATCTTTCTTAAAGGAGCTTCAGTTAAAGAAGTTTGGACAAGACATTGTACTGATACTGCTCCAACACCTCAGCATGTGGTGGTGCATGGTTAGCTTGGGGAGTGAGCATCTTTCCTTATCCTTCTCCTGAGAGGATGAAGAAGCAGAGGAAGGAACACAGCCACCTCGTGCTTAGAGGCCCAGCAGGGGCTGAAGCTGCTGCTGTTGCTATTACAAAAAGACACAGTCTGGACCTCTTAGTTCAGCATCCCTGGCTACCATACTGGGGCAAAGTGTTTCCCTGTGAAACTTTTCTCAGAAGTTTTCTCTCTTGGAGCATTCCAGGGAACTGTGATGATTTCTGGGCTTGGTACTAGTGTGGCCATCTCTGATGGTCAAGTAAAGGACACAGGGTTCTGTTGAGTGCTGCAGGTGAGGTTATAGAGCACAGATATTCTTTTATGGCTCCTTACACTCTTGCAGTAGCATACAAATGGTCTGCATGGGCCATTGGCTGTTATTCTTACCAAGCCCTCTTTCCCCCTCAAGCCAAAGGTATACATGTGGATGATTTTGTTTGATTTGTAAAATTATACAGTAAAATAATTTTCATGTTGGGACACATAGACCTGAAGTGATGTTGTTGACTTCTGAAATTCTTGAGTTTATTTTCTTTTGGAAGCTTAATGTGTCTTTGACATAATTTTTTTAAAAATATATCTGATGTAGCCACTGTGTTGTATCTTATACCCTGGTGTAGGAACACAACACGTAAGGATGCCAGGTTGAAAAGAACTTTCTATCTCTCTTGAGTGCTACCTTGTGGCTTATAAAAAAGCCACTATCTTTAATCCACTTCATAAATATACCAAGCTTTTTTAAAGATTAGGCTGTTTGTCCTTCTCTGTGGCTGTGCTGGATGGAACCATGCTCCTCTTGAAATCTAGAGATTAATTTCTAATTATCTACCTACAGTTGCCAGTGGAAAGTTTCTACATATTTCTTTTGTATTGACATTGTCCATGAAACTAAATCGATTTTCCCGCCCAAGATATATATGTTCATGAGTACTCAGAAAAAGCAATTTTATTGCTGCTTCTTAGCTGCTCATGCTGAGTAGATTCTGCTGTTGTGATTTTCCACATTTGACCACATCTTTCTTGATTATGAATGATTGGAAGTGACACTATAATTTTAATTAATCAATGTGTGATCAATGCCTATGATGATATTAGAAGTCTGCTATCTAGCCTGATGTAGCTAGATCTACACGGAACTGCCAATATCTTTTTTATTGCTGTACAACATTGTGTTTGATGGTTGCCTTATGACCAGTTAGTATCTGTCATTTCAAACTGATGAGTCCCCTGGCTTATAGCATAAAATCTAGTTATTAAGCCTATTAAATTCATGCATTTGTGTATGATTTTTATTTTTTCAGTCCTTTCATGAATCCATTTTTCCTGTAAAATATCCTGGACTCTCTCTAAATTGATATCCTTAATTTTATAATATCAGTAAATTTTGCATGCTTCTTTCTGTCTGAAGTTATGAAGGAAAATATGAAATAATAAGATCATTAGTAAGAGGGAACCTAGAGAAATTTTAATAGGAAGATTCCCCCAATTCATCAGTTTGCTTTTCAGCGTGATGTATTGCTGTCTCTTTTCAGATAAGCCTTTCCCCAGTTTACAAACTTGCACTGTTCCTACTCTCCTGTTTAGCTCTGGATATAGTTATGGTCCTTGTATGTTCCAGTATCAAATGCAATACTGAAGGCCATGTAGGACAGGTTTCCTGCAGCCCCCCATCCTTAATACAAGCTATTTTATTATTTAAATCTATGTTTACCTTAGTAAAGGTAAATAATGCCTTGTATTTTATCCCAGCTTTCCATTTACCTCTGTGTCTCAAGTATGCTTTCCTTTTAAGCTCCTAAAAAAAGACTTGCGCAGTGTCAAGCTCAGAGTAACCGGTGTAAAGTTGCCAGTTTTTCAGTTTTTCCTCTTTCTGAATTATATTTGTTATGTTATGTTGACATTCTCTGGTAGTATGACATCACTTGAGCTGATAGGTTTTTGTAATCACTTACTATTGAATTGGGGGAATTACTTCAATATCTGGGACAGACGATTATCTATTCTGCCTGCCCTAATTTTACTGAACCTTAAAAACTTTGCTTCTCTCTTGAATACAATGTAGTGTTATCCACAGATTTTCAGGAGTTGTCTGGCTTTTGCTGTCGTTATCCTGACAGGGTATTGAGTCGGGAAGTTTTAGGGTGGCCATGCCAACATTATCTTTGATCTCAATTTCATTCTTACTGTGCAGCAACTTCACTGCCATTTAATTTCTCTTTTTCTCTGTGCTGCCAGAGAATAGTATACATAATTTAATTTATATTGCTAGGTGTCAAGACTTGTCAACTGTCGAGAGTCTGATTGAATTTTGGCAATTTTTACTTTATCCCTACATTTTGGCTTCTAAGAGAGAGCTTTCCTGTCATCACCTGCTACTCCTTCCTTCTCCCTCCTTTCTTGTAGACTTTTTGCTCCTATCTTATACAGCGTTTAGATAAATCCATTTATTTTCTCAACTGAAGATGCTGCACACTTCTCAGTGATCTTTATGGAGCTGCCAACCCTTCAGAAGATACTGAACATCTGAGAAGCCTGTGGTGAGGCTGTGGAACAGAGAACTCAAGGTCTAGGCTTGGGAATCATCTGTGTGTAAGCCTGAACTCTTATTTTTATTTAAAAGTGACATGCAATGTAAAAAGCATGCACTCAGCAAAATGCTGTTAGTAACTGCATGCTATTTAAAGTTGTCAATTCAGCTCATTTTGACTAAAAAGGATTACTAAATGATTGTATTTGAGCTCTGAAAAGAAGTAACCCTCTTCCATCAGCACTTTTGGCTCAAAAAGGATATTCATTTGTCACTGTTTTGAAATGGCTTAAACCACTTTCTGACTGATCTATGATAAATAACAAAAAAATTCTCAGAGTGTATTAAGAGTGTCAACCCAGCAGTTTCCTCTCAACTGAACTTAACTATATCTTTGACTAAAGAAGGCCATCACCGATGTTTTGTTATCATTTAATTTCTCACCATTCTGCTCTATGGAATGGAACGGAACCTTCTGGAAACCACACAAAGGCAGGAGGATTATCAGAGCCTGAGGAACATGCTCTGGGACACTCACCATTTCAGCTTTTCACCAGGCTTGCCAGATGCAATAGAAAGGAAGAGAGGCACTTGTACTGCTTGGAGGTGGAAGATGGTACTTGCCACTGAGGAGGCAGATGGTTGGCAGGTATTTCTCAGACAGCATCTCCTCTGTCTGATACTACCTGTCAAACCAGGCATGGCCTTGGCTGGGTAGCCCATATGGTGGCTTTTCCAGCACTGGAAAGCAGATGGCTGCAGTAACTGTGAGTTTGTTTTCCTCGTTCTCTTAGGGAGTACAACAGTATGTGTGGCATACAAATAGACCTTCATTCCCTCACTCTTCCTCCTCAGACTCTTATTTCTGTCAATCCTTCCTGACATATCATCTCAGCAAAACTGACTGCAGTAAGGATTGAAAAGCCTAATATTAGTTTTTAATTTTTTCCCTGCAAGAGTGATCAATAGAATCAATGGATGCTTGATTTCTATTATGTAATAAGCATAAACCTTTATCAGCCTCATTCTCCCTTTGTACTTTCAAAACTTCCTTCACAGTCTCTGGATAAAAAAAAGAAGCCAGTGGGGCCATCAGAGACCATCAGCTTGGAAGGAAGAGTTGCATCACTTCAATAATTTTTCTTTCTGCATCACAAAGATTAAAATAAGAAACAGTGACGTATTGAATAAGATTTGAGATAGCAGAGATTTAAAGCAGGAGCTTAAATAGAAAGTCAGCTCAAGTAAATAATATAGACAAGCACATTTTACCTACTGGAAGCCAGCAACCGGTGGGGGCAAGAGGAGAACTGATCTACCACGTATTTTTCCTGTAGAAGATTTTGATTCTGTGAAAAGAATTTTGGTCCTCTCTGTTCTTCCCAGCAGAGAAACATATGGCCCTGCATTTGGTGGCCTGCACTAGCAACAGATAACAACTCTGATAAATACTACATTTTGCTGTTATGACAGTAAATGCTATTAGACCTGGGCGTAATGAGACAAGGGATTTCATAGCCACAGAAAAGCACATGTTCTCTATGAATTAGGGACATAGTATTGGTTTATAATTACATATATAAGATAGAATGGTTTATATCTCCGATAATCCTTAAAGGCTACCATCTGCCTCTAGACAAACTTAAGAAGGAAACTTAATTTGGATAAAAACCTGCTTGGATAGTTAATTCTGTTAAGGGATCAATTTCTAATAAAATTGAAAGATTGGGCTGTGTGATAATCCTTTGAACTACCTGCAGCAGCAAATTTATCTTTAGCTTTTCTTTGCCACAGTGCCACACTGGCTCTCAGCTTTCTGGTAAGTAATATACCCAGTAAGGTCAATAAAAACTGACTCAAACAAAATTGAAAGAATTTTAAAACTACTGCTGTTGTAATATTAATAACAGCAGTAAAACTTATCAAAATATAGATGATAATAAAAGAACATTAAAATATGTAGTAGTGGTATGAGGTAAGTAGATGTTTTTAAGATTCATTTAAAAATAAGAATTATGAATGCGTGCACATGTACATGTACTCACTAGAAATGGGATCAACAAAGGCCTTCAGTGTTGTGGGATAGACAGAGATGAAATGAGGACAGAACAGAGGTGTTTAAGTAAATGTCACTTTGAAATGTCTTAGTCTTTCAGAACTGTGTTTCTGCTCCTAAACAAAAGCAGTTTCCATGCAGTGAACTGCCTGGTATTTACTGACTCCCCCTGCACCCTGTGCCCTTAGCAATTTCCTTTGAACTCTCTCACGCAGCAGAGTATAAGGTCCAGATCCATTTGATAAATAGGAAATCATAATGAGCTGTTTGTAGTAGATTTAAGTGCAGTAAAGGATGTTATGTTTTCTTTCAAGGTGTCTTTAGAGCTAATGTATTTTAATATTCTGGGCTTCGTGGTGTTGTCAGTTTAACAGTTCACATCAGATTTGTAAATCCTTCATGACATTTTTATTAAAGGAGATATTACTTCATCTTCTACACTGCTAACAACAGCATATAGTTTCCCTAGGTAAGTGAGAAGTTCAGACCAGTGTCAGAGCTTTGCTACATTAGCCATTTGTGGTGAAAGAAAAGCCTCTATTAATGCTTATGCACTAGGATTAAGATGACTTGAATGCTGCAATCCTTCCTGTTCGACTACTGGCATCATGCTGCCATCTGACAACAGCTGTTTCCTTCTTAATCTGAGGGAAAAAGAATGGTGGTAGATTGTTACTTGCACCATTACAAGCTCAGGCATTCCGTTTTATGTTTTAGTAAATATGAACAGTGTATGTATCCATGTGTTGCATATAGCATAGCCTTGTTTATCTTTGTCTGCTGCTTTAGTAAGTACTCAAAGAACCAACAGACGTTGTTCTGCACCAGCACTTTAGTTCTGTAGTTAGGAACAGCAGGATCCAAAACGTGTCATGAGGGAAAAACCCAGGCATTTGGGGCACATGAGAAAATGTCATGACACTTCGTAACCACCACTCTTGGCAGAAGGCCAACCATGGAGTTCATAGAATCTTTTGAAGCTACTGGAGCTAGAGTCCTTGGAACTGGATATCAGGCTGACATCTCTGTGTTTCCTGACAGCTGCTACTTTCAAGACACAAAAATACATTTGCCTCACCTATTCCCTGAGATTCAAAATGTTGGTATACTTAGGTGAATCTTGGAGTTTTGAAACTCATAATGAGAATCTGGTTTGAACACTGTTGGATCGTAATCCCATTATAGGTGCTGGTTTGACTGACAGCTACTGATATGCCCACATATATTGAATACATTTGGTATTGGAGATAAAAGCTTGCTAAATGACAAAGTATTCCTTGAAAGCAGAAGACCGAGCATTTGTATTCTTTTTTAACAAGAAAATCTCCTTTTGAGTTGGTGATGCACAGAATAGTGACCACTGTTGGTTGTGAAGCTGGAGAATTTAACCTGAAGATCCTGTCCTTTATGTTTGTTTGTTTTCTGAGTTTAGCTTGGGAACATGATGGAATTCAGACATAGATAAAGGGGAGGAAAAAAAGGGTCCCACTAAAAATCAGGCAAAGTTAGGCAAATAATTCTGTGTCTTTCAAGATTATAAACTTTATTATAATTTCAGGTGAAGTCCTTTGAATAGAAAATATGAATGTCAGTACTTACAAGAAGAATGGAAGCTGCAGAAGGCAGCTGGTTTGCTCCCACCATTACCCAGCACTGTGTGTATGTGTGCTGTAGATTACCCCAAAGGTACAAATCTCTCAAATAAATGGGCAAAGGGGAAAGGATTATGTGTGTCAGATGAGGAACTATTTTGGTCTAATCCAGACAACTATTATAAACAATTCTAATTACTGATGGCAGAAATACTCAAAGTCATCTCAGAATTTCCAGCAGCAGAAATCCTAGCTTCTGAGGAAAATGGACTTACATCCAAAGTCTCCCAAAATGCCCCTGCTCTAGCCCATAGCTGTTGAGGGAAGTAAAAACAAAACTGCTGTCTATTTTGCAAAACACAAAATATTGCTAATATCAGGATAGAAAGGAAAAATGGTTCTACTCTTCCTATCAGATACACGCTGTGAGAAACAAAATTACTTAATGTTTGAGGTTGATGGTTCCTCAGGCTGGAACAGCCACCCCATGAACTGGCTGTACAGAGACTGAACTTCTCATTCATTTCTGGAATCATGCTCTGGAATTTGTGAAACTGTTAATTTGTAATTCAGAGGATCTTTGAACCTACTCTTGTATTAGCTAAGAGTCCTGCTGAGATTGTTAACTCAGCAAATCACTTGATTCTGCAGTTCTGCTTTGTGTTAGCTGCTTCCAGTAATGAGATTTTGCATGCAAATAGAAGTAGTTAGGACAAAATAAAAAAACCTGTAGGCCCTAATAGATAAAATTAAATATTGCAGGTGTTTTCATGACACTGCAGAATGCATCAAAAATGATCAAGTGTTTAGGAATGAAATGGAAGGAAACAAAATATGGAATTCTCTGCTTATATTAAAGATCTGCTGTGTAAACTGTATTTAATACCATCTTCAAACAGATGAGTTCTTGGGAGTATTCTCAAGGGAATTTCTTTTATATGCACCATCTACGTTGGTTTAATCTGAAGTAAATTAAGTTTATTTAAAATTCATTCTTAGGTTTCAGTCCTGCTGACTCAAACATAACACCAAAATCAAGCAATCAGTAGGACAGTCTTTGGGCATCAGTATGAGCTGGATTATGAACTCTGGGGATGCCTGTGAACATAATTTTTTGAAGGATGTAGGACCTGATAATACATACTGACATTTTACAGTGAGAACAGATCTTTTTTTTAGGAAATCTTCTAATCCAGAGGTGTTCTAAATATTTTTACTTTTTGCTGTAGCAAAATGCGTTTGACAGTTTTATTCATTAACTCAAAATATCACTCAGAAATTCAGAGTGATGCAGATGTCTTTCTGTTTGTCCACTGACAGTTTTGATATTTACATTTCCAATCAGGGCATAAACACAACAACTTCGCTGACTAAAGTGCACTATTAAAATTTAAATGCATGTTTATTTTGTGAATACATAATTCACTGAATTAAGATAACTCTGAACATCCACTATGAGCTAGGAACATGGCTTGCAATTTAGAAAGGGGTCTGTGTTCTGCAGATAAGTACACTGTCAGTGTTACTCTGTGTTAAAAGTGTTTCAGCTACAGGGGTTAGAGTTGAAGAATTGCTTCATTTCTGCAAAGCTGGAGCAGGCCAACGTGTACATCACAAGATCCATGGCTGGGAATGAGTTCCTGAGAATTACTTGAGGCAACTGCATGTTAAATGTGATCCAGATTTCCGTGGAAGTTGATGTTTTAAAATCTAATCAGGAAATTGTATCCTCAGAAAGTTCAATAAATTCAATCATAAATTAAATAGAATGTGTTACTTTTTAAAAAGTTATTTTTTAAAATAATGCAGTATAATAAAGATCCTTTTTCTAGTGTCCTGTATACCAGATAATAATTTCTAATTTTTGTCATTCACATGCATTTCCATTACTATGATTGTTGCAAGGAACCAGAATTTAAATTATGGCCTATTTGAACATAAAAGTAGCTCTACTGGTTTGGACAGAAAGTCCATCTACCTACCATCATCCTACTTGCTTAAAAGACACCCATGAGAGATTTTTAAAGAAGGGGCAATATTCCCAATGCTTTCACCAGCTCGCAGCCATATGCTGCCAGGCAATTCCTGAGCCAGATGTTCTTTTTGTGTGTTTAGCAGTAGTCCATGGATATATTTTCCACGAACATGTCCAGTCTTGCTGAGAACTTGTGTAAGCTTTTAGCTTCACCGGCATCCTGTGGCAAGCAATAAGGCTGTGTAATGACGCATTATGTGAAATGCCACCCCCTTCAGTTTGTTTTGAATCAGTTCCTTCATTGCGGTTACCGTTAGTTCCCCTTAGTGCTGCTGCTGGAAGAGATGGTGAACAATCCATTGATATAACTCTTTTTTTTCCTCCTTTGAGGTTTGTATCTTAATAATTTAGTTCCCTGTCTTCACCTATAGACTACCTTCCCTGCTCTCTGTGAGTGTTTGGTGGCTTTTTAAAATTGATCCTGTAATTACAGTAGCCTGCAGTCAAATCACCAGGATTACTTGTATGAGCAAGGTATATTCAACTAAGTCCTGAATTAAAAATGCTCTTTAATATAGTTTAAATCTGAATATTGTTTAAACATAAACACAGCTTCCATTATATTTTGTTTGGATGTTTGGGACAATCAGCCTCTTAACAGAAAACCTGATCTGACTGTACAACTTAGGCTAATACTTATTTTATCATTAACGCTCATTGTTTGCCTCAGTAAGAATATGCTGTGCCAAAAGAGTTTGCCATGTACTTCTATGACTTAAAAGCCTTTCTGACATACACCAAGTATAGTACAGTAAATGCTGTTGGGAGATTTGTAAGTATATTCCCAGTATTCTTCTGTACTTTGCAATATGTCTATAATTGAAGAATGGTACTTTATCATCCATTCCAACACTTCAGTACTTTCAGACCCTAAATGTGAATAATACAAAATACAGTACACGTAGTGGGTCCTTGCAAAGCATCTATGATGAAGCTTTATTTTAAAATTTTGGCCATGCTTTTCATTAAAGTACTTATCTGCAGCCAAGAGGATAGGAAATTAGGTTAACTAAAATAGCTACAGTAGTCTGAACTGAATAGTTAAAAGTAGGGAATTCTACTGATTAAAGCAGGGTACTTGAAACATGGCAAGATCCTAAAATTATTACTATTTCACAGCTTGTTGGCAGCTAAAAAATTGTGTACCTGCTTCAAGGGGAAAAACAACATTCCAGTTTTGCCCAAGTGAATAGTATATTAGGCAGCACTTAAGACATTTAAAACTATTATGGTTGTATATTGTAATATATATTTCTCCATAATGTTGCAGCACACATTATACATTGGGCTGATTCCTTGTGAAAATATCTTCCCGTGATTACTGTACTGAAATGCACTTTGGATAGATAATAACCTGACGCTTCCACAAATAGATAGTTCTGAAACTGGGGCTAGGAAAACGCAAAATCTTCAGTTTGAAAACTGCTCCTTTGAGCGTCTGCTCCTAGAGTAACAGTAATCTTTTATAGCAATTTTGTCTTAATTTTTAGTGATGCTCCAAAGCAACTGAAGGGAAAAAACAGACTAATTAAAAAAAATTATTTTGGTGGGCATGCAGCTTTTTTCCCCTTAACTGTTTATTCATGGCCAGGATCCCCAAAACCATCATAGAGGCATGTGGTGTTTGTGCTGTTGCTTTGGTAGAACTAAAACTGAAAGATGTATGATGGTTCAGTAGCTGAAGATTAATTTTTCGAACTTTTGGAAGTGCTTTTTGGGCTTTTGCACTCCTGAAAACCAGCCTATTTCAGTGTGAAATGTGGATATTTAGAAACGATAGCTATACTAGGAAAAGCTCTACTGTGGCTGCAATAGAAAGGCACTTTACACTGCTAAAGCCACCTAAATACCTGAGCAGGTATGAAATGTCACAAGTACTCTTATATTGATAAAATTTATCTACACTAATGTGTTTTTTCTATACCCATTCTGGAAGAGTCCAACTGGCAAAATCAAAGTGTAGAAGGCCGTAGTGAGAAGGCTTCCATCCCAAAATTCTTCTAATTCTTTTGAGATGTGCCTAAAACTTGGGTGCTGTTGCCAGGTGCCCAGTGTGAACTGTAAATATCTTTCTGAACAAGAAAGACACCTCCACCTGGGTAATCCCATCATTTTGGTGGGAGCTGTGGAGGGAATAATTGTACATGAATTCTTGTGGAACTTCACATTGCTGTTCCCTTCTCCTGTCTGTTTTGGGTTTTTTTACCCAAAAGAACGAGTGCTCTAATTTTTTACCATAGTGCTATTTCTTAAAAGACCTCTCTGGTACTAAGAATGATGTTGAAATAAATCAGAGGGTGATCGAAGCCAAAAATGCAAAAAGAAAGCAGAATGAGGAAATGCTGGTTGTCCTGTAATTATCCCCCAATGATAAAAACCTAACAAACAAACAAACGAACCACAAGGAAAAAGCAATTTAAATACTTAAATATTGCAAATCTCTTATGAATCCAAAACCCAGAGAGCAAACAGTTCACTCATGGATCTATTTATTTGTTCCTCAGAAGAGAATTTACAAGCTCAAAGCCAGGCTGGTGGACCATCCAGCCCCAGCAGCACTGGGCCAGGAGACTGAAGTCTGGGTAGGAGCTACCCTGGTGCCCATCTCTCCTGCATCACCTCAGAGATGAGTGTAAAGGGGCCCAAGTGTTGCAGCAGGTGCTGAGCTCACAGGACAGGAACTAGGGGCTGAAATGTTAGTCCAGGAAAATCAGCAGAGGCTTAGTCTCTGACTCTGGTGGGGTCACCATTTTGCTTCATGTGCTCTGGCAGTAGAAAAGCTGCAGTATGCTACTGTCCTGTCATTTATAAACCCATTTCCCGAATCTTTTTCATCCTTTGACGAACTAAGGCTACCTTCTTCACAAACACTGATGATCTTGGCTGTGGAAAGATAACTTCTTGTTCTAAAATGTAGGCATTTACCTTATAATTTATAAATTTGCCTTTTATCTATTTATCAATCCTTATCATCTGATGCCTTAAGAAGAGAACCTCAGACAACCTATGGTAATGCCTATTAGGCAATTAGAAATACTGGAGGGCTGATCATTATATATCTGCATGTATAGGCAATGAGGGAGAAAAAAACATTTGTATAATAGTTGAGGTTTGCTTGTTTGTGGCCTGTGTGCTGGTTTTGCCATGCTTCTGGTTTGTCCTTCACCTTGCAGCTTGAGAAAAGCAAACCACAAACAATAGGATTTTCATTTGAGTACTACTTGATTGTTCCTAACCAGCTAAGCTAACAGAAATGTGATTTTATGATCTTTATTAATAACACCATTACAATTCTGAGAAAATTGTTAAGTCTCCTGGAGTGCGGGTACTTGTGTGTAGCTGAAGCTTTTGTACATCAGCCAGCAGGTGATGAAAGCTCCTACAGATGATTATCCCCTTATGTACTTCTGTAAGATGTTCCAAAACAGAGGTAAAATAATTAGCTGCTAAATCTCCTCAAGAGTAGAAGAACTACATGGTATTAGAGGTATTTTCTTTGTAATATTTTCCACCAAATTTCATTGTCATTCATGCTCGCATACAAGGTGAGTCCCCTTTTCAATGAGAATTTGTGAAATACTCGAATTACTGAAAGTGCTCACTTCTATTTTGATTTTAAAGATGGTAGAAAATGTATTTGGAAAAAATGGTGACACCAGAAGTTTATGCAGCTGATTTACTATACTGGGATTGTTAAAATGCATAATTACTGACACAGAGATGATAGTCTGTCTGGAAATTATGTGCCCCTTCATAAATGTTACCTTTCATTAACACAAAATGCAATCCTCAACTCTTTGCCTCTGTCTGTCTCTTAATTCACAGTATATAAAGTAGCACAGCATTGTCTTTTATGGCCAAGAAGGGAGAGAAAAGAGATGCTGATGATTCTTTGATATTTTAAGTAATTTGTCCCATGATGAGAGATAGATGGAATCGCCTAAATTCTGAGATGGAAATATTACTGGCCAGATTATAGTGCCTCTTGCCAATTTGTTTTTACATTCAGTAAAAAATACTCTGCTCAAAGGAGGCGATTGTCCCACTCTGCTCTGCACTGGTGCGGCCTCACCTTGAACACTGCGTGCAGTTTTGGGCACCACAATATAAAAAAGATATGAAGCAATTAGAGAGTGTCCGAAACAGGGCCATGAGGATGGTGAAGGGCCTTGAGGGGGAGCCATGTGAGAAGGGCTCAGGTCACTTGGTCTGTTCAGCCTGGAGAAGAGGACACTGAGGGGAGATCTCATTGCAGTCTACAACTCCGTCATGAGGAGAAGCAGAGGGGCAGGCACTGATCTCTTCTCTGTGGTGACCCAGGACTTGAGGGAATGGCCTGGAAGTTTAGGTTAGGTATCAGGAAAAGATTTTTCGCCCAGAGGGTGGTTGAGCACTGAACAGGGTCCCCAGGGAAAGGGGGAGATAGTGTATAAGGGATAGTGTTCCCTGATTCTGGAAATTGCTTTCTCTCCCTGAGAAAAATGCATTCTTCCACTGATGCAACTTAGGAGCACGGCTCCCTTTGATTTTCAAGCGCCAAGATGTAACCAAGGGCAGCCAAGAGCTGCAGATGGTCTTTCTCATCAAAGACCAAACACCAATGCAGCTGCGTGTTGTTACTGCTCACTCTGACCCCACTTCCCTGTGGCAGCCATATGGCTTGGAACCATTCCCTGGGTTCTCTTCCCTCTTGCAGGATACACATGTGCATGCTACTCTGCAAACCGACCCACATCCCCAGATGATTTTGTGTTGTTCACTACTGTTCTGATTTTGTTTGTGACCATATTAATTTCTCCCAGTAACCCTGTGATTGTGTTTGAGAGATTGAAATTTCAGGAGACTTTATCATAGATGTCCCTGTAATATTTATGTTTACATATATGTACATTTGCATTGCTTTCCACATATGCATCCTCATTTAAAAGTTACTTCAGCTTCCCTCTTTTTTTTTTTTTTTTCGCTTTCTGGACATATGGTGAACAGTATTGTACATAGCATGAGTTATTAAATAGTAAGATACTACAGTAAATCAAAGTAAATCTAACCACTGTAATATAAATACAGTTTTTAAGGGTGAATATCTTCCAAGTGAACTGCAAATGTTATGTTTTTCCTGCAGAAACTACACTATAATATCTTGATGTAGGCAAATGTTCAAGTTTAGTCTTCTGTTACTCCTGCAATTGCTTCCAAAATACACAGCAGAGGTAGTATATTCTTGCCTTGTAATTCTGCAGCTCTGTCTGAACCTTGCTCCACAAACCTATCACAATTTCTTTGCAATCAAAGATGAGCAAATTAATGCATATTTATTAAATTTAATCACTTGTGACTGTACCCTTATGTATCACAAATGTACCCTCAGAGGACTGAGTCCTCATTGGCTACAGATTTGATGCTTTGTTTAAAATTATTTGTGACTTGTGTGTGTGGCTATGCGTCAGTCTAGAGATACTCATGAGCTTTGTATGTATTGCTTGGTAAGTGGAACTACAGAACATCTATAATGGTGCTGTGAGTTTTTATTATCCTTGGTGTATGACTGGTAGTTTTTCAGCTTTCTAACTGGCTTCCAGCCAAAAAGAAACAAAACCTCAAATACTTGTTTCTTGTACAAATTTTTGCACAACTATTCATGTTAATTTTCCTTGTATTTGTTATTCATGAGAGTTACTTTTGAATACCTATGAAGAGTAAATAAAAAGCATCAAAGTACTATCAGAAACAACCTGTTTTTTCTTACAGCTTATGTTTATAAATTTTTTGGTTCAAAATTTGTCCAATCCTTGTTGCAATAATGTTTCCAATCCCAAATATCTTATACTTACATTCTTTTTTTTCCCCAAAATTGCAAGTGCTAAATGTTGTTGTCAGAGCTATTTCATACAAAAGATGTCAAAAACAATTGGTTGTATGAAATAAGCCTGGTAAGCTCATGAAATAGACAAGACAAGCAAGAATGTGAGAAGTTCCATTCCTTCTTTCTGATTTGTCTATGGTACTTGCAAACATGGTTTGAAAAGATATTGTCCCATTAAGATGGTATATCTTAAACTGTAGTCAGGGCCTCACATGTGGTTGAAGTATGGTGGCCTTCTTTTGGATTTTATTTAAATTTCTGGAAAATACAATTCTGAGTTTATATGAACCATTTTAAAAATCCATATTGAATTCAGAAGATTGTTTCCAATCAAAATAGCAAAAATAACAGACATCTTGAAATATTCCGTATTAGGAGTGGCTGAATTTGCTTGCAGTGTAAAATGTGAGAGAAGGAAACACTTTTCTAAGATTTGTTTGGGATGAAAGAAGATGATACAAAATGAGTATTTTTGTCAGTAAAAAAGAACTAAGAATATTTTGCATTGTGTTAACTTGAAGTTTTACTGGGTATTCTTCAACCCTTGTAGAGAAGTGGTTTTCTTGGACACAGCCCATGACTCATGCAATTGTTCCTTTCTTTGTTCTGAAGCATTTCTCCTTGGCGCATAATGACATTTCTGGATAGCTCTGGCTTGCTCAGTTTAGGATTGTGTCACAATTTTCATGAGCTTTTCTGACTGATTAAACTCTTCTGCTTTGTGGCTGCTCTGCTTTACTTCATCAGATGTTTTTGTGCTGCAACTTCAGCTGGGATCAAATCTGCAAGCAACAGCAAAATTAGAAGGGTAAGGAAGAGAAAAGCTCCCAGTCAATGGGCCAACTGACTTAGTTAACATGTATGGGAGAGAGCATGGTTTCAACTTCCTAGCCAGAAGGAGTCTGAAAAAAACTATCCCAGACCCTTCTGAAGCCTGTTCTAAAGTAGGGGGTGGGGATGGTGGTGACAGACGCTGAACCGAAGCGATGGATACAGCCTGTCTGTAAAGCAACAAATCATACATTTATTTCCAAGTATGTTCTCTGCACTTGCTAGCACCCCCTCCATCTGTTGCCCTGGTTTTTCACTGCTAACGCGAACAAGGCATGCAGTGAAAAACCAGGGCAACATCCGTCTTTCTTGATGAAACTGCAGTTGATGAGCTCATCAATTGTTACATCCCAAATACTGGATAGAGGAGTCTGCTTCCTGACCTGAAGAAGAGAGGTGAGGTTGTTAGCTACCTTCTCTACCAGACTCTTCTGCACTACTGCCTCTTCAGTGGGTGTGGTGTTGGTTGCAATGTCCAAGAGAAGAGACAAACCTAGGATATCTGGCCTTCATGACAGCAGCCTCTCAACAACAAGCTGAGTGCCCCCTTCCATTCAGAAGCATAGTACATATCTCTGAGAAGGAATTTCAGAAGGAGCTCACTCTGTGTGCTTTGATGTGCAAGCCAACCAGCAGGTCTGCTCCAACTGTATCAGACAATGCATCGTGTTCAGGTCAGCTATAGAAGGGATTATAAGAGCTGATGTGAGAAGCAGCGACGAAATAAGCGAATGTTTTCCACAGTACTGTGCTTGTGATATAGTCAGGAAAGTATCTGTGATGTACAAGGTCCCAGCTGCTCTACGGAGTTCAGGGTCCTCATGCTCAAGTAAGATCAGGTCACCTTGGTTCAGATGGAGAAAGAGTCAACAAGGAGTCAGGAGGATGGAAGATCTCCCTTTTAAAGAAAACTGAAAGCACTTAGTGTGTTTAACCCAGAAAACTTCTTCTTTAAGGGTTATACAGCTGCCTTGTATAAATGTAAAACATGATTGAACAGAAACATGAGATACCATTCCCCAACCTTTTTATTTTATCTGTATTTCATTTTCATATGGTAGTAGAGTGTATCTATCTCTGCAGTGAATGCATTTAATGTGCACAACATTTAGGTAATAATTTGGGAGAATTAAGAAGGAGCAAGGCCATTATAGTCTGAAAATACAACCACCTTTTCGCAATTAGTGGCACATGTGAAGTCATGGTTTATAAAATCAAAGTTGTATCAAAAGCCGCTCAAGAAAAAGGGATTGTTTAGAGTTACCAATGAAAACCCCTTAGTCTCCAACATTCATGCTGAATTCCCCTTTCCCAAAGTGGCATGAAACATCAGTTGTGGTATTCAGTTTTCCCCAAAAGTCCTATACCTCATGTGGAGATGCTATAAAGTGCACTTAATTTATCATCTGTTTTTTGTGCTTGTGGATGCAGAAATCCATGCCATTTTATCCCTATTAAATCACATACCAAATGAAAGTAAATGTAGTGATGTAACAGGAAATAATTTCCTGCATTTTTTGGTACCTTTCAATGTAATTGAACATATGGTGAATAATCCTCACAAATAGCTAGATATTATTAGCATGCTATATGGATTCCCTGTTACAGGGAAAGGGAAACAAGAATTGATATGAGAGTTTGTGCAAGGTCACACTACACATACATGTAGATATATTATCTCTACAGAAACAGATATACTTCTGTGGGTAAAATTCAGCAGCTGTCTGACCATGAGCAAAAACATAAGGCAGATGAGAACCTCAACCACTCAATCCCCATGCTATGATTTACATAAGGTAAGCAGATGGGCAGCAATGGGCGAGATCTGAATTTCTCCAGAGAAAGCACTCAAGTAAAACCAAACAGGATAAACTGGAATAAATTCATGTGCTCATTAGTCTTCATATAGATATTCTCAAAAGCAGCACCAGTAGTTACTGTTTCACCTTTCGCAAAGTCATGGAATTAAGAATTACCGAAGCAGCCACCAGAGTGCACCAGATACATTTCAGAGGAACTCTCAAGAAAAGCGAACAACCTAGGAACTGTTACTCCCTCTTCTTGTGGTCTTCTTCTGTTTTTGTTATGGGAAACGAATCAGCTCTTTAAGTATGTGTGTGGAAGGCAGTGAGGAAGAAGGTGCAGATTCAGAAAGCTAGGAAGGCGTCACTTCTCTTACCCATGCCCATATCCTTGCAGTCACTTCAGTGACAGTTGTGTCTTGCTTGCTAAATTCCACCCTGTATTGAACTGCTACCTGATAATAGTGGATATATTTTTTCATGAAAAAAATCCTGTGAAAATTTCAATATAGGATACACATTAGCTTACAGGGTCAGACCTTAAAAAATGTTCACCATGTGCTGGCTAGCAAAAATGTTACCAGCCTTCTGTGTACAAATCTGCTTTCTGTGAACACATGTGTGACTTCATCACCACCTTTGCTATTCAGGGATGTGTAAGGCGATCTGAAACACCTCCTACATATCAGTGCATTTTGAAACACTGACTACTCCACATTGTGTATGCCATATGGTGCACATTGTAGCTGAACATTGCGTCTTCCATTGAAGGGCAACATAAAAGCAATAAAGGTGAAGTTTATCAGACAGATGTGCACATCTGCATGTGACCTACTCATGTAGTCAGCCTTTCTAGTCAGTGGAAATAAATGGACAATTCTGGCACATGATTTGTTTTTATGTGCTAAAGTGGAGGTCCAACATAGGGCAGAGGATTTTATCCTCTAAAAGTGCATTTCTTTCACAGACTTTCAATGGAATGCAAAATCAGATGCCTAGCTCTAGACATCAAGAGTTAAGTAACCTGTAATCTTCATTTTTGTGTTATTCCTCGCATTGATTATTAACAGCTGCAGAACACTCTTCACGTATGTCGTTCTTTAGGTAGTGGAGTGCAGCAATATATGAAATGCGAAGCTTAATAAGGGTTTGATTTCATCTTACAGTATACAAACACCTTTCCATTTCATGTCTTTTCTGGCTGCTGGCTGGAACCCTGGAAACATAATCTGGACAATGGAAGCACTGCCATTTTATTTCAGTGTAAATTAGGTGAGTGAGCTGATGAGACATTTTCTGCTCAGTTTAAAACCCAACTGAACAAATGCTGGAATAGATAATACAAGGGAAAGGCTGAAACTCTCCTGCATTGAAAATATACTTTAAAAATCCAGTTGTACTTTTACTTTAGCATTGTACTGGTTGTCAAAATGCTCTTGGGCAGGGGAATTTCTAGACTTCAGCAGGAACAAATCCATCTACTGCCACTGAAGTCAGCCTGTGAATTTAAATTCGTCAGCTGACTTGTTACTATTTCCTCTAGCCAGTTCTTCTCAATGGGTTGCATTTTTACCTGCTGATAATTAACAGATCATTAGGAACTGGAATGTGAAAAATCACCTAAAACGTATTTTAAAAGAATAATTATATGTTTATACAAAATGTGAAAATCAGTTTGATTTATTTTTTTATTTGGGAAAATTTTAAAAATGAAAATAAATCGCTCTGCAGTGAAGAGTCAAAAGCATATGTTGAACACATGCATATTCAAACCCTGTAAAGCAGCGATGAAGGATGGCACTGCTGAGAAGTTCTCTTTTTAGCCGTTGTTTTGTAAGGAGAGTACTAAGCATGAGAATTCTGCATGGTCTGCTTGGCTTTGGTGACTGATTATATTGAGTGTAAAGGCAGTGCATGACATTTTAATCTAAATATTTAAAGTCTTTGAAGGAGTGTTGGATTCTGTAGCAAGATAGACTGATTTGTAATCTCCTTTCTCAATGATATCCTTTCTCAATGATATCCTCATTTTAACACGTAAACCTAAATGCCTCAAAATGGTGCATTCTTACCTAGTTGATTACAGAATTATAGAATGGTTTGAGTTGGAAGTGACCTTAAAGACCATGTAGTTCCAACCCTCCTGCCATGAACAGGGATGCCACTCACAAGATCAAGCTGCTCGGGGCCCCATCCAACCTGGCCTTCAACACTTCCAGAGATGGGGCATCTACAGTCTCTCTGGGCAACCTGTTCCAGTGTTTCTTCACCCTCTGAGAAAGGTGGAGACTTCCTAATATCTAATCTAAACCTTCCTGCTTTCTCCTTAAAACTATTGTCCCTTGGCCTATCACTATCTGCCTGTCACTATCTCCCTCTCCCTCTTCCTTAAAAGCCTCTTTAAGGTACTGGAAGGCCTCAATGAGGTCTCCCCAAAGCTTTCTCTTCTCTATGAACAACCTTACTTTACAAATAAGCATGCCTTATTAAGAAGAAAAATATTAACCTTAAACTCAGGAATTAATGACTTTAGTCAGATTTAGGCAGAAGATATACCAGTGAAAGAGAGTAGTGATATTAGTGTCAGTTTACAGCAATAATACATCTGTAGGTAAAAATTACCTATTTGTCTCTAGTTTAAATTTGGAATAATATAATCAAAGAAAACCATGCTGGTGTTATGCTGTCATAACAGGACTGTGTTTTATCCTATCAAGCTTAGGAAAAAGTGTCTAGAGTTAAGCTCCTAAATCCACTTCTACGTTTGAAGTATCAAATAATAATCAAATAATAATAAGCATCATAATAAAGGCAGATGTAAGGAGGGAATTAATATTTCTCGTGGTTTTATTGGTAATTTAGTCCCTATTCTCATTTTTTAATAGTACTTTTTTCTTTCTAGCTCCTTTTCTCACTCTCCTTGTGATATGCTTACAAAAGCTTTCTTAAACTTTCTTGCTTCTTATTCTCTGGTACAAACTCATTCTGGGTTTTGCCTATCTTAATCTCCCCCCCACCCCAAACAAGGCAGGGTCTTCCCCTTCTCCATTTGCAGCAAAATTGTCTTTTTGAGCAGCCCCTAGTGGCGCCAGATTGAGTACATCTTGTTTCTGCATTCTTCTTTTTACAGCGAGGCTGAAGCATGTTGTGGTATGCCTTAATTATGATGTGTTTCAAGATGCTTATCAAAGAAAAAGCAGTTTACTTTTTTGTTCTTATAGCACCTCATATATATTTAGTTTGGGCAAAGGGCTTTGGAAAGCACTCATTAGACATGGAATGGTCTAAAGGTTTTACTTTTATTTGTTATATTTTAGTTATTTTTTTAAAGGAAGTTTTATAACTAAGTGGGGTATTTGAGATGCAACCAATTAGCTGAAGCTTTAGACTAGGCCAGGTCCTAAGGACCCTGGTATTTACATTTAGTTTTTCTGGTTTAGTTTAAAAGAAAAAAATTGGGTCCTTCGGAAAATAATTTTGCATTCTGCATTTGCTGATTAACAATTAAGCACATGTGCATTTAAAGGAAGAGCCAAAGGCACCAGCAGATAGGAGTGCTAACATATGTTAATAGGATGTTTTCTCACCTCATGCTGATGTATTTCCAATGTGAGCAGTGAAAACAGAAGTCTTGTTTGTGTGCTTATGTGAGAAGTTAGGCTAATTTTTGCCTTTGGGACACAGGCTGAGATGTAGAGAGAGTGCAATACCTTTGCAGTAGGAGTACAGGGAAATCTTTTTGCAGTCCTAAGTTTTGCAGTGGTTTCACGTCCTTGTTTTTGTGAGTGTGTAGGTGCATGCAGACAATTTGTCTCAGGGCTCTTGGTGCATACTGCTAGTTCAACTGTTGTAGCCATAGTACTAAGCCACTGCTGAAGCTGAACTGAAGCTGTGCCTTCTCTTTTACCTATTCCTTTTAGAGAAGGAGAACATCTGTAGAGGTGAGGCAGCCTCTTTCCTATGCATTGTAAATATTAAAAAAGTTAAAGAATCACATAGTTAGAAACTGACTCGTTCCTTTTTCTAATTTATATGCATAGCGTATCTGTTGGTACTAATGTCTACTTTTTAATAAATTGGTTTTTTTAAAATTTCATGTGAAAATTTTGATTAAAAATTAACAATAAAAACAATACTTTAGCCAAAAGACCTTGGCTAGCTGCCTACAGATAAAACATCCAAGAAGCCATGGAGGAGGCAGGCTTTAGTAAAACCCACCCCCCTTTCAAAAATTTATGTAAATTAATATGAAAACTAAGGCAGCACATGACCCTCAGGTGTGTTAGAAATGAAAAGGCAATTCTGTAATGGCTGGCCTATTGAACATCATCTAAGTTTTCCTGTGCTTGTAATGTCGGGACTCTTCTCATAATTTAATGGTCACTTAACCCTTTCTAAAGAAATTGGGATGTCCTGCTTGGCACTCTGTAGAAGTCCATCATCAGTGGCAAAATTCTGTTATGTCTGACTGTGACTCCTCCAAAGTCACCAGCTGTAAGTGTCAAGGACTCTAGAGGACAAACTGATCTTGTTCAAACATGACCAGAAGTTCTGCCTGTTTGCTTCTCTGCTGGGACCAACGTCTCAGTGCGGTTTTTTTCTCAGTCGCTGTAGGACGAGATTTCTGTGCTGCTCCTGCAAGGCAGATCTAAGCTGGAGAACAGCTGCACAGAAAACTGTGTGGTCCATCCACAACCTTGCATGCAGCATTCCAAGTGAGGTGTACAAGGTTTAAATGAGTGAAGGTTCAGAACCCCATACCCGCGTGCTCCAGAACACCTCACAGAGCCCAGCACTGAACTTTGCAGATTTTAACTGCAAGCAAAGCAGTTGCATTATTTATTTGTTTTAAAAGGAAAAAAGTAAACACGATGCAAATTACACTCATCTTTAAGTTGATCCATTCAGTTATAGAACAAATGATAATAATTCAGACAAATCATATGCATTTGTGAACAAGGGCACAGATTACAAACATAAATAGCATATGTGTATTTACATATTGCCATGGAAAAAAACAAACAGGTTTGGGTGTCGTGTTACAGGTCTTGCCTACCAATTCAAAGCTAATACCAAGGCAGTGAGTCCCATCTCATCAGAGCCTGGGCCGAGGCACAGAGGAGGCTTTGCCCACCAAAAAGGCCAACCCAATGCTGCGCTGCTCTGGCTGTCACTGGTTGATAGAGCGTGGCCTTGGAGCTAATGGCGGCTTGTTTAAGGCCCAGCAACTCTGAGGCAGCTCAGTCAGCAGTGTCCTTGCTTAACATTATTCCCTGTCGTGATTTTTATTAAGAGAGCTTGTCATTAAAAAAACAAACAAACAAACAAAAACCCCAAAAAACCTATTTTTTTTTCTGAATGAAAAGTTAAAGAACTCAGTGAACAATGTGATTCAGTGAAATGGATAACGTACAAAGCAAACGCTGAACACATTCTTCATTTTTCTAATTGCCGTGCCGCACTCGACACACGGCAGCCTCGGAGCGCAGCAGCTCGCCCGTGGCAGCTGACTCGGGGCTGAAAGGGCAGCGACTTTTCTTTAATTGACGGATTTCTCTGCGACACCTTCAAACAAACTCCAGCCTGCCCGGAGGATGCTGGTTTCCCACACCCCGCGGCGTGTGGAAGCGCACAGAGCTGTAACGCGGGCACCTCTCCCGGCAGCCGCTTGGTCCCGCCGCCCTCGCCCGCGGGGCTCCCGAGCCGGGAGGAGGGGGAGGGCCCCGCCGGGCCGCAGGAAGCGCTGCCGTCACCCGGCCCTGCCCCGCTGCGCTGTGGCGGGAGGCTGGGCCGCGCCGGGCCGTAGCCGGGCCGCCCCGCTCCGCCTCGGTGTCTCCAGAAGGGATGCGGCGGCGAGCGCCATGAGCTGGCGGACCGGCTCCCACGGCGTGGTCCTCACCGCCTACCACCCCAGCGGCGGGGCCGGAGACTCCCCCGGCGGGTGAGTGGAGGTGCGGGCGGACGGCAGGGGGAAGGAGGGCGCTGCCCGCGGCAGGTGCGCTCGGCGGGGGCGGCTCCCGCTGCCGCACCGCGGAGGAGGAGGAGCGCAGCCGGCTCAGCGGGAACCTGTTGCGCGGGAGAAGGGCTTTTCTCCGGCCCCGGAGCTAAAGGGTTTGCCTATTTTTGCGCCCTGTCCCGCGGCTCCCAAACGGTCTTTCCTTTGTTGGTTGGTTTGTTTGGATTTTTTTCCCACTCCTTTCTGTAACACGCTCCGCGCGTCGAGGAAACCCCCGGCGTTTTGCTGTTCCGCCGAGAGCCGAGTGCAAACAGCAGCCGCCGGCTGTTGTTAAGGCGTTTGTATCCGAGAAGAGTCCCGTGGCCGCCCGGGTGCGTTGTTGGTGTTAAACCCGAGCTGTTCTGGCCGGTGCGGTTTTAGGCTCGGAGCGGGGAGGGTTTGTGGGTCGCAGCCGTGAGTGCTGTCCCGTGGCCTCGGGGGCGCTGGACCGCAGTGACTTTGGGATCAGGCTGTCCGTGGGATGCAGTGCATAGATTTTCTATAATCTCCTTGTGCTTTACTACTTTGTATCTTTGTAATTTGGGTGGGGTTTTTTGGTTTTGTTGGTTTGTTTGTGGTTTTTTTTGGGTTTTGTTTGTGGTTTGTTTGTTTGTTTTTAAGTTTATTTGGGGTTTTTTTCTGATGTGATATACAGGAGGAATGTGCAGGTAAGGACGAACTTTTTAAAGCATTTGTCATTGAAACCGATAATGGGCAAAAAGCCGGTTTCACATACGTGGAGGCTGAGGACCTCCTGGTGTCCCACAGCACATGTTTGATATAGGCAGAAGTCACTGCTGGCTGTTCCACAGCAATGACCAGAGGGACTGCTGTGTAAAGGACTGACTTTTGTCTTTATGGCCCATTCAGTTTTGCCTCTTCCTTGCTGAAATTGTCAACAAAGGTCCCATTGATAAAGACGGGACTTTTAATAATGCTGAGAGGCCAGCTGAAACTGGGAAGGTATTGAAACTGGCACACTGTTTCCATGTGTGCATAGGAAGAGTGTGTGTGATCAAAGAGATTACAGTCTGATTGAAAAAAAGATAAAAGGAAGTACAGTGGGTCACCTGGACAAAAGATAACAGATGCACTGTGATCTATCACACCCAAGAGTCCACAACAGAAGCAAGGACTGAACTGAGAAATACTTCCTACCCCATGTTAGAACTACAAAGTTCTCTTTTTATTGAGGTGCTTCCTTCTCCACTACTAATGTTATTTATCGACCTCACTTGTAGTCCTGGTGTCATCGTAGCTACATCTGTAAGGGCTCTGCAGACCTGGCCATTTCCAATGGAATGGAAAATAGGTATGCTTTTGCAAGAAATCACAAAATCAAAAAACTTCTCTGTTATTCTTTGTGTTGTTTCTTTGCCTCTCATAACTACTCAAACTCCCCATGGAGGAGGAGGGATAAGATAACAAATGCTTTCCCTGCTCCTTGGGGTAACTTCTGAGTAAAGTTCTGTGTATCTGTAGACTATTATGATCAGTTCCCCCTTTTTACTTGTAGCTGTCTGGATGCGTGGCTCTGAGCAGCAGACTCTTAGCCCCTAGAGGCCCTGGACACATGAGCACAGTCCATCTCTGTGTCTTAAGAAACTTGTCTCCTGTGCTAATGCCACACCATTAGGAGCAGCAATCTCATGAGACTCCAACTGCTCTGCAGCTGCTTCTGCGGACAGCCTCCTGGGTAAACTGGGACATTGCCAAGCAAGTAATAGCAGTCCTTCACAAATTATTCCGGTTTGGGATTAAGAGAAGGGGAAATAAATGTGAAAAGTGGTCTCACTTCTGCAATTATAGCAAACAAATGTGCGTGTTTCAGCTGTGCAGAACAAAGGATTCCCAGTTAGTTTGCCTGAGTTCCACGACAGTAGTACAGCTTTCCAGGCCATCCACGTTTGCCACTTAGCTCATTAAACTAAAATCCTAGAGGATACCTCTCTGCCTTCCTGTTGTGCCACTCTAAATTTGAACCTTAGGTCTGTTTCTCCTGTTTTTGTTAACCAGGATCTCAACTCCATGGTCCTGGTTCACCCCCTCCCTCCTGCCATGCATCCCCAGTGTCTTCCGCTTCTAAAGGGAGAGAGATTGGGAGTATTTTCATGGGAACAGAGAGGGAGGGGAATGGCTGCTTTTTGTCTTTTGGATGTTCTAAAAACAAACAAACAAAACTTTCCTGAAATGTAACATTTGTAGCATTTCTGTGGGATTTCTCTCCCACCCGCTCCACTCCGTTATTCTGGCTACTTTCCTTCTTCGTCAGCATTCCCAAGATGTGCAGAGCTGCATGATACTGATAATGCCCAGACCCATATAATTCTGAAATATTTAATGGAAATAAGTTCTTCTGTTAGGCACTTCACAGTGTGTAAGTGGACCAGTTCTGCAGTTCAGATTTTGTATTTTGTTACTGATGTGAAATTGAGTTTATTTTGCCTTTTTAAAAAATATTAAAATGAGAACAACTTTCAATATCTAGGTTAGCATCTCGCTGCTAATTTGAAAACTCTGTAAGTTTTAATGGAGATCAGAATATTAGGAAGCCAATGTAGTAGAGTACCAGCTGTAATGAAGCAGCCTTTTTGGAAAGATTAATAGAGAAACTATGTTGAATTATTTTTTTCATAGGCATTCAAAACAGCGCATGTTAGAAATTGCTTTATCTTTGGAGGGAAGCATGACACTGGGGTGTTCTGGAAAAAGCAATATGTTGGCTGTGCTCCAAAGTGACATCCTGGGAAAGAAAGAGCTACACTTCCTATCCATTTCTTTTTCCTTCAGGCGTATAAGAACTCTTGCTTCATAAGACTTAAAATTTTACTGATCTAATAGATTGTTGAGCTACTTGTCTGTTCTGTTTTTTTTTTTCCCTTTAAAGGCACAATGAGTATGTGAAGTACTTACTTTTTGGAAAGGCATACCTTACTGTTGGTTCAGTAGGCTAAAATCTAGATCAGCCTCAGTGTG
Organism: Oreocharis arfaki; assembly: GCA_013398015.1. NCBI lineage: Eukaryota > Metazoa > Chordata > Aves > Passeriformes > Paramythiidae > Oreocharis > Oreocharis arfaki. The sequence continues at coordinate 74,431 of VZRR01011791.1, forward strand.
ATTACTTCCAAGTTTGTCAGTTTAGCAACATTGCTTGAACAACAGTGATGCATAAAATAGCATCAGAGGTGCTGTCTTTGCCATAGAGAAGTTTATTTTGCATTTTGCTTTAAAGTAGCAGTTAAAGGATTATCGTTATATGGTGTCGATATTGGTTGTGGATGATTTCTGTGGTCTACTTAAATATTTATCGTAAGAATTTTCTCAGAGAAATCAATAAGTTGGGATACACAGTATCAAATTCAATTTTAATAGCTCTCTTTTCCATATTGCCTTAATTCGCTTACTTTCCAGTTTTAGCCTGTTAGATTCAGTAATGCCTTATTGGCTGTCATGCTACTTGCATTTTGATGTCCTTTTCTTTATGATATCCATTTAAAAATTTTTCTGTCTTCCCGTGGAACCATTTGTTGTTATATGGGCTGGAGAATCCAAGAGCAAATCAGATAGGTTTCAGTCCAAAATTCTGTTTCAGTGACTGACCATAGGTATGTCGCCCTCATACATGTGAAATCCAAACCTGTAAGCACAGGTTCCAGTGCCATTTAGGTTCCTGGGGAATTTTACCCCATCTGCTTTGGCAGAAATCACCACAGGTCCTGTGTCATATTTGCCAGCCACATGTAGGTGTTTCAGATAACATTCTCCTCATGTGGCTGTGTGGGCTTTCCCTCAGGCAATCAAATGCCATTCAGACGATCTTCTACAGGACTGTTTCTCTCCTGAAGAATGAGTGAATGTGTATGCAAATATATGCATGTAAAAATGTTTTTTGGATGTGATTATAAGGCTGAGACCAAGCCTGGAGTACTCAGTGCATGGGGAGTAGATTTATAACAAGTGAAGGCATGCAGTGTGCATGCAGAACTAACTGCACCAACACACCTGTGCATGAGGTGAATAAACTTCTGCTGCATGGCGTTTTCAAGAGCCAAGCCTAAAACGCAAACTGAGTAATAGATAAGTGATTCTGAATGTGCTGGCCACTGGAGGTAGAATTACTTTCCTCTCCATTCCTCTCTCCTATTTGGGATGCTGCTGTTCCCTCTTGTCTCCTGTGCTGTGCCAGCTTGTCATGTGACAGCCTCCCTGTATCTGTTTCCAGTGAGTCACTGTGCTTGCTCACCAGCATGTGCTCTTTTGCTGCCACTTAAGTGCGCTGTGTTAACTTACATGGGAAGACCAGTTTAAGTTTTGAAGCTTTGCAAGCCAGCGCCTGTTTCACTTTGTATACCTCCAAGGAGCCTGTGAATCTTTGTACTGCTGATAATTTAAGAAAGACTCCAATGTTTCACAGAGCCTAGGCTGCTCCTCCTCAGAGGCTCTGCAGTTCTATGCCTTCTTTGCCTTATTTAAATCTTTCATTTGGTTTGCTGGTACTCACTTGCAAAATGAGAACAATGAGTTGAGTTTCCCTGAGATGGAGCTAAACCCCAGGCCAGTTCTGGAAAAGAGTGTTGTAAGAGAGGGGATTGCTGCCACCTCAGGTCTCCTCTTTTGAGTGACACATGCTACTCAGGGCCTGCAGTCCCTGAGCTTCACCATCCTGCTTTGTTGCTGCATCCACCTGACTTTGGGAGACACCAGCTCAAGCTTGAATCTGTGTGGCAGTGAAACCAGGCAGTCTCAGTTGGGTTTTGTTTTAGAGAAATGCCTCTTTTTGTGGGTTACTGTATAAGTCTGCATAAACAAAACTATTTAATTTTATGTATCTTTGTGAGTATGGGCTTTACAGACTTAGTAGTAGTAGCATGTGTGTTCAGTTTGGGGGGTGGGTGGCAAGTGAGGGAAATAAGATGTTTGGTGTTTTCTACAGACAGCTGTGGTCTAAATCACTCACTTGCTCTTTAATCTCTGAGTAAGAAACCCGAATGATAGATGTCCTTTGAGTGTGGAGAATAACAAAGACTTCTGCTGTGAATTGCCCACAAGATATGATTTTTTCAAACGTTGACCGTAATAGACGTTACCGATCACACATGCAAGTGGAGTTTATTCTTTCCTTACCAGAATAATCTGCCTCATTCTTTGTTCAAATGTTTGCTCAGTTTAATCTGAAGTCTTAATAGTTTGTATCTTAAGCCAAGAAGAAATCTAGTAGTAAGCATGAAATCATGCCTTTTTTCAAGGTCATTTTCCATCTCTTTTATTTCAGAGAGAAAAGTTCTCATTCCTCTCCCCCTCTTTTCCTACCAGTGACTCACTCTTGGAATTGAAAACCAGTGAAATCCAGTATAAGGGAGTGAAGTACTGTGAGGGATACATGTCATGCTCAGCGTACAAGCAGCAAACTCACAAGCTGATTACTCACAACTGCCTTAAGTTGGTGGAGCATTTTGCAATTTTGTTTGCAATCTGCTTGTACGGAAGGGATTCCAGATCCCCTGTCATCACAGCAGTTGTGGTTTCTGTAACCTTTCATGATGCCAGTGTATGGATGGCTCAGCACAGTACCTTCCATGTGTTGCTTTGCTTCTATGAAAGCAGAAAGAACTGTCTGCAAAGCAAAGATCCATCCTGCTACAGCTGACTTTACAAAACCATCTCAGTCTTTTTATCTGCTACAGGTTTTGCATGAGTACAGTCTTCATCTGAATACATTAGAAAAATCTTTCCTGCCTTGGGTTTGCCTGCTAATTTGAACAATGTTTATTGTACAGTGTTTACTGACATCTTCAGATAGAGCTGACAGGCAACAAGGCACGAAGTTGCTTTATTGTGAATTGCTTTTGTGTCTTTTGTACTTCATGCATGTATAAATATGGAGAATATGGCAGACCCTTAATGTGTTGCTTGATTACTGATGTATTAATCCCAGTAACTTGATCTACTGACAGCAAGATGTGGTATCCCAACATTTCCTGCTTCCTTGATTCTGGATTCCTGCTTCATCGGTTTCCCCATCCCCCAGTTTGCACCTTATTTCTTCTTTGGATTTATCTTGCTCCTGCCTTTGGTTCTTGCTATGTCTTGCCAATCGATTAAAAAGCCCTCCTAGTGCCTGTTACCTATGGTCAGCTTTCTGCTCAATTTTATCTTGGTGGGCAGAAGGAATGATTCTCTTTGAGCCTTTGTTTCTTCAGTCTGAAAATCCTTTTTGTCACACTTTTCTTCAGTGTTTTCAGCATCAGTCTTTACATTAGTCCTCCTGCTTTGCTTCTCCTTCACTCCCCAGCATGAATTACATGCAGTGCTTCAGTGTCTGTCTCATGAGTGTCACCTACACAGGTAAAATCACTTCCTTGCTGCTGATTACCACTTTAGCCAATTGTATATACTGCAGTCATGCCATCTTGTTTTTCTAAGAACCCTGGTTGAACTCCCTTCAATTTGCATGTAGTTTTTGAACCCTAGATCTGCTGAAGCTCTTTCAGTGCAGTCCTCATTACGCAGACATGGTCACTGTTTCTTGCACTTAGACATCCGTTCAGCATCTGTCAGTATGATGAAACAACATTATTTCAACAATCTTAGTTCAGTAGCTGACTTAGATTACTTTATGTCGTGGGTGTAGATTTGATTTAATGTCTTTCACTATCAGGGCAAACAGTATATTGAGTTCTCTTTCGTGTCAGATGCTTAAATAGATACAAACAGGAGTAACTCTGCTCATTCAGTAGAGCTACATATCATAAAAGAGGAAAATCAGTGCCCTCTGTTTATAGGCTTTCTTTTTTGTTTTATTAACATACAGAATATGAGATGTCATGTTTATCTAGCTATTATGAATGAGAAATTGAAAGGCTTTTTGAGTATTTTAATTACGGGCTTTCCCTTTTTTGCTTGTATGTGTACAAATCTGGATGATACTGAGCATAATACAGTATATTACTAGATGTGCTGTTACAAGCATGTAGACTTTATGCAAAACTGGAATGGAACTGATCAGCAAAGTGCCAGAAGAGCTGTGTAAATCTGAACTCCAGTATTTTAAGTGTGGCATAGTGGAATAGTTAATTGTTTCTCTAAGTTATTTTTCTTTGATGAGCAGAACTTTTGAATTTTTGAATAAGACTAATGTAATTTTCAGTTTGCTGATATTGGCACTAAGTTAAATATGTTATAAACTATTACAATTGCGAATACTTTACTCTTGTTTTGCAACTGTTACCAGTGAAGCGGGGGCTGAAAGCTGTAAGGTTTTAAAAGGTTACTCATACGTATTTGGGTGACATTTGCAGTGCCAGTACCCTTCTCTATTGTTGATGCTTTTTTTCACTGGAGTTACTAAAGGTGCACCTTCGTTTTATTTGTCTCTGAAACGCTATGGCTGGAGGGAGGCTGTAATGACAGTAAGTGATACAGCGAGGTCCTCGCTGTGAGCGGTGTTGCAGATTCAGCTCTGCATGGCTCACTGACTGTCATTCCAGACTCCACTGTAAATCTGCTTGGCCAGGGGAAGAAAAATTCCCTGCTCATAAGCTTTGAGTACTTGCAATGTGCCAACAGGCTGTTTTGTGAGGGCTGCTGGTTTTGCAATGAATCCGCCTTGGAGTCATGGTCTCAAAATAATCATGTTCAGGCAGGGAATTTAAATACTTACAGCCAAATAAATAGGGAAAACAAGGGAGGATTTGTTTCTTAGTATTTGGAGGTGTAAAAAATAGACAGACTTGATTAATTCCTTAAGTACAATTTTAGCCATCATTTTCTGAGGTATATTTTTGATGATATCCTGACCAGCTTATGGGATGACCACCTCTGCGCTCCCCAGAAAAGCTGAAGTTATGAAATTATTCTTTGGTTATGGTTTTGGCCTAGCTCCCTTGTATTACAGCAGAATAAAAGCATGCACAGAAATAGTTATGCACCTGGTCATATTTTCATGTGAGGGTAAGCTGCTCAATATTCCCTCTTGTTCTGTGACTGTTCCCCACCCTTCCTGATACAGCATCCCGATTCTGTTAGACTAAAAATGATTTCTTGGTAATTTCAGATGTTTTATCTGCTGTCTTTCTCCAACTGCCTTCTTTCCTAGGGAGGCTTCTTAGGCCAAAAGATGACAATAAAAATATGTTAAAGTGTTTCCTCTGCAGGAGCCCCAGTATGCTTGGGGAACTTAAAACAGTTTGGAGTGAAGTATTAGAGGAGGAGCAAGTCTGAATGTTTTTAGCGTACTTGGAATAGTGGTTGAAGGTACACCACACATGAGAAAGCAACAGAGTAAGAATAGTGTTGTTTTCAGCAAATAAATAAATACCTTATCACGCATATTCAGTGCCAAACTGCGGCAGAACAGTTAGCACATTTTGCTTGATTTAGAATCAGTTCAGTTTTAATTTACCACTCCTCCAACTTCTTCTTCCAGTCCAGCAGTCCCTAAACACCCAGACAGCTTTTACTCTGGCTTTGGGAAGTCAGATATTTTGAATTCATGCCCCTAGCTGAAAAACAAGACAATAATTAGGATGATGTGTTAGAATTGTCTGGTCAGTATTTAGCAATATGTCCTTAGCAAAGTACATTGCTCAAATTTTAGTGTTTTTAATCAGTTGATGGTTTTTAACAGATTTGTATGTAATTGTCAGAACAATGGTGGGACTCAAGGGCACTGATGAGATATCATCTGTATCAGAAATTCTCTGCCTTTAATAAAATACAACAGGAAGGTGCAGGAGCCTACTGTAGCCAGAGGTAGTAACAGGGGGCTTTGCCCCTGGGTTAAGAAAGTGCAAGGTTAAATTTTAGTTGCACAAATAAGCTTGCAGTAGTCCAAGAATTCATGTAATAATTGTGGTTATAGCTGTAATTACGAATCTGTGATTCCATATACAGAGCAAGAAGCTTGGAACAATAACCAGAAGCTTTGGCTACTGAAAAGAGAGGAAGCCCTGTCAGTGCTGTCACACACACAGAGCTGTGGCTCAGTGGCCAGTCACAGCAGGACACCACAGGCCAGTGGAAGATGTGATGTTTTCTTGCTCAGCAGCTGTGCAGAAGATGAGAGGTCTTACAGTCCGTAGTGTAGCTTCCAGAGTGTCACAGCCTGCTTGCCTTTGCCACAGCTAGATAAGGGAACACTGATAATGGCGTTATCATTGTGGGAGTGGCCGTACCCATCATTTTAATTCATTCAGAGGGTGGGCTTTAATGCCCTGCTAAACTCATTCAGGTGGCTTGCCTGTGTTACCTTCTCCTGAGAAGCCTGTATTTCAGGTAGACTTGAGGAATGTCTTCATGTTCTGTTGAAAAGAGACAGTATTTGATGAAACTTTTTTTTTTCCCCTCGGCATGTCTCCTAAGGCTTGTTCTGAATGAGCAGAAGTTTTGATGTGCCGTGATGGTGGGTGCAGATCATGGTCATACTAGGCTGAGATAAATGGGGGCTGAAAAGAGTGGGGAACACCACTGAAAGTAGAGTTTCTTTCCATCTCCCACTTACACCTTCCTAATATTTTTATTACCCTGACATTGCCATTTCTGAGTTGACTGAAGTAGGTTGAGCTGGATTAACAAAAAATTCAACTGAAAGCAGTATTTTTTGCAAGTGTTGTTTTTGGGCAGATTAGTTCCTTAACCTAACTCAGCAAGTTAGTGCATCAGTGATGGTTTTGGCACAAGGGGAGTGAAGGAAACTCACAGGAAAGGGGGGTTTGACAGAGTCCTCTGGCAGCAGCCTACATCTGTGCCAGCTTAATGTGGTCACCGTGGGGCTGTGATTTGACAAGTTAACTCATTTCTGTGAGTCCTAGTGGTGGCTATGGCCACATCCTGTGAGAGGGTCATCTGATATAGTTTAGCTCCGTTGATTCAGTTTTGTTGAAAAGATATTTGATGGCTTAACCTTCGTACTGGCAGGTTTTTAGTCAGTTCATATACAGCTTGTCCTTTAACAACCGCTCTAAAGCTGGCATAAGCTTCGTCTCCAGCTCATTTAGTCCTGACTCATGCTGTTCAGTGATTCAGTCGTGTGCACGGCCTCTGCCTGCAAAAGGCAGGCTGTGATCTGAGAACAGATCCTTGGAATCCAGGTGCATTGCACTGCAGAGAACACCTGCTCTCCTCCTACAGGGCTGCTGATAACCTGCCTTCCCCTCAGTGTCTGCACGTGTCACCATGCAGCCTGCCTCACCAAAAGAAAAAAAGCCCAGCTTGGATTCCCACTGACTTTAATGAGGTAAATGAAAGTGCAGTTTCTAAATCATGGTTGGTCATCTATTGATAAGCTCTTAAAAGCTTGCTGATCTGTGCCTTGTTTAAACACACCTTTCTTTGCTCTGAACTTTGCGCTAGAGAGATTGCTTTGGTTTCTTAGTGCCCAAGGTAGTTCGTGAAAACAGTATTGGAAATGAGAAGTACAATCAGAGTAGCTTGCATGATTTCCTATAGGAAACACAACCTAACTTTTCATTTCAGTAATGTTTTCTTGTTTAAGAGTAAAAAAGACGAAGATACTAAATCTCAAGGACATTTTACAATTTGAAGTAATTGATAATATTATGTACTAATGAAAATGTCCAAGCATCTGTCCAGTGCTTGTCTTCCCCTTTCTGAAAATGGTATTTACACTGTGATACTTGTTCTTCTTTGAGGTGAAAGCTAAGAAAGGGACCATATTTGTTTGAACTCCTTACTGTGGATGGTACATACAAGGACAAACTAACACAGAATCTTTTTTTCTCCTAAGTAGGAGCTGCTTATGAAAGTTTATGGGAAACAATGAGCTTCATGCTGTGAAAGCCTGTATTTGGCACTTTGGACTTGAAATTAGAAAGCAGCTTCTGAAGATGGATGGTATTAAAATTCGTGTGACTTTTGTCACAGTGTTTTGGTTTTTGGGTCTTGAGTTTTTGGAGAGATTGTTTCAGAAGGCTTTGTCATCCTATATTAGAGAGGGTAAGAAAAACATTCACTTACATACTTTTGCTCATGTCTGTTTCCAGAACTATTTGATATAGATCTCAGTAAACACACCTCAATAGAGCTTGTTAAAATTCTTCTTAATTTAAAATACATGTGTATACTTAATCTCTGACATTCAGATTAGGCATAAATTCAGTTTTGGTTGTATGATTTTGCAGAAGTTGCTAAGAGACATCTGGTTAGTTAGCAGGTGAGAGTTAGGTAGCGTAAAAAAGTGCATCTGGAGCCAGGCTGGTGGTCAGCACGGGGCTGTGACAGTGAGAAGTGGGGTATGGAACGGGATGGAATGGGATGAAACAGGGTGACAAAGCACCCAACATAGGCAACCTGAAATGACAGTGTTTTCAAACCTTTCAAACCGAGTACTGTAATCTCAGTTTGTGTGTAAAAGTTTATAGGAGCCTGGAGCCAGGTTCTTGGTTACCTTTTAGCAGTGGGAGTGTTCCTTTCTGTATGAATGCTGGGTATCCTCCTGGAAAATAGATTATTGGGATTTGCTGAGTAGTGGCCCATGAAGGCTGAGAAACCTTCCATTCGTCCTACCTTGGTCTTTAGCTTTCTGATTTCATTTTTCCCTCCTGTTTGTGGCAGGGTGTGGACACAGGTGCACAACCTCTTGATTCTCTGATAAGCTTGGTGCCTTTTGTATGGTGTTCTGTTATGTTAGTCTCCTGAGGTTTTTTGAGCCCCTATTTCTTTCTCACCCTCCAGATTTTGTTACATAAATATAAAAATGTATTAAGTATAAAAAAATATAAAAAGTGTAAAAATGTTATTCAATTTTGATCCAAAGGAGCTTCAATAATTAAGAAATATTTCTCCAGGTAGATTATCTTGCACAAATCGCTAGAAAGAGATACTGTTCTTATTAAATAGGATAATCAAGGTCACATCTGCTGTCCTGGTTTCAGCTGGGAAAGAGTTAATTTTCCTCTTAGTGGCTGGCACAGTGCTGTGTTTTAGATTCAGTACAAGAATAATGTCAATGACACACTGATGTTTTAGTTGTTGCTCAGTAGTGTTTACTGTAAGTCAAGGACTTTTTAGGTTCCTGTACTCTGCCAGTGAACAGGTGCACAAGAAGCCAGGAGGGAGCAAGGCCAGGACAGCTGACCCGAACTGGACAAAGGGATATTCCATATCATAGAGTGTCATGTTTAATATATAAACTGGGAGGAGTTGGCCAGGAGAGGCTGATCACTGCTCACGCATGAGCTGGGCATTGGTCAGTGGGTGCTGATCAACTGTATTGTGCATCACTTGTGTTTTCCCTTGTGTTTTTACTCCATTATACCACTACACCACTGACATGAGAAGGTATTCTCTGTTTCTGTTTCAGTTGACATTACCTTACTTTGGAATTGCTAAACATGTTTTGTACTTGTCCTTTTTTTTTTTTTTAATGCATTACTTATTTTTTAATTGAAAGATACATTTATGCCAGTATGGTCTTTATATCATTTAGGAATGATTTTCTGTCTGGTGTTTAGAACTTTTAGTCACTTACCTATAGTTTAAGTTATAGCAAGATTCTTCTGAAGACTGATGAAACTGATCTGAGTCAAAATATTGGTATGAATTTAGAATTTTTTTTACTTAAGGTGGAAAATTAAAACTCTTCAGGTAAACATATCCTAAAAGCATAAGATACTCTTGCAAGTAGNGTGTTCTGTTATGTTAGTCTCCTGAGGTTTTTTGAGCCCCTATTTCTTTCTCACCCTCCAGATTTTGTTACATAAATATAAAAATGTATTAAGTATAAAAAAATATAAAAAGTGTAAAAATGTTATTCAATTTTGATCCAAAGGAGCTTCAATAATTAAGAAATATTTCTCCAGGTAGATTATCTTGCACAAATCGCTAGAAAGAGATACTGTTCTTATTAAATAGGATAATCAAGGTCACATCTGCTGTCCTGGTTTCAGCTGGGAAAGAGTTAATTTTCCTCTTAGTGGCTGGCACAGTGCTGTGTTTTAGATTCAGTACAAGAATAATGTCAATGACACACTGATGTTTTAGTTGTTGCTCAGTAGTGTTTACTGTAAGTCAAGGACTTTTTAGGTTCCTGTACTCTGCCAGTGAACAGGTGCACAAGAAGCCAGGAGGGAGCAAGGCCAGGACAGCTGACCCGAACTGGACAAAGGGATATTCCATATCATAGAGTGTCATGTTTAATATATAAACTGGGAGGAGTTGGCCAGGAGAGGCTGATCACTGCTCACGCATGAGCTGGGCATTGGTCAGTGGGTGCTGATCAACTGTATTGTGCATCACTTGTGTTTTCCCTTGTGTTTTTACTCCATTATACCACTACACCACTGACATGAGAAGGTATTCTCTGTTTCTGTTTCAGTTGACATTACCTTACTTTGGAATTGCTAAACATGTTTTGTACTTGTCCTTTTTTTTTTTTTAATGCATTACTTATTTTTTAATTGAAAGATACATTTATGCCAGTATGGTCTTTATATCATTTAGGAATGATTTTCTGTCTGGTGTTTAGAACTTTTAGTCACTTACCTATAGTTTAAGTTATAGCAAGATTCTTCTGAAGACTGATGAAACTGATCTGAGTCAAAATATTGGTATGAATTTAGAATTTTTTTTACTTAAGGTGGAAAATTAAAACTCTTCAGGTAAACATATCCTAAAAGCATAAGATACTCTTGCAAGTAGGATGACTACTTCACACAGCAACCAGTGAGGGAATTGTAGTATTTTAAAGCTTTGATTTTTATTGTTAATTATTACTTTGGCTGTGTGCCTTGTTGTTAGCTAGCCAGAGATGATCCTTTGTCCCATTTCAAGCTGCTGCTCTCATGAGAAACCATTGCTAGTACTTTAAACAAGGAAATAACTTAAAATAACTCCCAACGTGCCTTCTTATCTTCAAGAAAAAGACTTTAATTTGGTGATGTGAGAGCTGCCTTGTAGCTGACCTCACTAGCTCTGGAGGTGTAGAACATGAGTTTCCCAGGTCTTCTTTCTGATCCCTTAGTACAATGCATCCATCACTGATAGCAGTCCTCCGGGGTCAAACAATAGCTTGGCAATTTTACCTCAGGAAGTCCACCATCACCAAAAGCTTTTCAAGCTTTGTGAGTCCTTGTATCATTCAGTTTGCTTCCTGCTGGTTGCCATCAGAGAAGAATGTGAGAGTGGTACTACAGTGAGTTGTCATGGGACAGTCAGCTGTGCCAGGCTGCTGAAAAGAGATTCATATCCATTTAGTTTCTTAAGGAGGAAGCTTGTGCCCCTAAGAGGAGAAGAAGATATTGCTTTGTCCTTTTCCATTATGGAGGATCCCTCATGCCACAGGTTTTGCTTTCTCAGAGCATCTGCTTTGCATGTTTGTCACCAACCTGCTGCTGCTAGGCAGGTGGGAGTTTGCCTGCCTGTTATCTGCCTGCGTGAGCTCTTCATAACACTGAGAAAATTGTTGCAGTTAAGGAGATACGAGGAACACATCTTGCATGTTCCTTCAGCCAGGTACACCAGGGTCTGCTGGCCTCTGATTCTCAGGCTTGATAGTTTGGAAGAAGGGCAAGGTGCCTGGCATATCCAGTTATGGCAGGCTAGTGGACAGATGTGACCTGTATACTCTGGTTCCCTTAAAGGATGCCTTGCAAAAGGATGCATTAGGATACCTAATTACATCTGGGATTAAATGGGATTAAGGAAAAGCTAATGACAAGGCCCATCCCAAGTCCTTTGTACAGTTCTGGGAATTGAAGTCTCCTGCTGTGTCAAGATTAATGAGCAATATTTTTTGGGAAGTGGCTTAACTACTCAAAAGGTGACTGTGTTACTTTGGATGTCTGCTGGTGGAAGAAAGCCTAGCTATTGGCTTGAGGTTCAGTGCTGAGGTGATGTTGTTGCTGCTTCCATGGATGTAGACCCATCACTGTTTCTGAATAAAGAACTATTTTCTGCTGTGGCCTCAGAGAGTTAGCTTTTGCGCTGGGCTGGTGGCATGATTCAGTTGTGCGTTTAGTTGGCTCTGCTTGATGTTACCGCATGATCCTCTGAGAGTCCTGGTAGCAATTTCCCATTTAATCTCTCCTAGTAAAGAGGCACCTTTGCCCTTCCCCTGAGTTGGACTGGATGTACAACAGGCTGGCTGCCTTACTGCTTGTGCTGTCTCGGTGGAGTCTGCCGGTAAGGATGGGGAGACCCCAGGGTCTGGCACATGGTTGTTTTGGGGTGTGGATTTAGACCGCTCCGAGAAGTGTTGGCCTCGTGTGAGGTGAGGTGGCCTGGAGGTGTCGTGCTTGGGGGCACCCCCTGGGGCGCTCTGAGGTTGCACAGGAGTGAAGCTTGTGTGAGCAAAGAAGGAGCTGGGGCCAAAGTACTGCTTTGGCTCTCTCAGTGAAGAGGCGGCTTCATTACCTCATTGTTCAAAACAATAGTGTATTTACTTGGCAGTAAAGGTCGTATTTATTCTGAGAGGGCATTGTACAGATAATTCTAACTTGTTTACTTCCAAGTGAGGTGTCACGAGACAACAAAAAGGGGAAAATTAAGTCAGTTGCCTCGAGGGTACAGTCAGTGAAAATAACCCTAAATTCTTCACTAGACCTTCCTGACTTTCAAAGACAGAGATTGGAGCACCTCTGGTGAAAGCTCTCAACAAGGGTGGCAGAAGCTGCAAAGTATACACACCAGTTTTGCATTTAGAGAACTGAGAATTGATAAAATAGCATAATTTAGGTATACGGGCATTTGTCCTTCTTTGAAAATCTCCTTTTCATCTTTATGTTAAAATGTGTTGTAAATTTCCTGTTACAGAGTTTCTACATCAATTGCTATTGCTCTGTTGACTTTCATGGTAGGTTTTAAACCCTTTTCATGTTGATGAGTGTGTGATTCCATTCCTCTGTCAGTCTGGCAACACTTCTATAGTTCTTCACAAATGACTTTGTCCAGGTGCCTTATTTTGGCAAAGGAATTATTCTTTATCCTCTGAGATAGAATTGGCTACTTATATGATCAAATACTTCTTGTATCCACATAAACTTTTAAGATTGCAAATGTGCATTTTCAGTGCAGACAGTATTAAAAAGGAGTTTACTTTAATACCTCTGGTAGGAAGGGACTTAACTGCGTCACCCTGCCTGAGCTTGGAGGATGTATTTGTCACCCAGCGCTGGCCCAGAGATGTTCATCATGTCCCATTCACCGTTGCTATGTACTGGTTCCCTAATTTTTAGGGTGTGTGGGTGATCACTTCAGTGCTGGAAAGCCAACAGGATCCTGCCCGGTGTAGTGAGGTGTCCTGAGGGCTGAGGACAGGACAGAGTGGTCAGGCAGTGCGGCTGGGAAGCTGGGAATGAAGGACTCGTGGGGCACCCTGCAGCTTCTGCTCTCGTTTGCCTCACACCTGCCTAGAAATGTCACTGCTCTGTGCACCAAGGTCAGGCCCATTCAGGGTGCCTTCTCTTCCTACACCCACCCACTCCCTGCCCTTTCCCCCCGAACTGCAGGCTTAGGTCGCTGTCATAATATGATGTTTTCAATTTAACTGAAATGGAGTTTTCATATATGACTTAATATTGCATGCAACAAATGTCTTTTATTTCCCTGTGTACATATTATATCGCATAAGAACATATGGTATTCATTTGTAGATGTGCCTCATAGTGGGAAGTACAGCTGTCTAGCATGAGGAGCTTGGTCCCATAACTAAAAATCGTGGATAGCAATACTCAAGAGTGCTTAAACATTGCTCTTGTTCTTCTGTACACAGTGTGTGTACACATGGCAAAAGAAAATACAAATTTGTATTTATAGAAGCATCTGCATATGGATTGTCCCTTACTTCAGGTTTAATGTGTTACATGTGAAGCACTGTATTTCATTTTCCTTGATTATTACTGGGATCTGTAATTGTAGCTACTTAGTATTACCAATAGGTGCTATTTTTGCCCTGTTTATGCAAAGGAAAATGTCTGAAGTTGAAGGTGGGGATAGAACCTCTAGATTCATGGGGGAAGTTCAGCGTACAATGTCATTTTTACTTGCATTTTTTGCTGGCAGTTAGCCCTCCACTGAAGTGTTTTGTTTGGGAATCCAGAGTAAGAGTTATGGCTAATTCGTGATGCAATGATGTTGAAAAGCCAAATTCGTGTTGTTTCGTGTAACTGATTGGTATCTTCCAAAATAGACTGATATCTTTTTAGGACAATAATCATGGAGAATGTTATCAGCTGAAAAACCACGTAGGGCACCTATATGTTGGCTTGGAAACCAGTATCTTTCATATTTGTAAGATGTTGGTAAAGAAAGGGGTGTTGGTTAGAGAGGAAAACAAAGGATTTTCCTAAATAATTTGTATTGAGATATCATCTAGATAATTTGTAAATCTAAAAATGGACTTTTTTTTTTTTTAAACTTACTGCTTGTATTTAATATAGAAATACCAAAATTCTGGCAGTCCCTGTCTGCATCTTCTTTGATGAGTGAATTTAAACTAAAGCTGCTAAGAGCTCTTTTGGTTTTCTCTTTCTTTTTTGCTCATTTTATTAGTAGCCCTTTTTCTTTTCAGCAGCAGAGCAAGTAGTGACTGTCATATTTCCCTTTCTGACCAGACTTGTACGTTACCTCTTGCTGCCTTACAATATGACAGCAGTCTCCCCTGACCATGTTAAGCTTTCATGAACTCATTGCCCAGGTAGCCACATGGAATGGAGACTGCTTACACCAAAAGGAATCACATATAAGAGTAAAGAACAAAAAAATGGAGTGCTGTTAGTTCTCATTAGGAAATGAGAAACAAGGACTACATCTGTGAAATCATGATCAACTAATTATAAAATACATATGAGATGGGTTTTTTTGGATCTGTTTTTCATTTTGAACAGTTGTTTCTGTTAAATGATCGATACTTAATTTGTGTGTTGTGTTTATTTTTTTCTTAACTTTCAATGTTCCTTTCATGTCTGTTTTCCTTCTGTTGTTTGGCTTATATTGTTCTCTTTTTTTTTCACCCCTCTCCTGGGACAAAGCAAAAGGTCTTTCAAATCCTTTCCATTGAAGTTTTGGTTTTGCGTTCAAGCCCTGGTGCTCAGAGCTGGTGGACAGGTAGCACAGTAGTGAACACTATGGTAGGCTACCTTCCAAACTTGCACACGAACACATCTGTATATTCAGACTGGTAGGTCTACATCTGTATTTTTGATTTGTAGGTGAAGGGACATACCTATGTATACAACTACCAGTAAAGCTTTGCAGAGACCTTGGTTGAAAAAAATGAAAAAATGTTTTTATGCCTTTTCTGCTGCTGTTCAGAAAACAAAGGTGGTAACAAAGGGTGAGATGAAAAATCTGTGTTCCTGAGCTGCTTTCTGCTTGCTTGGTTGTCTGCTGACATTTAAGAACTACCCAAAAAAATGAGGAGGGAAGGAGTATATTAATGTAATTTTGTTTTGTTTAGTGAGTTCCTTGCTTGGTCATTGGACATTAAGACTTTGGAAGTGCTCGTTAGCAGAGGTAACAGAGCATAGGTTAGCATAGGTCTGCAGTCCTCTTACTGCAAGCAGTTCAGCTGTTGCAACCCCGGAACAGGTATTTCCCAGGAATATTTGCTTAGAAGAAGGAATCTGATAGGGAAGGAGACATTGCAAAGAGTCACAGCTTTAGCGGTTGCCCTGGAAGATAAAAAGTAAGGATTGCAACTGGGTGCCCTTTTCAGTCTTTTGTTTTGCTGAGGTGACAGTGGACTTCTCTGTGTCCCTCTTTGTGTGGTGCGTCTGTGGGGAGGGGGTGTGGAGGAAACAGCTGGATTAGGGCACATCTGCATTGCCCTTTGCTCCTGCTGTGGCACGCCCCGCTTGGCTCCTGCTAGAGGAATTTCTCAGAGTCGGTTTGCCTCATGTGCAGAGGCATGTGCAGCATTGTGTGCTTGCTCCTCTGGCAGTAGGTGAAATCCCAGCCACCACTTTTGAAGCTGTTTGCAAACACAGCTTTCTTTGTGCTGTGCCTGAGCTAAACCCAGATGGTCCATATTCATTGCAGCATCCTTGAGGCCTCCTTCTCTCCTATCCCCTTGCCTTTAAGCATCTCTCTGGCGTTTTGCTTCTGAACAGACCTGTATCCCTCAGAATCCTTGAGTGCTTGCCCGCCTTGCACATGCTGCTCTCCTCAGCCCTTCCTGCTTCCTCCTCTCTCTCTCATGTCCAGCTTCTCTGAGAGCACATTTATCTGCTTTGTCTTACTGGGTCTTTGGTGGTGGTTTGTTTGGACAATGAAAGCAGTTTCCTTACAAAACGTCTTTAGTTTCCTGCATGAATGTCCTTGTTTGGGAATGCTCATAAAAATTCATTTACAATTTCTTCTGAATATAAGGATTATATTGTAATAAATTGACTATGAATGCATGCCAATTTCCTTGAAGCATAAACAAAATTACTGAATTGTGCTGTAAGCCTTGTATTTGCAAGTAACACAGTTATAGGCCTGACTAAGAGGTCCTTTAAAATGGTAAGAGCTAATGATTTTAGGGAACTAATTGCTTTTGAAGGCACAAAAGTAACTCCAGTATCATTTCATGGCTGTAACTGTACTTCACTAAATGGTCTTGGTATTTGCCAGGATATCTTAAATTGGGCTTTGTTGCCATGCTTATTTTTTTCAGCGTGAAAAGAAAAATAAATTATTTAAATCTTTCCTCTCTGCCTCTCAATAATGGAATTACAAATACTGTATCTGTTTCACTTCCTGGTTTATTCTCTTTGATATTTGTGGAGCCTGAAGTGATCTCACACAGGCTTTTTTCTCTTCTTTGAGATAAGATTAATTCCAGTGGTTCTCTTAGAAGATTACAGAAAAAAGTGTATTTTTAAAATGTGTATTATATGCTTGAGTATTTTCCCAAAAAGCAGCATGAGGGTGGTTACAGGGAACATATCTTGCATACATTTTTGTCATTGGTATGAACTGTAGAGAATGAAAAGAATCAGAACTGCAAAGGAAAACATCTGTGCCCATATGAAGCCAGGTGATATAGAAGGAATTTGGAAGGAATGAGAAAGGTAGGTCAGTTGACCATGGGACAGAGCCAAAAATGTGGCAAAGGAGATTCAAGTGAGACACTTCCCTTCCTTATTTTCCTAGCTGTAGGCAATTTTTTTTCTTTTAACTTTAGCTTTAAACACAATTAGGATTGAATATAAGGAAAATATACTGCATGTTTGTTGAGTTTGGAAATTGACTTCTCTTTTCATTCACTGGGACTTGGGATTGTGTGAGCTTTTCCAGCTCTCCCAAAGGTGTGCATGACTTGCAAACTGGCTCCTAATGTGGTGCCACTCTTGTGATTTTACCTATACAGGTCACCCACATTCCATTTTCCCCTTGTTTTTCCTTTTGCTGGATTTTGCTCTCCCAGGAATAGCTATTTTTCTTTCTGAAATGTATGATTTTGAAGAGAAATTGATATGTATGTGCAAAAAATAGGAATGTGAATGCTAAGCCTCTGCGAGTCTTCGTTCAAATGAGAATTAAGAGGGTCAGAATGTCAGGACCTGAGACAATGTGGTCTACTTCATTTTGCCAGTACAGAAGTAAAACCAAAACCTGTTTCTTCTGATAATTCTCAGTTTAGCTGGCATGTGATAATTTTATTGCAAGTCTGATAATGTGTTATGTCATGATGTTTTTGAGTTTTAGATTATGTCCAAATCTGAGTCCTTGAGACTCGCCTTTCTCTAAAAGAAATAAGCAGGCTTCTGCATTTTATGGTTGTAGAATAAAGGTAAAAGCAAAACATTGAGTTGAACAGCTTAGATGCTGAAATGCAGCAGTCCCCCCAAAACCAAGGAAACACAGCTGGTGCAATCATTTTGTGGGGAGAGGCTTTATGGCTGTACTTGTCAATCCTGAATTCTTTCTTGCTTTGTGTGGAGTGGAACAAGGTCATGTTTTTCCTGAAACAACCTGAGATGGCGTAGCAAATAACTCCTTTGGCAGCTGTTCAAAAGTGAGGATGTTATAGTTCTAGCACCTCTTTTGTTAATAAGTCATTTCACGTCATACAGCATACATGAGGTGCCCATGATCTGTATCAGAACCACAGAATCACAGGATATGCTGAGTTGGAAGGGTCTCACAAGGATCATTGAGTCCAACTCTTGGCCCTGCACAGCACAGCCCAAGAGACACACCATGTGCCTGAGAGTGTTCTACAAACACTTTTTTAATGCAGACAGGCTTGGTGCTGTGACCATTTCCCTGGGGAGCCTGTTCCAGTGCCCAACCACCCTCTGAGTGAAGAATCTTTTTCTAATATCCAACCTAATCCTCCCCTGACACAACTCCAGGCCGTTCCCTCGAGTCCTGTCACTGGGCACCACAGAGAAGAGATCAGTACCTGCCCCTCCTCTTCCCCACGCAAGGAAGTTGAAACTGCAACGAGGTCTCCCTCAGTCTCCTCTCCTCCAGGCTCAACAGACCAAGTATACAGCTTACCCTCAAGGCCCTTCTTGATCTTTGTTGCCCTCCTTTGGATGCTCTCTAATAGTTTAATATCATTCTTATATTGCCATGACCAAAACTGCACACAAGGTGTGTTTATTATTCATTTTAGATAGAGTATATATATGTACCAACTTAATATAATTATAATTTATCTCATCAGAAGTGAAAAACAGAGTTTAAATGGCTGTGTAGAAACATGAGGTCCTGTCAAAGGAAATGTCGTGAAATATTTTAATCTTCTTAGAAGTGCTGCATATGGTTCAGGCAGATTAAGTTTTGGCATCGTATCTGGAATCTCCCATTCCTGGTGCAGTGGGTTAGAATGTTAAGTGTAATAGCCTGTTCCATTGCCACAATTTCCTTCCTGTTTTCTTCAGTGACAGGCTGGGGTTGGGAAAGTAGTAAGGTTATGTGCACAAAGGTAAAAAAAAATCTTATATAAATTGTAATGAGGATGTGGCTGGAAGCAATACAGTATATCTATATATACACACTTTTAAAACTTAAGAGTCTGGCAAACCTAACTTTGGTCTGTTTTGTATTTATTATTCGTGGAGGGGTTTAAAATGCCAGTTGATGGGGTTTTCTGGATTTTTGGTTTTATTGGGTTTTGGTTTTCTTTGTTGATTTTTTTGTTGTTGTTGTTAATCTCCGGAGCAGTTTTGAGCAGGTATTAACAGCAGCTGATGGTATTACAAAAAATCCTGAGAGACCTGATTCTCTGTGCTCAGCCTTTTTTATGCTTATTTAGAAAGTGAATACTGTTTTATACCCTCTCTGCAATCACTGTACTTTTTTGGAAAGAAAACAGAGCTTTGCCTCAGTTCCTGCTTCTCTGGCTTTTCTTTGGAGCTTAAGGGGGATTTTGGGACGTTTGACTGCAGTTGACATTCAAAATGTTCTGTAAGTTCACAGAGTAGCCAAAATGAAACTATAATTTGGGAGAGAAGGAATGCTGCGTGTCACTTCACCAAAAATACTGTAAATTATGTGGTTTTCTTACTGTTATTTTTCCATGTTCTGTATGATTCTCTTGAAAAGACTGAATTGCAGGACAGTTTGCAGTCAGTCATGGAAAAAGCAGATGTCACAAAAGGTAGAAAAGAAAGGAAGCAGCTGTTGCAACAGGTGACAAGATTTAGGAGGCAAAATGAAAAGCAGCCATACAAGCCCAGACTGAAATTTCTCTAATGCCTTGTAAAAGTTATGAAGCACTTTAAAGGTGGTAAGAAATACTTTTGCATTGTTCTGGTCACCAAGTATCCAAACTTGTGTCTTGCTCAAGGGTTACCTGTTACTTATGAAAAGTTGTGATACTGGCTTTTGTTTGATGTGAGAAGGTTTCAACTATCAATTAAATAGAAAGACTCTTTGTATTATGTTAAGCCTTGTAAAAAGATGACGACATCTTCGTTTTCAAAAAACAATTTATCTTCATTTAGGTAGTGTCACTACACTATGATTTATGCAAAATTCAGTTATTTTAGAACAACCTGCTTTGATGGTCACATCAATTCCAATTGGAATTTTTTTTTTTTTTTTTTAACAGAAGGAGGCTATGAAAAATGCTCAAAACTGCACTGCAAAATGCTGGATGGTGTGTGAAGGGATGGTGTGTCAAAAGTGTCTCAAACATTAGGTTGAAACCATTAGAATAAGTGATTTGGAAATAAAAAAAATCTCTGCAGCTTTTCCTAGAGACCGTGAAAAATCTGGATGCCCTTCTGGTAGGCACCATGGCTATATGACCAGTGATCCTACCAAGAATGGGGAGCTGAAGCCAGGGAACTGCTGTAGCTGTTGGATTAGAGCTTTCTTGATTAATTCAGTTAAGAAGTTTTTGCGTCTTGTGGCACTGCTTGGGTTCTTGAAAGCAGGGGACGGATGGAGGGGGAGAGCTTTGGGTTTAGGAGCTTGTCTTATTCCCACACTTCTTGTAGCTCAGCATTCAGGAAGAGAAGTGGGACAGGAGATCACACTGTTTCCCTCTCCTTATCTGTTCAGTTGTTTAAATTAGGCGGAACTTAAGAAGTCTTGTATTTGTGTTTAAGGGCACAGCATCTCATGGATATGATTGCTCTATAAATAGTTTTCAAGATGAACCATAGTACTCATAGGCATTTTTTTGGTGGTTTCAATATAGCTAGCCTTTGTACGAACTTAAAATGACTTACACAGATTACTGTACTTTGTAACTCCTATGTCAACAAGATAATTGTTCTTTGACAGTGCTATTTTATTTATAGCCACAGTGCTGGAGTCAATCACAAACCCACAACAGCAAAGCTTCCTTTTATCTGTCTTGCAGTATGCCATGGGGTCAGATCTCAGTCTTTAACACTCAGTGGCCCAGTAGTGAAAGACTCCAGAGATCTGAGAATTATTCTTGTTTCAGTCACTGATTTACACCATGAGTTTGAACAGCAGGCTTCACCTCTCTGAGCCAAGTACCCACCCCTTTTTTCTCCCCTCTTTGTGTGTCTTGATTATCAGGTTAACACATCTAAGCATGTGTTGGTGTGATGTCCTGAATAAGTGAGCCTCAGTATCAGCTGAATGTATGGCTGCAGTAATACTGCTAATAGCTTTTATGACTCGCTTTGCATGGACATTTCAGAAGTTGCTCCTGTGACGTAGCTGTAGTCAGATACAGTTTTTTTGTTTTGTATAACTCGAAATAAAGTGCTAGTTTATTGCAGTGCCAGAAAATGTGTCTGAAGGGCAGCAGTGCTCAAGACATTGCTTGCACAAGAATTCCAATAGCAATGGTTGATGGCTAGGATTTAAAGACACTTTTAAGGCCAAACATTGTATTTTCGGTGTATAGCTTAAGGATATGTAATGGTACAATTTGACAAATAATTACATCACTTGATGTTGTGGTTTAAGCCCGACCAGCAGTCAAGCACCACTCAGTCACTCCCCCACCAACAGGACTGGGGGAAGAATCAGAAGGGCAAAGGCTAGAAAACTCATGGGTTTGGGACAGAGACAATTTAATGTGGAAAGCAAAAGCTGTACACGCAAGGGAAGCAAAACAAGGCATTAATTCCCTGCTTCCCATGGGCAGGCAGGTGTTCAGACATCCCTAGGAGAGCAGGGCCCCATCATGGGCAATGGTTACTTGGGAAGACAAACTCCATCACTCCAAATATCCCCTCCTTCCTCCTTCTTCCTCCCGCATTATACACTGAGCATGATGTCATATGGTCTGGAATATCCCTTTGGATAGTTTGAGTCAGCTGTCCTGGCTGTGTCTTCCCAGCCTCCCTGCCAGCATGGCGATACGAAAAGCAGAAAAGGCCATAACACAAAACCAGTAACAAAATAGCAATGACAAACCCCTCTATATTATCAGCCCTGTGTTCAGCACAATTTCAAAACACAGCTCCGTCCTAGCCACCATGAAGAAAATTAACTACCCCAAACCCAACACACTTAATGTTATTTTCTTTACTTTTACCAGTATTGAAAATTGGCTGATAAAAACAAATGTTTGGGAACTCTTAGTCTCGTAGAACATTGAATTAAAGACAGTGTGTTTAAAACTCTCACAAGTTTTGTTTGGCAGCTGTGGAAAAGGACCGTATTTGTTTATCCCCAAGTTGAATCCAAATTAAGATTAGACCCAGTAATTAAGTTGATGGCCTTTTCTGTTGTTGCCCTCATGACACTTTTTATAGGTGTGAAGGTTTTTATTCAGGAAAGATCCAGGCCTGAATTTTGGATTCCAAAATTTGGCAAAAGCAGGTAGATAAAAGGGCCCTGTACAGAAATTCCTAAATTGTAGGCTGAAAAGGTGTTTCCCTCTCCTCCTTTTCACTTGTTTCATCCATTGTTGCATTTCTTTCCGAGAAGAAAATAACAGATTATAGAAACTGGTGTCTTTTTGGTTCATACTTGTACAGTATTTAGTAGCTGGACTTTGTCCTTTCCTAGAGTCAGTGAGCATTCCTGCAATAATCCTGTTAGAGGAGCTGCCCATCTCTTTTAGCAGTGTTAATCTAATGTTTGGTTCAACAGTACATTTGCATTCCCTAGTTTTTATGGCCATGAGTATCCTTACATTTAGTATTTCTGCCTTTCAGTATATTTACACATCTAATACATGCATACACATATGTATAGTATATGAGAATACCATACAGTTATGGCGCCTATACAATTATGTTTTTGTGATGTTGACAGGTTATATTCAGATCCAAAATCAGTGGTTAGCTCTACAAAAATTACAAAGATTATCTTTTTTCTCATCACTCAGTGTTTCAGAACACAACATAGTCCTTCATTCTCAAGTGAGAAAAATGGAATTAAAGACAAAATTAGCTTTCTACAAAGTGAATTTATCTGAAATGGCAGCAGCAGTGCGCTTTACTAACTGATTCATCGCTAGCTGTTGTAATTTACACATAACAAATATCAGTAATGAACTGCTAAAAAGGCAGTGGAACAGACAGGAGATTTAGTTTTCACAGGGAAGAAGACAGGGAATAAAGACAGCTGCACTATTAAAAAATGGCTATTGATGAAATCAAAATCAGGTTGACAGAACTGGAAAAAAAAGCACATTTTTATTATGACATAAATCAGTGATTAGTATGAAGAGTCATATTTTCTTAAAGGCTGAGAAAGGACACAGTTGGTCACGAAAGGAAAGGCTGTGAAGAAAATATTTGCACACAGTTCTTCTCCCTTAAGTACTCGCCACAACATGAAGCACATCAGTACTTAGTAATATAACCCAAATCTGGGGTTTTTTTCTTGTAAATATAATGAATGATGTTCATTACAAGGATTGTTTTTAATGGCTCCTTTCTGGAAGACCTGGAGTGCTTTGTCTCGTATCCTTGACATTTCCAATAAAAAAAATGCATCTCTGGTGGGTGGGACAAGAAGATTAAATCTGGTAAGACACTGCAATAACTATGTTGAAGAATGAGTTTTATGGCTGGGGGCTCTGTTTTGTACTGAGATAAACCGGCAAAAGTCTCATCAGCTGCAAAGGGCAGTGTCTGAGAATCAGAGGTCAGAACTGACTGTGCCATTTGGAAATGAGAAAATTGCACTGCTCCCTGTAAAGCTATTTGATGAGTAAACTATTTACAAGTAAGTGAAAATAGATGTTAGTAAGATTTTAATGAGGTTTGAGTGTGTTGTTAGTGAAGGCCTTAATGGAAATATGAGTTTTCTAGGGGTACAGAAACTGCTGGTGAATAAGCTTGCTATTTAGTAATCTGAAATGCTTGAAAATTGCTTCAAGTTACTGTGTGTGTTAGCAGTACCTTACGTTTTCTAGGGGAAAGAAAAAGATCTCCTTTAAGATACTTGTGAAAAGCAGCTGCATTTTTCAAACTTTAAACAGATAAACTGGACACCTGAAAACAACGATGTGCTGGAGAAACAACTTGTTTTCTGCAGCTGCAGTAATAGCTCTTTTTCTAATGAGCTATGTTTATTTCCTACTGATAGTTTTGTGGAAAGGAGTTTTCTACAAAATTTCAAAGTTTGTAACATGGGGCATTTGAAATACTTTAAAAATAATTTTTAACAAGTCTATAAGTGTGGGACTAATTATTTTTAAAAAGATCTCTCACTTTTAGATTCTTTATAGAATTATTACTAAGACTGATTGTTTTTCCTCTTCTCCTCTCTGTTCTTGGCCTTAGCACATTTCCACCTCTGCATTTCTATTGTGTAATATACAAGTGCTTACTAAGGATAAGTTTGGAGAAGGATTGAATTTAGTGGAAGGTCACAGCAGAAAACCCATGTTCTTTGCTCTTGTCAACAGATATCTAAAAATAAAAATCTTAATTGGCAGCCTATTTTTCCATATGCTATGAAATTTTTAAATTATTTTTCGTTTTTCATCTACACCAAGCCTATGGTATCAAGACTGTCCTCATTATCCTCAAAAGGTCTTGTTTGTGCCTTTTTGTACACAGAGAGAGGTTCATAGGAGAGACAGAGATGAAGATGCCTGGAGCTGCTGCTGTGCAGATTATGCACCAAATACTGCTTCACCAATATCTTTCTCTGGTGGAGTATGCGAGGCAAGAAACCTTGAACCAAGTGAAGTGAAAAAAAAGATCTGATCTGCTCTGTCAGCTGGAGCTTTAGTAGTTGTTCTCTCTGAGCCTGAGCCTCTCTTGTCCTAGCCCACAGAAATGTGAGTTGTGGCTATGGACAAATGCAGATGGCTTTGAAAGGTTTTGCAGTCTGAACAGAAACTGGGGATAGGGACTTGATTGAGTCTGATGAGGGAAGACAAGGAATCAGTGAGTTGAGTGGGAGTGGTTTGGCACTTGGCTTGTGAGGAGCTCAAGTATTGCTGGGGTTGGGGTTGAGGCTGGCAGCTGAGAATGGGTCTAAAGCAATACAGATGTTGAAGGAGAGATTTAGAGATTCACAGCAGAGTGGTGAGGTTTTTGCATGAATATTTCTCATTAGGATCCCCTGGTCATTGATGTCTGTCTATCTTGGAGGGCTTTCACAACAAGACATGGCAGAACTGCCTGCTCAAAATTAGGAGTTGCTGTATTGGTTTGTTAATGAGAGGTGGAAAGGTCAGGCCAAGAGGAGCCTTACAAGAAAAGCTGCTTACATTTGGTCAAGCAGAGCAGCCCTGTGACCAGAGACTGAAAGGCAGGGCGCTCTCCCAGAGTTAATGGGGTGTTTGTGATGTACAGCAAATGCTCATAGGACCCTGGAAATGGCCTTGAGTGCTCTGTGCGGAGTGTCAGCTCTGCATTTCAGGACACAGGCTTCTCTTCTCAGAGACGGAACTTTGTCTGGGAAGGTGACAAGCCTGGCTTTTATAGACGGATTGGAGTAGCTCTGCCCTGTCAGTGTGGCACAGAGCCATGGCATGTTGGAGCCTATCTCACGTCAGCCTGCCAGAGCCCCTCAGAGTGCATGCTTGGAATGTATTCAGTCTGTTCATTTTATTTTTTTCATGGTGTGCAGTGGTGGTTAAACTTCAGCTGAGGTGGATCAGTGAGAGCAGGTTGTTCCAAAGGTAAAAGGCCACCCAAGAGCTGCTGAGCAGCTCCACAGGGTTAAACTGAGTGACGATAAGCTGAAATCTGACCTCCTTCAGGCAGCAGTTCGAATGTCCAGGGTATATTTGTAAGAGAGACCCAGTCTGCTCTGAGCAACCCCAGCTGAAGGAAGAGGGAAGGCTGGTCAAGGGCTGGAAAGTCTGCTTTGACCACACTCAGCATCCAGATTGCTTGCTGGGGGCACTTCTGAGACTCCATGAACATCTTTCTGCAGTGATCAGTGTTGAATTCCTGTCAGGAGAAGTTTAAGAATTGAGATAGAAACACAGAGAAACTGTATTTATTGGGTAACATACACTACTAGCATGATGGTGTTACTGCCGTTGATGCAAAAGCTAAACAGTCCTTAATGCTGTTTTTTTTCCCCCTGCGCTTTCAAGTGAGGGCAGGTTAAGCGATGGTGTTGAGGTGCATATTAGCTTGGTGATTAATTGTCATTTATTAACTTGCACTTGGAGCAGAGAGACAGGATGGGTAGCAACTCACAGTTGTTCCATAAGGCTCTTTACTTTTAAAGGCAAAGTCCAAATGGTTAGTATTTCTTATCAGACAATCAGGCATGTCTGGTGTGAAAGGATTTGTGACATGGACACGCGAGGGGCTTATCTTCAGAGAGAAGGGCATGGCTTTTTTACCTAGGGGCAGCTAACAAGTGTCAGTTGTCCTGAGATAAAATGTAAGGACAAGAGACTTTCATTTTAATAGTATATAAACTTGCCAAGTCAGCTAGATAGGAAGGTAGGATTTAATTTACTGTGTTTACATTGTGATAAATCCACAATGCTTGGTCTTTGATATGTTTTTTCTCTAGGAAAAAGTGGTATTTATTACTCAACACCAAACCATGTCTTCTTTTTTAGAATATGGAGACAAATTCAGACGTATAGGACTCTGTATCTTCCTGAAATACAAAGAAGTGCTATTTTTCAGTACACAGAATTTTTATATACTGTTATAGTAGTAGAGTAACTTAGTTTAGAAAAAGATCACTGAAGATCATCATGTCCAATCTTACCTCTACAAAAAGTAGGCATAACTCTGAAGTTAAATCAGATACTACTTATTTAATCAACTGATACTCTGAATCAGTTTGTGGCTTTTGATTTGGTATATTTGACCCTAAGGGTGACCTGTAACTTCAATGACGATTACAACCCCTGTCCTTTTCAAGTTGAATTCTTTACTAGGTCAGTGGTCATTTTTGCCAGTGACTTAATGAGGTCAAAATGAGACCTAGAGGTTTCAGCTTGGTTGTGGTGGTTTTTTTTTTGTTGGTTTTTTTTTTTTGTTGTTTTTTTTTTTTTTTTTGTTGTTGTTGTTATACCCCTGAACGTGTGTGGTATATTTAAGATGAAAGATCCTTTTGGAAGCCTTAGCAATATGCATTTGACAGGATGAACTAAAAACCAGTAATGTCAAACTAAGAACATGGTAAGCTTTCAGTCAAAGAGGAGGCAAGATAGAAACAAATAGTTTCTATGGTCTTTATTAAACATTTGGACTTGCAGGTTTACTTCACAAACTGTAACTGCAGTAATTCTGCGTTGTCCTTTCCCAGCTGTAATTAAGGTCATAGATACCAGAGTAAATATTAATAAAAAATAAAAGCAGAATAGCAAAGGGAAACAGTAATTGTACTGTCAAGCTTGTAAGAATTTTCTTAGGCAGAAAGGCACTTTTGAAAAATTCTTTAAGTGGTGATTCTAGGAAGACACATGCCATGAATTTTGTGGACCTGACTGTTCGGAGTTGAATTAAAGGTTTGTGTAACAATGATTACTAGAACTTGGATTCATTATTTCCTTTTAAAACTGACTCTTGTGCTGTTCCAGCTTGGGCGATACATACAGCAGAAATATTAAATTGAAAATATATTCCAGATACTAAAAGTAATTTTTAATCTCTTGGTTTGCTTGTTGACAGTGGTTTGCTTTGATACTTTGACGGAATTCATGCTGCCTTCACACGTATTAATACATCCTATATCTCAACATGTTAACCAAGAATTTCATTTTGATTTACACTTATAGCCGTCGCTCTGGACAGTATACAATGAACCATGACCATTCCAAGAAGATTCCCGATGGAGCATCATTTGACCGCTCAGGATCCCAGGACTCCTTGGATGAACTGTCTATGGATGACTACTGGAAAGAACTTGAAAACATCCATGAAACCAGAGGAAATAATCACGAGGAACGAGTAGCACTTGTAGTGAAAGAGCCAGATGGTAATGAAATCCGTTCTGTCAATGTTCATCAGTTTGCTGATTTAGGGATTTTTCTTTAAGTCTTATTTCAAGAGATGGCACCCACCTAACACAGATCAAAAAAGGAGGTTACTCCTGAACATCTGCTTTGAAAATTCTGTTTCCTCTGATGGATATCACCAGAAACAGGCGGTGCCTTGAAAGAGAGTTTTATCAGAGACAAGTAGAAGGCTGGTTTTCCTTTTAATGGTATTTGCAGAATATCAGAAAGGTGCCTGTACTTGCATATCACAACATTTGAAGCTTTATGTGCTGTTGAACTAACTTAAGCTTTCGCTCTTTGTGTGTGTTATTCATTGTTGTAGCTATTGTGGATAGAAACCTCACGCTTTAGAAGACAAGCCAATGATTAACCGGTTTAAGTTTAGTGAGTAACTTTCTATGCTTGTAACTGTTGTGATTGTTCAGTTGTACTATTTTTGTTTCTCAGAAGCATAAATTATGGGCCACTCCTTGGGGCATGGACTTTGGGGTTGGGCAATTTTTTTTTTTTTGTCTTAGGAGAAATGTCCTTAATTCCAGTTTTCTCTCAAAAAATTACTTTTTAACAATGCAGCATCTGCATCTCTCCCATTCCTACAAGAGACCCACAGTCTCAGTAAAATAAAATGGTGAATTTGGCATTTTGGTATGTCCTCCACATAAGTGAGAAAAATGTGCTCCATGAGCTTTCAAAGGGATTTGCACTTCTGCCTCCGTAAGCCCTTTAAAAAGTCACTGCTCTGAAGAGCGTAACAGTGTGGCCCCTGGAGAAAGCAGCAAGCTCCCAATCCTAGTGACCAGGGAGCTGTGGGGCTTTCTGATGCCGCCATGGGGCTTTCTCCAGAGCAGCAGAGCCCATCGTTCTGCAGTGCATGAACCTCTCCTTTTACTGCAGCTCGCTGATGGGGCTGTGCCTTGAGGCTCTGCACCCCCAGCCCCACCATTTCCATTAGTTTTATATGTAGCCTTCATGCCCCTGGTTGCTGCAGCTGGCTCTGGCGTGAAGCTTAGTCAGCACAGGTGAGTTACCAGCTCGAGCATGTGTTGCTGTGCTCTTCACCTTGCCTAATGTGCAGCACCTCTCTTGGGCACGAATACCCCTGAACGTGTGTGGGATGCTGCACCTGGCTAATGGGCCTGCCTGGGCGGGGGCTGGCCTGAAACTCAGCCAGGCAAAGGCAAGGCGGGGGACAGAGGAGATGTACCTTGCTCACAGCTGCCCTGGAGGATGGGTGTAGCCCCTCTTTCCACAAAACCTGAGAGTTTCGTCAGAGGCTCAGGATTTGGCTGAACAGCCATAGCAAAATTCATACTTAAATTTTGGTTTTCTGGATGCTGTTAATATTAAGGTGCCCACTTGGACATGCACTAAGCACAGTGGTAAAATGCAATCAATAGTGAAGTTGACATGCCAGCTTTGGAATATTTTTAGATATCTGATAAATGGAAATATTGCTTGAACATTCGAGAGAGTCATTGGCATTCAGCCGAACCTCAAATGCTACAGACAGAACTTAGTGTTTTATAGAAAATATCATTAGGGAGATACAGATTTCAGAAGCAGAAGTTTTGCCATCGGTGACAATATTTAATAGCTTTCTCTTCTTTCGTGTGCAGTGATCTGTCAATAAAGGATACCTTATCAGCTCTAAGACTAAAGCAAAAATTGTTTTGTGGGCTGTCAGCAGGCTAGAGACCATGTCACAAGAACTGATGAAAAAATAGCATTAAGGTGACTTGTGTAGGCTGGTTTGTCCTTCATTAAATTGAGCTAGTGGAAGGTTGTAGGATTAATGTATCAAGAAAAGTGGGCAGAACCGTGTCAGTAAGGGAGCTAAAAAGATTGAGTATTGAACTAAAAATCAGTGAAGCAGCAATGATCTGACTTTCAGACTTCCCCATACACATTTTTATTTAGGTACATTTATAAAATGGTATATGATTTTAATGGAAGTGCTGTAGATTATTATAAAGATTGCCACATAGCAATCTGTATGGGATTAACTACTTTGAAAGCTTTGATATCATATATTAAACCTTTTGAGGCTCTTTACAAACAATAGCTTTTCTCCAAGTCATGACAGTGTAAGTAATTCTTAATTGTGTATCCCCTTAGTACCTTTCTGTGAATTATATTAACTATATCATGTCATTAACATCCGATGTGCTTGGCAGTAATTGAAAGCCAATGTTTATGCCTTTTTCTCTTCAACTTGCTCAGAGGGAGAACTGGAAGAAGAATGGCTGAAGGAGGCAGGTCTGTCAAATCTGTTTGGAGAGAGCTCTGGCGACTCCCTGGAAAGCGTGGTGTTTTTATCCACACTGACCCGAACCCAGAAAGCTGCGGTGGAAAAGCGAATAGAGACTGTCACGCAAACCATGAGGAAGAAAAACAAACAGCATCAGATTCCTGATGTCAGAGATATCTTCAGGCTACAAAATGACTCAAAGGGAAAAGTGAGTTCCTGTTGGTTGTTTTGTTTGATTCTGGCAGAGAGAAGAGAGGGACATGTGTGGATGGGGGGAGAATAGAGTGGCACGTGAAAGGGGTATTTCCAGAAGATTTGTGTCTAACTTCACTGATTTCCGAGGGAATTTTTCACTGAATTTTCAGGAATGGTGTTTGTCCAGATTTGACATTGCATTAAGCAATTTTATTATGTATAAAAACATTTGTATATTGGTCTCATCTTAAAGATGATGGATAAAACAACCACTGCATGGTCAACATATTAATCTGAATTAATTTTCACACAGATGCAAAACTCGGGACAGCAATCACCCAAAGAGCTACCAAAAGCCCACTTTTATCTTTAAGTGGTTACCTCTTACTTTCTGGTGCATTTGTTTGTTTGTTTTTTTGTTTTTAAAAAATGGGAAAAAAAGGGACATCAATCTAATGTCCTCGGTTTTGGCTAGGTCTTTATGCCTATCACCTGGGGGTGTAAACCCCATACTAACTCCCAGGGCCTATGTGTCTGTCAAACTGTGTATGGGAAGTTGCTCTGACAGGCCCTGAAGGATCCCCATTGCCCATCATGGGATATTGAAGAGAATTCCTCTCCCATATACAGGAAAGGGGAAGGAGGGAAATTGAGACTATGATTAGAATTCCTTTTCCATAGAGAAGGGTATGTGTCCTGTCTGCTCCTTCAGAGCACTGAGATCTTCAGCCATGAGGATGAGACTTGATGGAGGTGCATGACTGGTTCACCTGACCTCAACTCTGTCCCTCATCCTTGCTGCTCACGCTGCCATTCAGTGCAATGGTTGTGGTGGTGGAAAGCACAGTGAATTCTGAGGGGATTTAATTTCCTTCTTCCCTCAACAGCTTCCTCTCCTTCAGCAACTCCTTCTGAACTCAGTTGAAGTGAAAAGTAGTGGGGGAAGTGGTGTGTTCTGGAGGCACAACTTCCCTTTCACTGTTCTGCTTTGCCTGTGGTTGCAGATGAGATATTAACTCTGTAAAAGCTGTCTGGGATCTGATTTGTAATTGACTCTACCTAAAAATTACAAGATCTAATAGCAGAGCAATTTAGGTAAAATATCATGTAGCTTAAAGCAGTATAATTTCTCTTTCAAGTATGTTATTTCAGTAAAGCGCGAGAAATATTCATGTTCCGGTGTGTAAGCTACATACTGTAATGTTTGAAAATCCTGTGTCACAGTGTTAGGTAGATTTTTGTTTCTCTTAAACTACATGTTTTGATATTGAAGACACCAC
This sequence comes from Oreocharis arfaki, assembly GCA_013398015.1. Lineage (NCBI taxonomy): Eukaryota > Metazoa > Chordata > Aves > Passeriformes > Paramythiidae > Oreocharis > Oreocharis arfaki. The sequence goes on from VZRR01011791.1 coordinate 105,803, forward strand.
TGAGAAGTAATGCAAACAGACAAATGATTGTAGGCATTTAAGATGTATAAAACAAATGGTTATTTATTAAATATAGAAATATTGGGGAAAAAAATCCTTCTAAACTTGTCTCCTTGACAGACATAAAGTAATACAAGTATAGGTCCTCAAACTTGTACTTCATTCCTTTCTCCAGAGCAAGATAATAGTTCAGAAATCACTGCTTGTGGTTATTCACCTAATCTGTCATGAGAAAGCTTTTTATGTAACAAAAGAGGACTGAAGCCACCTGCAGCTGTATGAAGTCATTCCAGTTTAATAATAGCCTCTGAAAATCCTGTAACCTCCCTTCATCTGGAGGAAAGCAGGAGGAAAGGTAGAACAATAATGTTGATTTAAAACATCAACACAACAATTGTGTTAATGTTTCTCCTAAATTTCCTGCTGTATTCCCAAAGAGAAGACTTTTGGTACCTTGACACTCTGCTTCTGCTGCTCTGTGAAAGAAAGATAATTTTCTGGGCAGTCCTGCTAACTTCTTCATCCTCTCAAGATACTTGATTTTAAAAAAACAACAAAAAAAAAGGAAGTGAATATACAGATCGTGCTAATAGTAGAAATCTTTAAAACTTGAATTTGTCTTCTCGGTAAGTATGGAGTTATAAATTGCTTGAGTTAAATACAGTTAGAATTACAGAGTGCTAAACATTCATTGTTAGTTTGAGTTGCCAAAAAGTAAAAACGGTGTTTGGGTAAAAATGTGCATGAGTCTATGTATACCCATATATATGAGTATAGATTTTCTATGTGTTCTGAAATATTTTTGTCTATAATAGGTGTCATCCAGTTCACAGAATGTGTCACATCTTGAGACTGGGTAGGGCAGCATTGTAGAAAGGGGACGATGGTTCAAATCCTTTCCCATTTTTCATCTCTTCAAAGTGTCCTGGTTTTGCTGTTGGAAATCTAAGCTGTAAGCACAGCTATTAATGTCAGGCTGCCCTGCAAAAGGGATGGGATTGCTCTCTCGGGGAGGCTACCATGTAAGCTTCTTCAAGAGAAAAGAATTTGGTCTGAGTCAGTCAAAATGTCTCCTCCAGATTCCCTTTCCATATCCTTTCCAGTGCAACCTACAGCTTCAGGTCAGGCTGCGTTTTCTTATTCTTTGCCCCTCTGGAAAATAAAGTCCTTCACCCACATATCCTTCTAGGAAGAAGAGGAATTGACTTAATTACCCCTTTTTTAATGACCTAGGTTTCAGAACCCCCTAGACTTTGGCAAGTGGTTTTCTGCTGAAACACGGAGATCGGCTTTTGCATACTCTTGAATTGCAGGTGTGTGTTTTAATCCTGCACAGAGTCAAAGGAGTTTCTACAACCATGCACTAGGTTTTTATAGGCATGCATTTTTATTATTTCTTTCTTAGGTCTGTGATGGAAGTGAACCTTCAACTGTGAGAACAAGTGAAAACAAAAATGAAACACACGATGGAACAAAAGGTATTGCCAAATTACTCTTTTTAATTTTTTTTTTTTTGGCTTGTAGGTGTTGAACTACACAAGCTACTACATGGGTCCATATTTTAAGTAACTTTTCAACGAAATAAAATTAAATTATAATGAAAAACCTGTTCTGACCTGCATTGTTGATACGTAAAATTTTAAGTGTGGCTGTAGGTATTGTCCTTTGAGTCACCTGAGAAACCCTGTTTATTATCAGGGGTCATCTTATAATCAAGCTATCTGGGAGAAGTCTCCTCTTGTAGCTTATGGTCAGGCCATTTCTGATCCTTAATTTATCCCTCCTGATCTATCTCTGCTGTACATACATTACAGGAAATGAAGGCCTATACATAAACTCATTAGTGCATATGAAAGAATAAAACCAAATGGACTATAAGCAAAAAAAAAAAACAAAAAACAAACAAAACCCAAAAAACCCCACCAAAAACAAACAAACAAAAAACCCAAAACAAAACAACAAAAAAAAGGCCACCACCAAAACTGGCTGGACTATAAGCATCAAAAAAAAAAAGAGTGAGAACTGGCTACATATCTGTAGCTCAAATGAAAAGAAAAACAGGGATGAAAGGAAAAGGTTGTTTACCTTTTCAAGGAAAATGGAAATGAAATAGCATTCTGTGTGCTTAGGTTGTGTTCAATGGTGTGTGATCACACAAGAGAGGTGCAGTACCCATGGAAGACTCTTTCCTCTCACTGCCAGGATCGTACATCACAGAAATCCTTAGCTGATTCCATAGTTTCTGTTTCCGGAGTATGAATTCCAATGAAAGACTTTGACAGACCTTTCTGCTGTTCTTCAGGTCCAACAATAAAAGGGTGGCTGTCCTGCATCATGTTAGGTTTCTTCATAGTAAAGGTTGCACGCTGTCTGTTTTACCACCATACCCACCCCTGTGGAGATCAGGTTATTTACTGGCAGCGATTTAAGCTTTAAGATGCTGCACTGTTGTTCTGCTTTGTTTATATGTTGGGTTTTTTTTCTTCTTCTGGAGGACTGGATAGCACATAGATGTTACACTGAACCCTATACCCCCATTAAGCAGGCAGATCAAGTTACCTATTGCAAGTTAGTTAGCTGTAATTAAGCCACCAAATAAAGTTCTGCTTCAGTTCTAGAATACTGACCAGTAGCATTTTGGCAAAATTGTTACTTTAGAATTAGACTTGGAAAACAGCAACGGACAATACAGAATGTGCATGGCAGTTGAAGTGGGAGACATGAATATAAACCAGCTCTGAATAACACCAAGTCTGTGTGTTTCCAGAAGTGTGTATTTCCCACCCTCTCAGCAAACCTCACTCCAATAAGAACAGTAAAAAAATTGGGAGGACTGCCAGACTGCTGCTTCAGCACAAGGGAAGGAAGAGATGCCTGGTGCTTGTGTCAATAAACTTCACTGTAGGATTCAGAGCTGGAAAATTACCAAGCAATTATTACAGAGTTTTTATCACATCTGGTTCTTTTTTTCCCCGTGGCCCTGATGAACCCTTCAGAAATGGGAAGTTCTGAAAGGCATATCCCATATGCTAGCTCTCCTCAGCACAGATTGTGATGTGGATGGCAAATGCAGCCTGCTTACATCCTGATATGCTCCTGCTCTAGTCAACATGCTGCAGTGGGCTCTGCTCCCAAGATTGGAGCAGGAAGGAAAAATCAGTTCGATTTGCAGTCAAGCCATAGAAGTTTGGTGGCATTAAAAGCACCGCACCTCTTCCAGTGCTGTGCTGTGATCTTTCCTCCAGAATGATGAGCAAATTAGTGTTATACAAACAATGAATGAATGTAAGGCAAAAAGTAATCAGTGCCTGATATTTCAGAGGTACTGAATTATATATGAAATTCAAATCCAAGGACATTATTTTAAAATGGAAACCGTCTTTGACACAGAAGTTGTCAGTTTTACCTGAAAAAATATGAACATAATCTCAGACATTATTAAAAAAAGCTTGAATTGAGATGTCTTAGAATTGTTGCGGTAAAAAACTTCCTGGCCATACTCCAGAGGCGATGACTCTGTTCCTAATGGGCTATTTGAATGCTGCATTCCCAAGTGCTTCTGCCAGGCTGAAGACATTAGTGGTTGGCCCTTAGAGCACACCTGGGCTATGTGGACCCATGCTCGCTTCTCCTTTCTTACCAGTCCAGCACACCTTGTTTCTTGACTAAATAATATGTGCAAACTCGCAGATAATAAGTGCCTTTGTTTCATGTAGGTATGGAGTGTGTCTACAGGAAACAAAAAGAAAACTCAAAATCATGTGTTAAGCTCTCAAAAGACATTATCATTTTAACAATCCATGGCATTCACTAAAGGCCTGCAAAGCTAGCAATATGTTCAATAGATACAAAAGAAAAGAAGTAATTTTCTTTGGAATCCTGTGAAAAGGAATAAATAACTGTATTGGTTGAGACCTCTCAAGAAACAAAAAGGAAATAATAAAACATGAGAAGCTAAATACTTACTAGCTTAAATAGGGAACTAGCAAAAGTCAGTTTACTGTGACTGCAGTTGTTTTTCTGAACATAGGATTAGCTACAGGGGAAGAATAATAGATAAAACCTGTGTATAGTGACAGCTTCGAAGAGTAACAATCTAGAGAATGGAGGAAGTAATTGTATGTACCGTGTGTAATATGAGGGTAAAGAGGAGTAGTACTTGCTTCTTGATAGGGAAAAAACCTGAAATCTGGTGATTTTTAATTAAAGAGTTCGGTTTTGCTTTTCGTTTTACATGATAAATGAGGATCCTATAGCCGAAGTAACAGTGTCAGTGAAATGATTATGAAGCTTTTTATTTTCAATTTATAACCATGTATGAAATAGCATTTTTGAGAAGTGCTTTGTCAGTCAAAGAAAAAATCATTCTACCTTTTCAATCCTAAATTATGATCTGTCAGCTTAGCTCCACTGGTGTATACTCAAGATTCTCTAGCAAAGCTAGGATATAGCATGGTTGACACTTGAAATGTTTCCTTGTTTCATTCCTGAAGAATTCACATCATTTTATGTAATCTTTAAATAGCTCTGTGAACTAGGGAAAGAGTACAGAACTCATGTAAAATATAGTTTCCACATCCTCATAGAAAATATTTACATTTTTCTGTATCACACTTGCATTTCTCTCATTAAATATTGCGTGTAGTTGGCAGGTTCACAGAACACCAAGGCTGCTTCCTCTAACAGCTGCTGCCTAGTTCAGGAAAGTACAACAATGGGAGCAAGGCTATACAACCAAGCAGAAACTCCCCACACCAGCAGCATTTCTGGATCTTTAAAATGTGCAGAGCATTACTGAGACATCTGCTTTACATGACACCTTCGTATGACCACAGGACTGAAATAGGAGCTACTGCTTTTTTGTTTGTTAACATCAGATCCCTCCTAGACTGGTAGGGAGTATGTAGGTCAGGTATAGGCCACATTAGCATGACAGAAGCTTTGGGGGGACGGGAAACTGTTTTCATTCAGTTTGGATGCATTAAACAGTTTACATGATATATACGGATGTATGCACAGGGTGGCCAAGGATCGGAGTCAGGGATGAATTTGACCTTGGATATGTTTGCTTACTGAGGACTCAGATATCTCTTTACCAAAAGGAGCAGCTCTAGTTTCAAGATCGGCTTAATCTTTAGCGTATGCCCTAGGCATTTTGGGGTCTGTGGAAAGTGAGCAGAAGCCACTGTGGAAAAAACAAGGGATGAGTAACACACTCAGCCGGCAGAATTTGAAAATGTTCAGTTCTACTTCTCACAGCATTGCTTGGTTGTAAGTAGAGTCAAAGTATTAACTCAAATCCATGTCCTCTCTCTGAAAGTGTCTCAGCTTAGGTAAGTACTTTGATGTGGAAGTGGTTGTGTAAAGCACTGTGCCGTACCAGAAAGTGGCTGCGGTGGCTTCAGCCATTTGCCTGTCTATCAAGTCCCCTGAGTTTGGCCCGGGCTGACTGAGGTTATTTTCAGGACTCGCTCTAAGGAATGTTAGAGAATAGTTTTTTATCTTTCAATAAGATGAAGATATAATTTAGAAGAATTGTTGCGTTGCTGTATTTTTTTTTTTTAAACTTCCTGCTTCATATGTTTGGATTGCATGCTTTCACCTCAGTTCTTTTACTGACCTGGACTATCAGTGTAGAGTAGCACTTCTGTGACTCCTTTCTCCTTATCTGCAGGCTTTCCCCTGCTTCAGAATCAGCTTTTGCTGTACCTGTAACTATTTTCTTGGAATTTTTTTTTGGTCTTGTCTTAGGGTAGGTATTCGAGGCCGTACAAAAATTTCCCACAGCATTGCAAAAAAATTAGCTCATTGTACTGTACAACATTCTTACACCAAAACATATTCACTTCTCATGGTTCTCCTTCTCAACTCATGCGCATTTGCATCCGCTTTTCCTGCACTTGTGGTATTTTAACTTTGAACAGGATGCAGTCTCGTGTGAGTAGGAGCCAGTGGCAGAATCATAGTCCCAGGACTAGAGAAGTGATTCTTCCTCTGTACTCTGTACACATCAAGTTCTGTGCCCAGTTCTGACCCCCTCGATTCAGGAAGGACATTGAGGAGCTGGAGCATGTCCAGAGCAGGGTAATAAAGCTGGTGAAGGGTCTACAGAGTAAGTCTTTTGAGGAGCGGCTGAGGGAGCTGGGGTTGTTTAGCCTGGAGAAAAGGAGGCTCAGGGATCTTATCTGTGTCTGCAGCTGCTGAAGGGAGGCTGTAGCCACGTGGGGGTTGGCCTCTTCTCCCAGGCAACTAGCAACAGGACAAGGGGGCAGAGGCTCAAGCTGCACCAGGAGAGGTTTAGGTTGGACGTTAAAGAGAAGTTCTTCACAGAAAGGCTGGTTAGATATTGGAGTGTACTGCGCAAGGAGGTTGTGGAGTCCCTGGAGGTGTTTAAGGAAAGACTGGACATGGCACTTAGTGCCATGGTATAGCTGACATGGTAGTGTTTGGTCACAGGCTGAACTCCATGATCTCAAAGGTTGTTTCTAACCTAATTTATTCTATGATTTTACTCTCTTGCAGTACGTGGAAACCTTCTGTGATTCTGTAATGTCTTCTAAAAGGAACTAGTCCTTGATGTATCCTTTTGGATACACATCATGAGAGGGACGATGGAGAGACTGAAAACTTCCTGAGACTTTGATGCTTTGTATTAAATAGTGTTTTTTACAATATAATTTTCCTCTTGCTTCTTTCACGATATATTTTAACTTCAGACTAAAAGCAGTGGTTGATTTACTGTGAAATTGGGAAACTTCTTTTTCTAAAAGCAGAACTGCCTCTCCGTTTTTTGATTCTTTATTCCTTTAAAAAAATGTTCTAAATTTGACTAGTTTGATTCCTTTAAGGAACAAAGAAAGAGAAGTAAGGCCATTGTTGTGTACTTAGTCCTTCTCTGTATCATGGAGATGCCCCAACAGTTTCGAGGAATCTAGACTCCTCAGACTGAGGTGAGAATAGGAGTGATGGAACAAAGATATGATCTGTGTACTCCCTGTTATTCCCAGATGTTAGTTCTTTGGATCATAGAGGACACATTCTCTATTGCTTTTGAAACTTAACAACAGAAAAAATTCCTGATTTGTTTGCAGAATGTTACAGTCTTTGAGGCTGGAAATGTTTGATGGCAAGAAACTCCTCATGCCAAAGCTCTTTGGCTCTGCAGGATTCTGGGAGTCTGCTGTTTGTTTGAGGTGTATTGCTCTATCTCCATAATAGATAAATAGGATAGAAAACCCCATGTCTTGGCAAAATTGCTGAAGAAAATCTACTAAAGGTGAACCCTTGACAATAGCTAAATTTTCAACTGACATAAATACAGGAACAGTGACTTTGCAAACAGAAAGTCTATTGCTTGCACAGAATTAACTTCTGCTTGATTTAAAACTTACTCTCATGCACTGAGTGGTGCTCAGTTGTGCTGCTGTTGATGTATAGCATTTTTTTTAATGGTGTTTGCAGGTCCGAAGTTCAGTGTTGGAACAGATGAGCAGAAGAGCCTGCCTGAAGACATGCCATCTTCAGACACTGACATCAATTTGGAGATATCATTTTCAGAACAGGCAGCTAATCTCAAAGACAGCTCTGTAGGCAAAATGTACAAAGGTGGAGGGGGTGACACTCTTCTCCCGGTAGGTGTTTCTTATTTATTTCTCTTTTTTTTTTTTTAACTAGAGGTACCGTTTGGGTGACATTTATCTGATGCTGAGTGAATTAGAAGAACATTTCCAAATTCAGCTTTGTAGAGATAGAGCTTCTTAAGGTAACTAATTTTTGTGAATAGTGTGCTCAATAACATGAAAATAACTACTTCTATGCCTGTTTATGCACTTGTTTGTCTGACAAAATGCACTCTATTTGTAAGCGATAATGAACTGCTAATATTAAGCTGGAATAGTGGCTTAGTGGTAGTTGCACATAAACTGTGTTCTTGATTCATTTGTTTACAACCCTTTTTTCTGTTATCTGAGGTGAGATGCTTTACCTCTAATAAAAAGCTCTGTTGTAATATAAAAAGGGTTGGTGGATACCTGTAGAAACCTTATGCAGTTGTCCAATGCAGATACGTGAAGGATGAGAATGAAGAAAGAATTGTCTGTAGAAGTTAAAGGTCTAAAGTCAAATGGCAGGAAATTGAGGGTTAATTTGAACTCAGTTTTTCTTCTCAGCTCTTAATAAAAAAAGGCTCTTTCTGAATGAATCCATATAAATAAAAAAGAAAATCCTCCAAGGGATTTTGTTGTCAATCCTCAGAAATCTCTTTGAAGATCTCTCTCTGCCTAACAGTTCCTGAACATGCAGCTACATATAACCTGTAAACTAATGACTGGTGTGAAAATTGGCTTTTTTTTTTTTTTTTCCCTAACACTGTATGCAAACATGTCTGAGTAAACACAGTTTCTGAAGTAATGTTTCCGAGTTCTTCAAACACTTAATTTAGATAAGGACATGTGCAGTTCTTCAAGTAGTAATTACCCCATGTATCCTAGTTTAAACATTATAAACTAGACACTAATGGATATTTAGAGATGGATTCTGAAGTGTTTGAGTCATGTTTCTCTGATGCAGCCTATAACAAGGAGATAAAAGCTATGTTCTAACTTCTGTATATATGCATATATATATGCATAATACATACATTAGCTCTACTTCTGGCTAGGCTTGTGAAGGATTGCTCAAAGACATGGTTACGAGATTTCTTCTTCAGTTACAAAAGGAGCTGCAAAATGATAGGAGAAGGAAGGGAGTTACCTATTTAAATCTACAGTTTATTGGTTGCACCTTCATCATCGGCAGCTATTTTTAAGCAGACACGTTTGTGCAAGTCAGTGAAAGGTCAAGGTGGGGAGCTGGCTACGTATCTACCATTTATAAATTATGTTTATGTTTTGGTATGTGCCCTTGTAGTCATGTACCATAACCAGCAATTCATCTCTGCTATTGCTGGGTTTGTACAGGGTAAGAAAATAATTCATGAGTATAATATGTCTTTCCAAATGGAAGAAAGTCTTGTCAACCTTCCTGCTTTTAGTCATGCATACTTAGAAGCCTGCTGGCGAGAGATGGAGTTACAAAGCTCAATGAGTTGGGAAGTCCCTCTCCTTCACCCTTTCAACTAAATTCCTTATACTGATCTCTGACTGCAGCCTCTGAGTATCTAGTGCAGTAGAAAGGAGCCATGATTAAGTATCCCGCTTCCCTAAGAAGAGAATCCCTTTATTGTTATTTATATGGCAGCCAAATATTTTATTTTGTGTGCACAAGTACAAAGGGATTTCTATCTCAATTGTACATGCTTAGGATTGTTCATGGACAGCCATTTCCACCACTATAAACTGGAAAAGGATGTGGAAGGTGGAAGGGCAAGTAGATGGTTGCAAGCAGGACAAATCCAGACTCTTCTTAGAGATGCCAAGTAAAAGGACAAGAGTTAATGGACACAAGTGACAAATGGGGAAATTTTGTTTTGCAAAGTAAAGAAAGTCCCCATGAGAGCATTCCACACTGAAACAGGTTCCCACAGGGGTTATTGGGAATTTTCAAAATTCATTTGAACAGCAACAGCAAGCAACCCAATCAGACTTTGAATTTAGCCTTGCTTAGAGAAGCAATTGAATTAGATGACCTCCAGAAGTCACTGAGAGCCTGAATCTTCCTATAGTTTTAAGATCATCTGCTTTTTAACCTATTTGGGGGATCTCCCATGATTTAGTTAGTAACAGCAGCTTTCATGATGAAAGGTTGTACCTTGAAGGAAGCACAGCCTTTGAGCTAAGTAATTTGTCATGACTTGGATTATTCACCCTGCTGCAAATCTCTGCTTTTAGAATTTCAGACTGCCGAAGGACAAAACAGGTACCACAAAGATTGGTGACCTAGCCCCTCAGGACATGAAGAAGGTCTATTCTTTAGCACTGATTGAATTAACTGCTCTCTATGACATACTTGGGACAGAATTCAAGCAGCAAAAAGCTGTAAAAATCAAAACCAAAGGTAAGTTGGTGTTTTGTATTCTGAACCAATTGCATCTGTTTAATCCAACAAAACAAATGTACCTGGTTCTTTATGATCTTCCAGCACAAAATTTATATTTAATATATAAACAGTAACATAGGTCTTGAGCAACATTTAATTTTACACCTTGACTCAAGGCATGCTTTAAACAATTTCAGTGGCATGATATCTCCAGCTCTTTTTCTGTAGTTAAAACTCAAGACAGTCACTGAGCAGATAAACTAAGGAGTGAAGGGTAACTATCTTAGTAGCATGCTGTGCAGCAAGAATTGCTTCACAGAAGTTTGCCTGTACTGATTTATTCCCAAAGAGCACATGCATGTGCTCTTTGTGGGTAGTTTTTTCCTGATTTCCCAAAGGTAGCTACTGATCTACTTTCACAGTTGGACTCAATGATCTCAAAGGTCTTTTTCGGCCTAAATGATTATGTCATTCAGGTGAGTCTACCTGACTTTCGTTCTTTTGTTATTGTAGGTGGGAGATGCTGGGAGCCTTTGTCACCAGTTTCCTGTTCTGTCTGGCACAAACTTTCCTGTGTCATACAGGCCTTGCCCATCCAGTATTTACTTAGGCCGTAATGCAGTTGTTATGCTGAATGGCATCGTGTAAGATGGAAGATGTAAACTGTTGCAGAGGAAGCAGAGGCAGCTGCAACACGTCACTTTCCTCTGCAAGCCGTTGGAGCATAGGTGTAATCACAGTGCTTTTCCTGGGTAGCATAGAAAACATGTAAACCAATTTCATGATGCTAAAGGTTTTCAGTGCTTTGTTTGGTTTTTGTATTTTTGGCTTCTGCTAAATGCTTTACAAGAGCTTGAAATGTGCTACCAGTTAATCACAAGCCTGCTTTGGCCAAACTCTGTTGTCAAGGTTCAGTGAATGTGACAGTTCAATGGCTCACTTTAAATAATTGAAAGCAACAGAGAGCATAGAGAGATACACAGCAAGGTACAATAGATTCTTCAAAATATGCTCTTCACTTTACAGTAATAGTGAACAGCTTTTTTAATGCAAAAGGCATACACAGAAGCATCAACAAGACCTTGATTCCTTGAATGCATTTTCTTCTTGCGGAAGTGTTTGTGCTGTCACTAACAAACAGAGACAAAGCACTTTCTTCTCTTATGTTTTGGGTCTTAGTTTTAACTGCTTCTTCTTACAAAGTTAATTGAATTTCACTCTCAGCATTATTATCTGAATAGCAGGCATTCATAAAATGTTGGATTGATTAAAAACTTTTCTAAAAGGTAAAAGAGGCTAGACTCATGGCAGTATGTAGGAAATGGACAATGGCGTCACCTTTTCTGCCAAGCTAAATTGCTTTTGCAATGTACTGCCTTCAGTGCCTTGTTGCTCTGTCTGACCCTTACCTCTTCACCCCTGAAGTGTTGTTTGGCCAATTGATTCATACAGTGGTGGGACTATTCACTTTCGCCTTTGTGCTTGAGTATGTGAAGATGATGAAAACAGCATTCTTCTGGGGCATGCTGTGCTGTGCCCAGCTCTGCATATTGACTTCCTGGAGTTTGTTTTTTCAACTACATTTCAATGGAAACTTTTGTTATTGGCAAGAACTTGAAGATAATAAAGCTCTGGAGTATGGATATTGCCTGTATGTATGAGTCCCTTGTATTTTATAGGTAGACTTTTTATGCTGACAGAGATACGAGTGCTTCTGGTTTGGCACTGAAATTATCTTTCTTTGACATGTATCATATTTCCTCAAGGGCTGATTGGGGTTTTTTTTTTTAATTTCATCTGTTCTGTGTTCAATATTGGCATGGCATCATACCAAGCAGCAGTTTTTAACTACATGTGTTGTTATATGCTGTTCCAGAAAAATTGCACATACAGCAATTATCAGTACTCCTGACAGAGGAGTTCTGTGTCAGCAAACTTTGGGTTAGTCATTACTAGCATAGCTCTCTTTAAATGGTCATTCACTTCTATTCAACTGGGCCATAACACATGAAAGTCCCATTTACATGAAGACTAAGATAAGTTTTTTATCAGGGCTAAATTAACTGCAACTCAATTCCTTTAAAAAAAAAAAAAAGAATTGTCTCAGCCCTATTGTAAAAGTTATTTTTTTAACCAAGAATTAACTGTACTTTTGCTTTTTTTAAGAACGAACCTTTGGTGACTTGGTTATCTTGCTATTCTGCCAGTGCTATATAATTCAAAAGCACAGGAGTTGAAAAGCTGTTATTTCCAAACCTTCAAAGAGAGGACTGTTCAGAGTATCTCTGGGGGATAATTGTATTTGTCTCATTTTAGTGACCAAATTCTGGATATTTTACCCATGCCATTTCCATCTTCACTGTAATAACTTGCATTGAGTGATGAAGATCTGCATGGCAGGGTCATCAATACACCCATTCTGCAAACCAGAACTACGCAGATGGTTCATTTATGCAGTTTGTTTTACTGTGCTGCCAAATATGTGGATGGCAATTTGAAGTCAAAACAAAAGACTCCTGAGGAAGAGATGATGAATCCTTTTAGCCAGAATGTTTTGTGTAATAACTTGATTGACAAAGACATTAAAACACTTTAAACAAAAGGTCAATAGCTCTGAATGCATCGAATAGACTTACTGCTTCAGAAATGCGGGTTTATGCCAGTATCACATGTACTGGAAAAGATGTGGATAATATCTCAGTTTCTTTTGCTTTATTCTTCAGACTCTGGCTTGTTTGGTGTCCCACTGTCACTTTTACTGGAACAGGATCAGAAGAAGGTCCCAGGAACCAAGATCCCACTGATTTTTCAAAAGGTAAATAGGCATGTAGAAGTCAAGTTTTTACATACATGCAAATGACAAAAGCATAACATTTTGTCCTGGATTTATTTGCTTCCTGTAGCAGTTTTCAGTATAATGCTCTAATCCATCGAAGTTATTGTAACTTTTATGTTTAATTTTAGTTACTAATTCAGTAAATGTGGTACTTTGCATTGTATCAGACATATTTTGAATTAAAGAAATAAACTTTCAAAGCTGGCACTTTTCCAGAAGACTTCCTGCTTTAGTACACAGGGGTATGCTTTGGCCCATATCATGTCATGGTAATGGGGGAGATATTTGGAAAGATGGTGGAGACCCTGGATTTACTGCCCACACACAGTATGTCTAATTTCATGATAATAAAAGAAACTACTGTGTGTGGACCTGTCCTAAGACTGACAGAAACTCAGTGCTCTATCATCACCATTTCAGTCTTTTTGGGGATGAGCTTGTTATTTTTTGAGATACAGAAATCTCAAAGTAGTTTTGCATCATGGTCTGAAAACTGCTTCTGTGTCATTCATGCCAGAAATTACTTCCTCAGAATCATAAAAACACATTCCTGGAAAAGATGCTATCTATAAACTGAGAAATCAAATTGCAAACAATGATTGATCACACTGCTATCCTAGCAACATCAAAAGTTCTACGTAAACATTAGTAGCTTATAGATGTGATTTGTTTTTACAAGGTGCAGGCATCATTTGGAATACAATTTTACTTCAAATGAGAATATGAAAATAAAAAGTTTCCCATTTCTTCTGCCTATTCTCTGCAGCCCATGCTTCCCAAAAATAAGGGATTTATATAAAGTGCAAGTGAGCAATTTTGTTCATTCTGCTTTTTTAAATATACCTTGTTTATCACTGAAACGAAACAAAGCAAGTTAACAGGAAGGCTGCTTAATTAAAAATAAAGATACACCTAGTTTTTACTCCATTGAGGAATTTAATCTAAAAATAATGACGTAATTTAGTCAGGGGTTTTCCAACCGGAAAATCTGACGGTAATATCAATTCATGTATCTTCCTCAGAAGTTTCTGCCGACAATAATTCCAGTCTCTGGCCTGCTAATAAAGCCATGCAGAGTAGCCCTGATAGAGATTAAGAGGGGATTTTCCCCTCTTCAGGAGGTGGGGCAGGAGGGTGGTGGTGGCTGGTGGCCCACCTCTTGCTGTGTGTCCGGCGGTCACTTGTGAGTGAGTGTTTGTGAAGGACTCGTGGCCACCAGTTGTGCGACCAGGCCTTGCCTTCCCCAGAAATGGTGATGATGGCAGGTCACACACTGCCCATGGATCTTTGTGCCCAGCTGATGTGAGTGGCAGCCACTGATCTGGTGTAAGCCAGGTACAGGAGGAGTTGGATGGAGCCAGTTAACACTTTTTCTTTTTTTAACCATGGAAAATGCACTAGGGTGACACTTCTAGTGCTGTTTTCTGACTTTGTGGGTTTTTCTGTCCCATCTTTTTTATGGCATTTATCTGTTACATAAATACAGTGGTAGGTAAACTCCCTGTAATTTCTGTAACTGGAAAAAGCACAACTGTGTTGCATAATTTTTCTTAATCAAGAGCTGGTGCAGGAAGGCATGTAACAAAGGCACTGCCCTAGTTAAACATCATGGGAACTATTTGTGCTGAAATTATGTCATCAGCTTTTGACATTTACAGATTTGTTTTGAATACTCTTACATCCATCCTACAAGTGAATACTTCTAGGCATATTGTTTAGAGGAAAAAGATTATGCTATGGGTTTTGAGTACTTTTATGGATTTTCTGCAAATTTATCCATGTGAAGGGTTGCAAATTTTTGAGTTTGTTAGAGAACGTCAGAATTTGAAAATCAGAGACTTCTTTAAAGCCTAGAAGTTCTTAGTTCTCCTCTAGTAAAGTCCTAGAGTATTTATGGGAATGTTACCTTAATTATTTTGATTTGGACATTTTAACAAGGGTAGTAATTGAGATATAATTTTGAAGCCATAGTAATTTTTGAAAAAAATTCTTTGGTCTTCGGAAGAGGCTTACAGGAGGTAAAAAACATACCGTTTTCTTTTTTAATAAACTAAACAAACTCTCCCTTAATAGTGTTCATAAAAAAGGGTAATAACCACATTAAAGTTTCCTTCTACAACAGCTGTAATCCATTTGCAAACTGAGTTTGAGCCCCTGCTTGTTACATATCTGTGTGCACAAACGCATATGCACTGAGAGAGATACAAGCATGAAGGCTGCAATGTATCAGAACTGTGTGCCAGTAATTTTTAATTGGCATCTTTGTTCATGCCAATTTGTTTTGTGTTTGACAGCTGATTGCCCAGATAGAGGAGACAACTCTGGAAACAGAAGGACTTCTTAGAATACCAGGAGTTGCAACAAGAGTAAAGGTAAAACATTGTACAGGTTATTAACATCCCCCAAAATGTATCTGTGGTTGCTGATTTTATTTTGTTGTCATACAAATATATTTTAGCATCCCATTGATATGAAAATCTTCAAAAACAGAAAGCAAGATCTCTTTACAAAGAAAACTGAATTATATTAGCCAGCGGAATGATGGTTTCACCCAGTGTAGTTTTGGGGGGAAGACTGGTGTTCAAGTTTGAAGGAGAGTCAAAACTACATTTCAAATTCAGTTGTGCCAAAATCTCATTAATTCTTGGCATGAGCTTTCCAGCCTTTTGCTTTTTCCCTGAACCAGCTTAATCATCTGAACAGTTCATACATGGTCTTTCCACCCCAGGAGGAAGCTTTTCTCTGGCATTGTGAGCCTTTTTTAATAGCTAGACTTAACCTGTGTTCCAGGGCAAGGCAGGCAGCACGCTCTGAAGAACCTCTCACATTTATTTTTATGAACAGCAGTATGACTGCTCGGCTCACTGAGCGCAATCTTGTTAGGCACGTCTGTGCGCACCGACACTTCGCAGGGTGAGTGCCAATTACATGCAGACTCTTCCCCAGTATTTGCCTCAATGCAGGGAGCTAAATACACAGTACAATTCGTGCCAAGACTCAATGTGTTAAAAAGACCGTCTCAACTGGCCTTAAATTCTAAACAGAAAGGACCATTTAAGTGGATTCAGCTGTCCAAAGACGTCTGCCAGCCTCTGTTGTGTAGAACTTGGTCCAGCTGCTGGTTCATTAGGAACAACTAAAAGAAGGGAATATTTTGGAAATTCGGTTTGTTTATTTACCAGTAACTAAGATACTATTTTTTTTTTCAATTTTCCTCCATTCTTTATTTTCCACTTCACATCAGTTCTGCAAACTGGAATGATTTCTTAGTGATTTTGTTTGTTTGTTTGTTCTTTGATGTTATTAGCTTAATACAATTTCCCAGGCAGTGGATCATTCACTATTTGGCTTTCATTTATTTTTTACCTCTCTATTTGAGGAACTACTTCTTTAAATTAAGCAATAATTTTGTTAGTAAATATGTTAAGTTCTTTTACTTATTCAAATAGATTTTTTTTAAAAAAAGCAAGGAATTTATCATACTAAAGGACTGGAGTTTTCCCTTAATTTTCTTAAGCTAAAAAAAAAAGGTATTATTCTCATTACACAGCTTTATAGAAAGACACAGAAAAATACTTTGCTATCATATTCTGTAGATTTTGGAGTTATTATTAAAAATGCATTGGATGTACCCCATAGTGAAATACATTTACTTAAAAATATAAGCATTGGAGCACTACTACACATAGTTGAAATTTCTGCCTTTGCCTCTCATATATAATAATTGTATCTATATGTTTAATACTGTATTTGCTGCAGTGATTTAGTCTGAATGTGGATGGAGACGCTGATGAGCCTCAGGGGGAGAATTTTCATCTCTGTTTCTAAAGCCTGCTATTTTTGATGATCAGGAAGTCATACCCACTTGACTTTCGACATCTCAGTTATGACTGTTGCACCTTTGAACCTCCAATACAGTCAGTGGAGACACAAGATCTCTCTGGAGGACATCTGAGAACACCCAACTTCTCTGTCAAACTGTCTGCATTTTCTTTGGAAATAGATCCATTTTCCATTTGGACAAAGTTAAATTTAATGAGAAGGGTAACTTAAAAATGTATCTGATATCCTCTCTTCAGAGTGCCCTTCTTGTCCAGATAAATAATTATGGCCATATTTTTCCACAGCACATATTTTACAAAACAAGCCAGTGTCTCTGTCATCCTCTTCTGTCCAGAATAACTGAGCTAGAAGGGAGGGATCTGTGAGAGGTGCCTCAGGGCCACTGGTGCTATACTGAGGTTACTTCTCACTCTGCCAGACTAGGAAATAAATGAAGTGAGTGTGAGATCAGGACTGATGCTTAGCAGCAGACTAAGAAGGACTTGGTCTTGGCAGCGCGTTCCCATTTGTGCATCAGTAAAAAGCCCAGTAGTAGCAGTGCCATGAGAGCAGGGCAGGGATATGGTAATGTCTGCTGCCAACAGTATCCCACCCTTTCCCAAGCCCAGAGTTATGACCTTCCGCTGAGACTTTCAGAGCTCTTTACTCTGCTGCAAACCTTATGATTTGCGGGACAGACCGCTTCCACAAAGGGCATGTTTGATAGCCAGTGCTAGGCAAAACTGCATGTGCCCAGCAACATGGAATTCCCTGTAGATGGCAAGACATTCAGCTATTCAGTTGCAAATAATTTTCTGTGTTTTAAAAAGAGAACCAGCCTCACCTTAGTGTATATTTTGATAAGAAGCTGTGTGTCAACACACATAATTGCCTTATTTGTTTATGAAAATGGCCATATATGCATTACAGCAACACCCTTGGGTAGCAGTTTCAGAATTGCTCTATATATCAGACAAGTCTTAATATTTGGGTGGAGGGGAAGCCATGACCTTTATGTGCTTGAGTATGATATCTGTTTCTTATTGTATATTCCATATGGCCATGACTCAGGCCCATGGGATTTCTTCCCATAGGATTTGACTGCTGCCTATTATTGTATGCTTGCTTGAAGTACTTCTGATCCCAAATTTATCTTTTTTGTAGCAAAAGACGAGTAGCAGCTGGAGTTAAGTGATATTTCAGACATCCTTCCTCCTCTTTCAAAGTGTGGAAAGTATTGCTGCGTGTATAACGTGTGACTTCCAGCAGCCAAGTATTACTGGTGCTCTCTGTGTCCATTGCCTTTCAGGGTCTTTGCCAAGAACTGGAAGCAAAATTTTATGAAGGGACTTTCAACTGGGAAAACGTAAAGCAACATGATGCAGCAAGTCTTTTAAAACTCTTCATCCGTGAACTGCCTCAGCCACTCCTCACTGTAGAATATCTCAAAGCTTTCCAAGATGTGCAGAGTGAGTAGTGTCCTTTCTGCCTCTCCTGAAAGAATTGATACCTGTGCAGAGAAGTGCTTCTTTGCTGAGACACAAATTGAATAACAACAATATGAGTTCTCCTGAGAAGTGATGGGCATAATTTTGCTAATGTACAAATAGCATCTTTCATGTAACAACTATTTTGATAACTTACACATACAATGAAAGCACATTTTCACTTCATAATGTTTCTGATAGTAGTTAGGAGGTATACAAGGGTTATATGGAAAATGTGTATGACAGTATTCAGTTTATAGTGTTTGCTTCAAAAGAAAACCACAACAAAGATAAGCAGTTCTTCTGGAAATACAACAAATGATAATTTATGCTGTTTAGGGTCTTTTATCTGTTTATAAGAGAAGTTAGAGCAGAATAGTCAGAACTGCTGATCATCCGTAGTCCCCTGAGATCAGCAAGTTCTTGTGAAAATGTCCTCCTTGCCAGCTGGTCACCAAGACAGCAAACATAGCAGCTGTAATTGGAAGAGCCTCAGCGATAATGAATCTGGAGTGAGAACCCATATACCTTAACTCCCCAGTCAACACGGGGCTGCAAGTTCTATTCCCCTTGTCTGCAGGCAGAGCAATGGCTCCTTTCTAAGAGGGGCTTTCACAGAATCTCAGAATATTCTGGTTTGGAGGGAACCCACAAGGATCATAAAGTCCAACTTTTTGAATGGTCCATGTGGGGATCAAACCACCAACCTTGGCATTATTAACACTATACTCCAGCCAACTGAGCTTAACTCGGGGTCAGAGGGTTCCCATGTACAGGCAGACTGACAAATATTCTTTAAAAAGGTGGGCTGCCTTTCAGTGCCGTTAGGTTGGTTGGAGTAGGGGGCTGGTGCTTTGGCCTGCTGCACAGTGTTGTTGATTTTGCAATACCTAGTGTCGAGTTAAAACTGGCCAGAATGCTTTCAGATGGTGCTGGCAGCAAACAGCTCCGCAGGGTTGTTCCATTTACTGGATAGTGATCGGGGCCAGGAGGGTTTCTGCTTGTGCTCCTGAGCTGTCTGAAGGCTTATGTGGTTTTACTTACCCAGAAATACTCAGGTGGCAGGATCCAAACTACTTTCTATATGGAACCAGAGGATTTGCTTCAAAACAGACATAGCACTTCATAGCCTCCTGTTGTTTAAATTGTCTGTCTTGTTGGTTACGTGTAATAAGATTAGGTGGTAGAGAAAAAGGACCATCTTTGTGACAGTAATCATTGTTTTTCATGATACTGTGACTAAGTAATGTGGTTACAATTAAAAATTTAAACTACATAATTTGGACAATTTATTTTGTTAATTTAGGTAATGTGAGCAACGAAAATTCAGTTGTTACTTAGGTGAGCAGACAGAAACTCTTGATTTAAATAATGAATTTTAATTGTTTTGCAGTTGTGTTTTTGCTTACTTTCCTAGGAAAGGATTGATTCTCATTGCTTTTTGAACATTGTGTCCTATGGTGTTTTAAATTTAAGCATTACTTTTAATGTGTATCTTTCTAAAGCAGGTAGATACACTGCTTTCACTATTTGATGTTTGAAATGACTATACAAGTTGCCACTCATTTAGTCAGATCCTTAATTTTTAGTATGGTAGAAAGTAGTCAGCAAGGTAGGGGTTTTTTTATTTCATCAATGAAGTTTAATTTTTGTTCGGTGGTGTCTCCCGAGTTGATTTGGATGAAATGTATTTGAAATAGCAATTCAATTGGAATCCCAGCAGGATTCCCAGCATGAGAATAGCCCTGTTGAATTCTGAAATAGTGTGATAAAACTATGTTGTGCAGGTACCTCCTTCCTCACTCGTTTTATGTATGGCCTGTTTCATTAGGAATCTTATGAGAAGACTTGCCAGAGCATGTCCTCTAGAGCATGACAGGAGGAAGTTTATCACAAGTGACAAATGTGGGACAGCTGGGGCTCTCTGCACTGCCAGGACGTAGGAGCTCTTCTAGGAGGTGGAGGAGTGTAGGGATGCATTCATTGTGCAGCTTGGGTGAATGATGCACCACTGAGCAATTGGTAAAAGGCAGAACCAATGTTACTTTTCTTTAATTATAGCTTGCCTCATTTGGTACAGCACTCTCTGCTGTAGATACGTGTCAAGCTTCTCTGCTCTCGGTTTCATCCTCGCTGGTTTGCCGTTGCAGCTGCTGTTGGTTATGTCGCTGGAGACCTGCCTTACTCAGTGACATGTGGTATTCCTTCTGTGTGGGTGACTTGGGAGATCGTGCAACTGTGAAGGCAACCAGAGAAACTGTGAAAGCAGTGTTGAATATACCCTTTCTAATGTTGGGGCACAGGCTCAGGAAGGCAAGAACCGTTAGCTATTCCTTCTTGTAGCATTGCAAAATAAAGAAGAAATCACAAGGCATCTAGAAAACATTGCCAAGAGACTGCTGAGTCACACACCAACTGAATCCTAAAAGAACATTTGGAAATGCGTATCAGAAAACCAGGATCTGCCAGTCCTTTGTCATACTATGATAATTAGCCATGTGTATGCATTCAGCGTTTTGCAAGAGGTTTCAACTTAGAAATCATGCAAGAGTACAAATAATAATTTCAAAACACTGAGGTCCCTGTGCTTTACTGGCAGATCTCCCAACAAGGAAACAGCAACTGCAAGCTTTGAATCTTTTGGTTATCCTTCTACCTGAAGCAAACAGAGACACCCTGAAGGTTAGAATTGTTAATACTATTTTCCTGCATAAGTATTTTGTCTGTTTCCGTGAATCTACTGTAATGAATGCTGTTGTCTTTTTAACATTCTTTTTTCTTTTCAGTTCAAAGTTAATGCTGAAACTAGTGATTCTTTTTTTCCCCCCATATTTCACATAACTTTTGGAGAGAAAAAAAGAAACTTAGGGCCCTAATTCCTCCCAAATGACTTTTAAGAATGTGACTTGAAATTTTTCCAGGAGATTGCAATAGTAATCTCCCAGTGAACAACCTTTTCTCTTAGAAGTTTTGCTCCCTTTTTTTTTTTGCAGCAGTCATTATCTCCAGTGCAAAAAGTAAACAGTGTTAGAATACAATGGATGTGAGTTTCCTTTTATGAAGTGGGTTTAGTTCTTCATTTTTATTCCTCACTTTTCTCTGTGCTGTTTATTTCTACTCTCAATAAACTAGAAATTCACACTTCCTGTTGCTATTTGTAGCACGTTACATGGATTCTTCCAATTTGTTCTTGTCCTTTTATAGCAAAGCTATTAATGTTTTTTTCAGAATATGCTTACTGTTAAAACTGTTACAATCAAGAATGAATGCAGGATTTGTGTAGGATGTAGAACATCATCTATTACAGGCAAAAAATCCTACTAGGTCTTACTGTTCAAACAAGACTTTCTTTTTGAATTTGTTTATTGTGTGGAGGCAGTCAAGAAGGCTCCTGAGTTGAGCTACAAATATCTGGAACTGAATTCATTGAAAATTGCCGGTTTCTGACTGGCTACCTGTCATTCACAATGCAGTGCTTTACTTGTGAATTGCTTACCTTACAGAATTAGCCACTCCGTGTTCCCATAACCATGACAGCTGGCACTATTGTGTTCACTTTCCACTTAACAAATGCCAACAGCAATGTCTTCACAAGCATCTGTGGGATGCTACTATGCACCTACATAACAAAGGTTTGGAAAAAATTCTTACTGTGCAGGGCCTCAAAGTCTCATGAATGCTTTCGAAAATACAACCAAAACCCCAAGAAGAATGTTTTACTTCATTACTTGAAGGAAACAAAACTTGCATTACCATTCTGTGAATAAATATATTCACACTTCTATTATTGATTGCTTTTAATGTGGTTTTATTAGGAATTAAGAGCTTTTTCCAAAAAATATACAACATCATGTTTCACTCATATGTTCATTTTCAACTCTGCACATGCTTCACTTTTCTCATGCAGAGTTGAGCTGTAAGTTCTGCTCTTTTTTCAGGTACTGCTTGAATTCCTCCAAAGGGTAATTGATCACCGAGACAAAAATAAGATGACGTTAAAGAATGTTGCGATGGTGATGGCCCCAAACCTCTTCACGTTTCATGGGTTTGGCTCAAAGACTATTGAACAAAGCGAGTTTGTTATGGCAGCTGGGACAGCAAATATCATGCGCTTTATGATTCAGTACCAAAAACTTCTCTGGACAGTAAGTGTGTTTTTTTGGGGGGGAGGGTGGCAGAGGATGAAAAATTTCACAACGAGGTATCTGAATAGGGAAGTCATGTGAAGTCACATTCATGGTTTAGAGAAGGATCAGACCAATCCAGCTGGGTTCTTGCTCATAGGTAACTCTTATGGGAGCAAAACAAAAATACTGCATCTGATGTTAAGCTCTGGTGGTCAGAGTTTTAATATTGTACGTACTACATGTGAACTCAAAAATAAGTCCTTGGTGGGTATTTGTGTTTGGTCTATCAGTATACATTGCTATGGGCAATTTTTTTTGGCTTAGAGCTATTAGCAGGAAACCCAGTGTTTGAACTCATTGCCCTTTTGGGCCAAACTTAATATTATATGAAACATGTTTTGATAAAACATGAAGTTGTGTCATGGTTTTAAGCAAAACTCTAGCTGAGACAAACTGGACAAGTTGAAGGTTTGTTGTCCATCAGCAACTAGAAACAATTTTGACCTTTGCTGCATGGGAGGAGAAGTAATTATCACCATTTTACATGCTAAGTGTCAAGTGAATCTTTTTGGCTGAGAAAAGTAAAAACACTATGATTCCACCTTTCTTTCCCTGCGAGCTTACTGAATGGAATATTTTATTACAAATGGAGAGGTTTTAAAATTGTTTCACAGTTTTATATTATTCGAATCTTTAGTTATTACTGGAAAGAAATACTATTTTTGAGCTCTACCTGATAATCTAGCCATTTACAAAGATGTGGTAAGAAAATTATGTAGTTATTCATGCTTACTCTGTATTTATCTAGATACCGAAGTTTATTGTTAACCAAGTGAGAGAACAAAACCAGAAGAAGGAGAAAAAGGACAAAGCTATGAAGAAACTTCTGAAAAAGATGGCATATGACCGGGAAAAGCATGAGAAACAGGAGAAGACTCGTAATGATGTAAGGAAATATACATCTGAAATGCTTTATTAATAGGACCATAATTTTTAGTGAAAAAAGTGGATATAGCAGAGGGGATATTAATTAATTAATTAAACTGAGAATTTCAATAGATAGCAAGTTAATGTGGATTTCACAGTTTATGGGTTACTAGCATGGCACATTTAGAGGGTGGTATTTTTTGGTTCTTTGTTTTCATGGATTTTTCAGAATATTTCTATTCTGAAAAATGATATCTCACAGGTTGTTTCAAACTGGGTACCTGAAATAAATATGGATTAGGTCAGTATCTGTAGAGAGAGCAAGTGTTGTGACAAGACTCAGTATTACTGAACCCACGTTTAGATGTGTTGTTGCCCAGTGGAAGTCACAGCAGACCATGTGTTTACTTAAAAACTAAATATCTAGATTTCACTACTTCATATTTAAAAGTGTTTAGAAACAAATCTAGCATTTAATTCTTCTTCCATCTACGGGAGTTCCAAAACCACTTGAACTCTTTGTCTGTCTTTAGCTAGGACAGGCACACCCTGCCCGACCCAAGAAACCCCAAAGGATGAAACAAACGTGAAAAACTGACATGCTGCTTCTTATGCAGCTATTGTCTGAGTGGCTACTCCCAGCTTACCCCAGTGTATATAATCCACAGTTCAGTATCTCTCCTTTAGGTAATTGGTTACTGCCAGACCCATCAGTGATGTCAAGGCATAAGTTTCAACGTAACACTCTTCACACGTTCTTTAAAATAAAAAAAAAATCCTGTGGCAATTTTAGTGTTAATTTTTCCTGTAGTTCAGAAAGATTTTAGTTGAGCTGTTTCCACTGACATCAAAACTTTAAAAATGCATTTCGTGCATGTTGAAATGGTGTATAATTTTTATAATTATGATTTTTTTGGAAACTTTTTAGCCTATACAATAAGCATTTGAAGTACCTTATTCCAAAGTTAGTTTAAATAAATGAACAGGTAATACCCAATATGTGTATTCTGATACCATAATGAAAACGTGTCAGATTTGGGTGGTATGAGAATGTCGTGTTTGGATGGTGTGAAAATACCCCCTTGTGGGCTGGAGTCTCACTGAAGATTCTGGTGAGGTAGAGTCATCTTGTGGTCGCTGGTAGAAATGCAGTGCTCTGAGCAGTCTGGTTTTCTTATCAAGTGTGTGTATATCAGCCTGTTACCAAAAAAAGTGTTGTCATATTCTTAAAAAGGCATTTTTAAAGCTTTTAAGCCAAAACAAATAGAATGTGGCAAATGAATGTGCTCTATATCCAGAATCTGCTGGAGACTTGTATTTCAGTGTTCCTACCTCATTTTGTATGCAGTATTTGACACATATCTTAGTGTCCAAAATTAATTAATTCCCCAGGCATCACTTTGCCTTACTTTTGTGTCTGTCTGTATGAAGGAATCTTGATACAGAATGACTTGCATATGATTTTAAAATAAAGCTAATTAAACACTGTAATTTGTTTTTCTTGGTCTAATAAGAAAAGAGTTCTTTGAATTCAATTCAGTTGAATTATGATGAGATGACACTTAATGCTGCCACAGTGTGTTCAACATAGAAATAACAGCAAATACACTGAAAGAAGTAAATGCTGTTTCAAGTTCAGATACTGGATTTTTTTTATAATTCAGTGCAAAGATATGTCTTTTTAATCCACTGGGGAGTTAGGGCTGAGGTCTTTTAGAGTAAATTATGCCTTTCTAATCCACTGGGGAACTAGAACTGAAGCCTCATGTAATATTCTTACTCGAATGTAAATGTAAAGTTACTGTTCGATAATTTTCTTTAAGCCCAGGAATTCTGTGGAGATTTTTGTCAAAATTAAACGATACGATTTTTTACAAATCCTTCATGCTTATTTCAAGCATTCAGTAATTTTGGGTACTTGAGAACATATTACTCTTAAAATCATATTCACAAATTAGTAAGGCTTCATTGTGAATGACAATTTTATACATTTTTCAAGTAAAAAAAGTCTCATTATTTTAGGAAAACTTATTGGTTTGGATTTTTTTCTCTCTAATTTTCAATTTATACTGGTTTAATTTAAAAATAAGGTGACTTTTCCTGTGTAGTTGCTGAACTACATTTCACTATTAGATGGCAAGTGAGACACCCAGACTTGTGGTGAATTCCCACTCCCATGAAACCTGTTTGGAACTTTGGATACCTAATTATCTTGTGAGCTGCTGAATAAAAGCTAAGGAAAAGTTTCTGTTTTCTAACACCTGCTGTGGCACCCTTCATGATTAAACATAGATGGACACAGCCTGAGTCACTTCCATACTCTCCAGAAATAACTCAGTATCTGCATTCTTAATAGCAGCTCATTTGGATAAAATTTCATCTTGGCTCTGATGAGGCCTCTCACTCAATCACATTTACCCTTTCGAGACAGAGGTTAAAAAGCATTTACTGCAAACTTCAGGTGAGATCTCTGTACAGTGCTAAGAGTGGTTAATATTAGAGGGCTTGTTAGGGTAATTGCTTTTTGAGATACCTATGCATACCTATGGCCCCAAGTCAGTGTTAGAGATTAAGTCTTTATGTTGGTGTTGGGCTGAATTATGCTCTAGACAGGCAAAGAAAGATGCCCTCAGGACTGGAAATTTACCTACTGCCTTTAGCCAGATTTATACCATCTGTCACTGTACTCCTCTGTATGGTGCAGTTGTTCCAAAAGAGGGAGCAGTCACGTGAGCAGCACAACGCAGTGCACCAGGCTGAGCTGCTGCAGGTTAGGAAAACCATTGTATCCCAAGGCCCTTCTGTTCGTATGATCTGTTTGAATTTACAGAGAGTAACCTTTCTGCCTCCTGCTGAATCTCTCACTCACTGCAGTGCCAGATTATTTACTAAAAATATTGCTACCTGCTGAATCATTTCTCTGTGTATGGTTTTCCAGTTTTTTGTCCCAAACTAGGTGCAATATTTTGCAGCCCGAAGAGAACAACTGCTTCGCATTTCTTTCAGACTTTGCCTTCCATGTAGCAAGAACCTTTTGAAAATCACTTTCGTTGTTCATAATGTTCATGCCCCATACCTGCTTGGTATGTTTTGCACCTTTAATAAGTATATGTAATATTCCATCATTAGTGAAGATATTGCATAGTCACTTACATTTCTCTCTGCACCTAGAGTGGAAAATATTTAAGTGCATCATGAAAAATGGAATAGAAGAAACTGGGAGAGACCCACCCCAGGTCCTATAGCCAGGCAGCTGCTCTTCTTTGTCACATGTAGATTCAAGTCCCTCTGAAAAGGAAGGGTTTGAAAGAAGATTAGTACCACACAGGTGATTGTTGTGCCTGCCACAGACTAAATGTTGTAGGCCAGTGTATTTTCCATCAACTAAGGATGTACTCTGCAGTTTTTTTAAGAATGCAAGTACCTAATTCAGCCAGAGATTGCAGTGTTTTAAATCTGACCTGAGAGGGCCTGTGAGGCAGGGGAGGGAACTCTCAAACTGAGTAGCATAAGTGGCCCACTCTTCAATGCATTGTTGATTCTCTCATAGGTTCATGGCTTAATATGTTGTGATATGGAGCCCCTAACTTGGGTATTTTGAACTGTGCTGTGCAGAGAACAGGTCCTACTGTCATTCAGCTCTTAGAGGCCTTAGGCCACATTTTCTTTCCCACCAACTTGCATGGTGTATGGCTAGGGGATGCTGAGGTTCTGTTCTCTCTATAGTTCGGCAGCATGAATATATTGTGCAGCTGAGCATGATTTCTCCTGGAAATGCAGGTGGTGAAAGTGGCAAAATGCATTAATTAACTGAGCTAATAATGATTCTCTGTGAATAAACAAAGTAATTATTCTGTTTGATCTGTGACCGTAATGTTAGAGCTCTGTGGACATTTCTTGTTCTTTCTCTCAGATACTCAAAGCAGACTGCTTTTTAAATAATTTATCATATGCTTGCTGTGTAGCAAAAGAAAAGTTATCCAGCTGAAAGTTGGAGAAACTCCACTAAAATCAACTGAGACAAAATGATAAGGAACTGTATACAAAAATGAAAGCTAGTTAAATTTACCGTGCTGAATTTGATGTTAGGGACATCTGTTAGGGACATCTATAAACAATCATTTCATCTGTAAAAATTTCATTTCTTTTTGCCAGGATCCCAAAAGTTTGGAAAGAGGCAAAAAAATTTTAAGCAGGATTTACTACCTAGCAGATGGCTACAGACACTCTTTCCGTAGGTGGAGGCCCTAAAAAACAGATTTGACAAATTTAGAGATAAATCTAGGGGAAATCTCATAGAGAGCTCTTGCAGTCTTATGAATCTTTGATTCCACAATTACTACATAGCAAATTCTCAATAAGATGATTCTTACTGCTTTAGACAGAAGTAGTTATGATGTCTAGTATTTTTAAATCGATGAATAATAAGGCTGGATGCAAAAGGATTGTTTGGTTAAAATTGTTTACTGTAACTCATCATTTGTATAGTAATGAGCCTTCAGCTTTCTCAGGAGGCTGTTCTGCTGATTCTGCTCACGTTTGTACTTGTTCTATACTTGTTTAACTCTGGTGGTTTCAGAGAAGCTATTCTAGATTCACAAGTGCCCAGATTTATTCATTGATTATGGAAGAAAAAATGTTCAGCCTCGCATTTGGGTAAATGGAGGAGTGTGGGGTGAGAAAGAAGAGAATGAACTGTCATAATCAACCTCAAGTACAGAGACTCTTACTTTCCTATCAAAATGAGTACGTTTAGATAATGTAATAGGAATAGAAAAATCTCCAGGAACAGAAATTAGGACCTTATTCACAAATAAATTATGCCTTTGGTAACTTCAAATGTCATGTACCTGCAAGTTGGACAGAAAAGCTGTCCTTGGAGCCCTCCTTCTCTGTAGCTAATGTGATTAATATTCATCATCAGGGACTTACGGGTTGAAATAAAATACAAACCCATTTTATAGTCAGACCTGCAGGTTGGCTAGCTGAATATATTCTGGACAATAAGAAATAGGGAGAAAAACCTGCAGCAGTGAATATCTGTTTTTGAAAAATTGGAATTTACAAAGAGGAAAGAAGAATCCTTTAAAGTAGAATGATCCATGAGTACTTTGTGTTTTCTTTTTTTTTTTCTGGCAGGAAGTTCAGATTAAATGAAACTGGACAGGTTTCTTCCAGAAGTTTTAGCGGAGGGTTGGTCCAGGGGCATTGCCTTGGTTTCGTGCCTGCCACAAGACTTTTCCGTATCAGTGTCACATGCTTCTTACCACACCAAAATGTGTTCTTAATATAGCATAATTCTTATTTTTATTCTTAACCTCTTTGAAAAGTAATTAAACACTACTGTTCTTTTGCTCTGAAGTTCTCCCTGTTGTTAAGAAGAGCTTTGAAGGTCGGATGTAATTTACTGAACTGCTGTGTAGTTACCGTGTGTTTGTAGTGAAGTGTGGTAGATAGTGAAGTACAGAGCACTGTACTTACTTACTTATTCCATACTGTATTTTGAGAAGCTCATCAAAGCCAGCTGCTAGCAGCTTTGTTCCAACACTCTCCTTGCTTTGCAGACTGATGTTCCTCAGGGAGTGATACGGGTGCAAGCGCCTCATCTTTCCAAAGTTTCCATGGCAATACAGCTGACAGAAGAACTGAAAGCCGGTGATATAGTAGCCAGGTTTCTCAGCCAGAAAAGGTATAAACACGTCTTTGTTTTGTTATCAGGTCGGGAGAAGTGTCTCTTTATTTATTATATCAAGAAAACAGTTTTAAAATATTCAAAGTCCAGGTCAGTTCATGAACTTTTGGGCTGAATTTAGCCATCAAAATATTCACTTGAGGAATTAATGCTTTTAAATGTCATTAAAGCTCAGGAAGCCTTCAGGAATACATGAGTGCTGTTAGTAAAAAATGAATTGCCATTTAATCTGATGGGTCAGGAATAGTTTAGTCATTTTCTGGGGACAAGTCAGAAGGGAACTCCAAGAAAACAGAGGAATGAGGAAAGAAGAAAGAAAAAATTGTTTAAAATAATGCATTTATATATAACAGCATAATAGGCATTGAAATATGATGTGCAAATGTCATGCACATGAAAGGATTTTAAAAGAAAGCTACATTTTAATCGTTCAAATCCATTTAGAAAGGGAGAAATTTTAATCAATCCTTTGAAAAAAAAATTAAATTAACGCATCTGTTCATCATATATAACTATTCAGCCAAAGCGATAATATGGTGTATTATTTGAGATTAAAAAGATGCTTTTTCCTAAATGCTGTTTTTAGAGGTTTACACCATTGTCAGAAAGTTATTTTCTGGCTGGGCTTTAGCGTATATCATTACAATTAAGCAGTGAGAATAATAGAATCCCTTTGTAATACAGGGACTTTATTCTTCCACTGTTTTTTACTTTTTTTAGTTGCAGTAAAATCATATCCAGCAAGTGTGGTTTTTCCCACCCAACCATAAGGCTTTTTCTGAAATATGGAATATTTGAGGGAAATACTTATTTTTGCAGCAGCAGTAAAAGAAAAATCAGAGGGTAAATATCAAGCTACTTGCTAATAACAATGAAATTCTTTCCTAAAACCTGCAGTTTCCTCACATTTATCTTATTTTACCTTTTCTGTAGTGTATTGCTCATGTGCAATTGTTCATTTGCACTAGCATGCAAGGGTATTCTTGTTCACTGACTGTATCAGCAAGCATACACACAAAAGATTTGTGATGGGTTCAGTGCTGATCTTAAGTAGCATAACTTCTCCAAGACACATCTAGGTGGCTGATCCACAAGCTCCTTCATAATATCATCATTCATTGTGTTCTGTTCCCTACAGTGGAAATGTCCAAACACTCAAGAAAGAAGAGGTCTTTCTTTATGAAATAGGAGGAAATATTGGTAAGAATGGCTTCTGAACAACTTCTTTTGCTAGAATAGGATTCCTTGGCACATTGTCCATGGGCTTCACTGTAGTTGCATTTTTATTCATGTCTCTAGTTCTCCCTGACACTAAGGCAGGCATTTAACCTTGTGGAGAAGGCAGCAGAGATGTTGGTGTGATCATTATATTAGTAGTATCTTATTATCTGTCCCAGAGGAAGTTGGCAGCTGTAACAGATGTTCCTGATACATATGTACAGTGAATAAGCACAGAAAGGTTGGGTACAAAGGTGCTTGAAGTTCATCTTATTCACCTCTTTGTATTGAGCCATAATAAGTGAACTTACAGTCCTTCATGTTCTGCATTTGAGTGTCATTTGCAGGTTCCTTTGGGGGGAAGAAAATGCTAAGCCAGAAAACGACCACGTGATAAAATTTTCCAACAGTTAGTCTTTCCTGCTCTGCCTATTCCAGACCCTTTTGATTAAAGTAAATTATAGCAGATCAGCAAAGTTAATGCCAAGGATAATTTTGAACACAGTTCTAAAATTTTCTTTCATGAATGCAAGAGTATTTTTGCATTAGGAATCAGTTTCTAATCACAGTATTTTTCATATGCTCAGGAAAACAAAAAGAGAACTAGAAAGCAGTACTAGATTGGATTTACATTTATTTTTTTCTTTAACTGTGACCTGTTAAACTTATTTGGAGTTATAAAATTAAATGCAGTACTTCTTCCCCCTGCAAGTTTAAATTCCGTATGTAAATTGCTGCTTCTAGCATTTTTCTTTTTTACCTAATCCCTATTATAAATCAATTTTTTTGCATGTGTGTCTAAACCAAAAGACTTACTTAAAAATAGCACTTCCCTATGTTTCCTGCAACAGGTATGTTTTAGTGTTTTTACTAAGTCTGATGGAAAAAAAGGAGTTACCAAGATAGCTGGATGCCAGATGAATGTATTGTATGTTCTCTTGCAAATCCAGTATGTACATACATTTCCTATGCTTGTTAAAGCAGGTTGCGATCCCAGATGTAAGACTTTTTTAAAGGAGAGGAATATCTTATTTATTCTACAGAGGTGTAATCATGCAGGAAAAATGGTTTTGTAACAGAATTCCCGTGAAACTGGAACAACTTACTGTTACTTTAGGCATGTGACAGAAATTGTATTTCTCTTGGAGAAAGTGTATGGGTAGTTGCAGATTTGTTTTGTTATGACATAGGTTAGAAAGCTTAGATGTTTTCTCTGTCAGAATTTCTCTGTCAGGTTTGCTTCCAGAGAGTTTCAGCTTTAATCAGTCCTTATTAGTCCTTATTAATACTCTCAGTTAAGGTAAGAGAAACTCCCTGCCTTGAACCTGCTGTACAGGTTTAAGTAAACCAGCTGTTCTGACCTTTGCCCTCTGTCTCTCTGCCCAATGGGCTTGACTCAAGTAGAGGGAGCCCAAAACAAGAAGCCTCGAGGGGCTCATGATACAAGACTCATATCCTTACACTTAGGCTCATAATTGTGTCAAGCACAATGCTGTGATTCTGTCCCCTAGCAGATGCAGCTGCTGAATGTCTCCAGACATTTCTTGAGTAGTCAGTACACTGTGGGACTTCAGGGCACTGAATGGGACTTCTGCCGCTGCTTTGTCACCGGGACTGGCTGGACATGGCAAAGCACTGTCCCCACTCTCTCACTGCCTGAACATGCTGCACTGTGTGGAGGAGAGGACCTAGTTCAGCAACAGGGGCAGTACTGGTCACAGAGGTTGGGATTAAAATCCTAGAGAGAGCAGATGGAGACTGTGACTGGTTGAGCAGGGAGTGTTGCCTTCTTGCCTGCTCTGCACAGGGAGTCCAAAGAGCTGGCAGACAAACTCAGCTGCAGCATTCCACCTGGGCTTGCCTCCCGTGTCAGGAGTGCAAGTACTTGAAACATCTGTCTGGCACAAGCCAGCCACCCCAACTACTTGCACAGCAGAGTAGAAGAGGAGTTGTGATGCAGAGCTGCAAATGCATGAGATAATGCTTTGCTTGTAGGGGAATGGGAAAAATGTGCAGATCTGGAAAGATCAGCATATGCTATTCTCATCATAGCTACTAGACATAAGTTAATTGTAGTGCACCAAGAACAGTGTACTACTTTCCCCTCCTAGGACAGCAACTATTACAAGTGCTGTGCAGAACAGCTGACTTAAGAGGAGCAGGATAGGGAGTAACACCTTCTTAGCAAGGAAAACCTTGCACGAACGTAGCATTCAAAAAGGGGGAAATAAGCTGAAATTTTAATGGACTTCTATGCAAATGTGAACATAGGTTTTGGATATAATGATGAGAAGACCAGGACATTGCTCCTTTTTTACTAGACCCTCGCAGAGGGGAACTGCTATCTGCATGGTCTGTGTGAAGAATCTGACCTAGAACATGTCACAGAGGTAGAATAGCCCCTCCTCTTCTTCCTTCTTCCTCTTGTCCCCTTCCTCCTGAAGGCAGATGGGAAGTGTAAGAGCACCTCCAACTTTTATGTGTGTTGTCCTTTGTTAAACACCACAGAGAGACCTTGAAAAGGTAGATGGAGTAAAACAGTTACAGGAACTTTGAAAGTTGTTTCCTTTCTCTTTTGTTGTTGGTGTAACCACACGTCTTTTCTGTTCCTAGGAGAACGCTGCCTTGATGATGATACCTACATGAAGGACCTGTACCAGCTCAACCCAAATGCTGAGTGGGTTATAAAACCTAAGCAGAGCTAAGCTCACAACTCATGGCAAAACCTCCAACCTTTGGACTTACGTTGTAAGGCTGAATGTTTCAAAGGCCTAGTGTGTCCTTTCAGCATTCAGCCATTATGTATATTAGTAGAACTTTATCCAGTTGAAAAAAAACAAAACGAAAACAAACAGTGGTGACCCAACAGTTATAACCAGTAAACTTTCAGTTTTACTTGCAGCAAAATTTTGGAGATAGCACAGTTTTCCCACTCATGTTTGAAACAAGCATAAGTACCTTATATATTTTATATATAAGTACCTTAAATATTTTAATGGCACTATTCTACCTCCCATCTGGTAGGTCTTGTTTAAGAGGAATTTCTTCTTCAAACAGGTGTTTAACCTCTTTATATTAGAGATTTACAATCTGTTTGTGTAGCATTTTTTGTTCATATAGGTCTCTTCAATGCTAGTACAATAGAGAACCAAGTCCCAATGAGCATTTCTGAATGGTACAGTATTAAAAATATCTAACTCAGTCATATGAATTTCCCAAATAAGTGTGAATTTTACAGGAAAAAAACGCAATGCAATGTATTTTGTCTTTGGAAGTCCTAATTTAAAGTTTGATGAAAACTATTTAAAAACAACTGTGAAAATGCTTTCTATGCAGCTTTTTTGCTAGATCTTTTAAGTACTTTTTTTCTTACTCCAGTTGATTGTACTCTTGAGATTATTTTTAAAAAAGGAAAGAAAAAGCAAAGAAAGGATCACGTGACACGGTGAGTCTTTTTAAAGCTCACTGCTCTTGGCATTGTCTTTCTGGCATATTGTCATGCTCTAGAAAAATGCTTTAGGTTTTTCAGCATTGATATGCAACCATGTTACACACACTGACTTCAGGTTTTTTGGACATCTGATAATTGAGTTTTGTGAACTGCCAAAACTTTTTAATTACTAGCACAGTAAAAACTTTCAGGAGAAATAAAACAACTGTGGAAGGAAACGGTAGTCTAAATTTCATAGGTAGCAAACCACTAAACCTTTCACTCAAAACCACTGTAAGGGTCTACTGTGGATATTACTTACCATCAGCTTTATATCTGGTCTACCCTGGACAAGGCTAGAAATCAAGTTCAGATTTCCTTGATGCTGATAGATGCTGTCTAAACCACTTCAAAAATTAATACTCCAACAGAGAACTATTGCAAATCCATCCCTTTGCAGGGAAGGACTGAAAGCTCCCTGTGGAATTCACTGATAATGCATTACAGACTGATGAGGCTTGTTGCAACACAAAGAGCTGTGGCCTGGATCTGCCGAGCTCCAGGCCCACAGCAACACTTGGGGCTCCCTAGTTTGTGTACCACTTTACAATTTATTTGTAAACTGGCTCAGCTGTGCTCAAGTGCTTGCACCTGCGTGCTGACTACCTGAAGTAACTACTGTGAAATTGTATCCTTGGAATGAAATACTTTCTTTCAATGCCCACAAAAAACTATATTGACCTCATAGGGAGTATTCTACATACAATCAAGGACTGAATGACCTTTTTTTTATGTGATCAAAGCTGATTAAAGGAATAAAGGACCTTTCTACTGAGCTTTGGATATAGGCCCTGACTGTGTTGACAAAGTAACCACTGGAACTCTCCCTTTGTATACAAGCAGTGAAATAGAACTCTGAAGGGTCGTAGAAAAATTAGGCAGCTGCCGATTAGTTATCCACAGCATATGAACAATTTTGGGGCCATGTGTATTTATTTTTTCTTAAAGTCAAAGCCTGTCTTCATATGAAGAGGAAGCACTGCAGTGGATGGTTCTGAAAAGCAAGATGAGTAAAAGAGGAAATTGTTGTAATGTGACTCTTCTGCCCTCGATGCTCCATCTAGTTGGGTATAGCACGTGTGCTATACCGTGGTATAGCAGTGTGCCACTATGGGCAAATCCTCTAAGACAAATCACTTTTGTCTGTAGAACAAACCACATTCCTTGTTCTTCAAATGTAAGGAATAGAGTAGCAAAACAGTACAATGCTTAGGTAAACATATGTGAACCTAATGTAATAAATATAAGGGGTTTTTTGACATGTAATACAAAAATGATGTGTGTTTTCATAATACATTATAGTTCTGTAAAAGATTACTTGTTACTGGAACTCTAGGCGTTATTTTAATCAGGAGCAAAGTGCAGATGACAGGAACAGCTGTTCCTAACAATTTCAGTATAAAATTGCAACCAACCTGTGGTTATGATCTCTTAAATAACTTTGTTTTTGGTTTAGTGCCATTATTTTTTTTAATTTAAAAAAGTTCTTTTGTAATTAAATGTTGTTTTTTCTGACTTCTTTTCTCATTCAAATTCTTACGTTTGTGCATAAAACATACCCAAACGACACTAAGCAATGATTATTTCATAATTTCATGTTTTACATCTTTGTAGAGAGCTTGTAGTTTTGTGTATGACAAGAGACATTGATAAGTCAAAGTCTTGCAAAATGAATGCCTGCTGGAAAAGGAAGTAACTGGCTAGGAGTTTAGAACTTTGCTGCAGTTGCAGTACATCTTTGCTAAATCTGTAATATAGCAATTACTGGGTACATGTGAAGGAACAGGAGACTTCTCAGCACTCATTGAAAATACTGGCTCTTAATCCCTCATAATTGAGTAATTAAATTAGGACACAAGTGGGAAGTCCAAAACGAATTCAGGTAAGCTGATAAGAATCTTTTATAATTAAAATGACAATGCTGCATTAGTTGCTTATTTGGGTTAATTTGGCAGGCCACCATTGTTTGACTGATGACTTGGGAAACATGTATGCAGGGGTTTTTTTCACCCAGCTGACAGATTAATGATTTACATGTTAAATGTGCAACCCTGTGCAGGCAGAGCAGGGCGGTCTGGGGAGAGGAGGGCATGGGGAAGCAGGTGAGGGTCCTTCTTACCATTGCCTGGATGTTGTGGAGCACATAAGGATGGTTTTGTGCTCAGAAATCCTCTGGTATATATTGGGCGAGGGAGGGGAAAAGTCCACAATGCCTGTATGGGGTGTACACACCTTCTCCCACTGGCTGTTCTTCTTCAAAGACTGCAGAGTTTGTACTCTTTTTCCATAGCCTCCTGTTCTTCCCCACCTTGTGTGAAGCACGTGCACAATCCCTGGATATCCCTGGGTGCCGGGAGGAAAGGCATCATCCCAACCACCTGCCCCCTGTGTGAGCAGCAGCTAGGCAGGTTTATCTCACACTGCAGGTCAACAAGCAGCATCTGTGAGCATTCCTCTGAGGTTTCAAGGAGACAGTAGGGAGCAGGAAGATGAATGGGTCTGGATGTGTTGGAAATACTGGCTGAATTTCTGTCAGGCCTTTCAATAAGCACTAGCATGACTGAGATGAATTCAAGGATAAGGAGATGCACTTTTTGGCAGTGAGCAACAACAAAGAAAGAAATGTTTGAGAAAGGCCGGCTTGAAACCTTTCCCAGCCCATTATTTCTTTGTTAGACCTTCTTAAAAGCAATGTATCTGTCCAATAAAACACACTCTCTTCCTAAGTATTGAGTTAAATTGCAGCAGCAAGCTAACTTGGCGAAAGATTGCTAAAGAAATTATTTCCTCAGTATCACACTTAAATGCATCTTAGGATTAGTTCTCTATTGTGCTTCTATCTTTAAAAGGTTGCAGCCATTCAAAAAGTATAAAATGTGTGTGTGCTAATCTTACAGCAATATTTATAATAATATTTTTTATGTAGAGCAATGCTTTAAAGATATTCATACCACTCTTTGTGTTTGCACACCGACCACAACTGAGGGAGGTAAGTACCTATCACCCCCACTTAACAGATGGGAAAAGTGCTCATAAATGGCTGGCTTGTGGCTAGAAGGGGTGAAATCAATCTGATTTGTTGAAAGCAAATATGATCCTCCAAAAATTGCTTTAAAAATCTGCTATATTGCCAGTAAGAGCGATATAGCAATCACAAATATGGCTTCAGGGGATTCTTTTAATAAATACAATGCTGTAATTTTTAGCCTGGTTTCCAAAGGAAATTTATCTGGGGTAATCTTGCTACCTTGTCTGTGTCTTCTCCTAATTACTTTTGAGTCTGTTGGCAGACTTTAGTCATTTTTGGCAAATGCAGTGGGAGGGAAGGCACGTGTCAAGAAATAATTAAGCTTCTAAGAGCTTCATAAAACTAGGTAGTAGGAGTCCTTGGTTCAATAGGGAGATGACAGCATAAGCTCCACTTTCATTTAGGCACCAGAACAGAAGTGTTAGAGAAACCATACACGTGCTCTGGCCATCGAGGAAGGCTGTACTTGGAGCTCACAGCCAGCCAGTGGCATTTGGCATCAGGCCTTTGGAGGCCTGAGAAAGCACTTGCTTGTGTTGCCACCTGCTTTCTGAATCTTCTTTGTTGATGTGATGTGGGTGATTGTTGCTGAAGCTGCAGTTGTTCTCCTGGGCTGGCTTTTGGGGTGCAGCCTCTCTGCAACTTCTGGTTAGTACAACTCATGCCCATACCCTCCCTATGGACTGAGCACCTTTCCAGCCTGAGCTGAACCCGCAGCTGAAGGCACTGACACAGGCGAGGAGGTGGGTAGAAGAACCTTTCCTCTCTCTGCTTGTAGGGCTGTTGGGAATTACCTCCATAATCGGATCTAAAACTGGGCGGTATCAAAGGACAGCCTTCACTTGCAGGTCTTAAACCATCGTGGGAGTACAACTTGCCATTCATGAATCATATCGAAGTGGTGGTGGTTCAAAAGCCCCGCAGATATTATTACTCCTTGATAGGCCATTTTGGGATGACTGAAAGGATCCTTCCTTCTCCCTCTCACACTGTAAAACCAGTAACTAATGCTCATTTCCACTGAGAGCCCCAGTCTCTGTATTTTACCTGTCGAATGAGCTTTGCCCTCTGTGTTACCACTGCGCCTCTGTAATGTGGTTACTCTTGAAAACAAATTGTCTCTGTTCCCGTCAGCAGTCTGCTCACATGCTGTGTCGCTAGATCAGGTCCTGCAGGGCAACCAGTTCTGTGCTTCTTTCCCATGGGGTTCCCTGTGCCTCCCCAGCGGTGACACGGCCACCTGGCTATCCACACACGGGGATGTGCCTTTGCCGGCCGCCGTCATTCACCGCCCGCCGGGGAAAAGCGGAGGGTCAGTCCTACAGCGCTCGCTTCTCTGTTCCGTGTGCGAGGGCCGCCCTCAGGGGCAGAAATCCCTGGAAGCTGCCACGGGCGGCTGTGGCTCGATGTCCTGGCCCGGCCCCGCCGAGCTTTATCCGTGTTTCCATTGCCAGGGCGGGGGCGGCGGCAGGTGGCGGTGCGGGGCCGCGCTCCGCCCCGCTCGGGTCTGTGGGGAGGTGCCAGCGCAACTCCGCTGTTATTTAGGCCCCGGAACGCAAGCCTGAGGAAGGGTACACACGCTCTGGCCGTGGAGGAAGGCTGTGCTTGGGGCTCAAAGCTAGCCGGCGGGATTTGGTGTCAGGACGTTTGGAGGCTCGATTGGAGAAGTGGTCACCGCGTGGTCCTGTCTGCTTTCATGCCATCCATCCTGGCAGCTGCACCAAGTCATGTATTTAATTCTGTGCATTTTCCTCGTGCCTGTGGCTGGTGATGCAGTACATAACTCATGCATCTGAGATGGTGCAGCAGGCAGGGACAACTTCGATGTCCAGTTCTCTGGACACAGTGAAACTGTGAGTAGAGAAAGCTTTGCACTGAAAATCATAGGCTTGAGTGTATTACTAGGTATCCCTTGCTGGTTATCCAGATGCAGATGTACAACACACTCCAAATGATCCAGAATTAATGAAGGAACACATAATCGCTTGGAAACGTCTAAGGTTCCAAACTCTGAGCTGTGTTGGAGTAGTAATTGGAAACTGGTTTCTTGCTTATTCACTCCTCCCCCTAGTCTCAGAGGAATTTTTTTGTTTTGAATCTTGCTGCCTTCTGATTTTTGGCTTAATTGAAATTTATAGTGTGTCTTACCTAATTTAGTTGTCTTGATTGTATTCTACTATGTTCCCACATTGTACTCTGTTAGTTGTAAGGCAGATGAGCTTCTGAGCCTTATTCTGGATGTTCCTTCTCTGCTACAGTCTGCCAGAAGCTGTCTTTATTCATAACTCTCCTTCAGCCTGCACAAAGACAGTTTCTTCCAGCAGGAACCTAAGTAGGTGAAGTAGTGCTGAAGCTGTCCTGGGGCTTTGCGTGGCTGTGAAAGAGAGCAGAGGGGTGCCCGTTGCAGTATTCCTGTCAGCCTGCTGTGCATCAGCCTCATTCAGTGCAGCGTTTTGCTTCCGTGACAGCAAAAGTCTTAGCATGCAGCCAAGTGATATCCATTTGGAACACTGTTGGTCTTAAAAGAAGCAGGTTTTTCTGGGTTATGGTAAGGCTGAGATCTTATTGTGCAACCTTGCAGTACTGATGCTTTTAAAGTGCCACTGTGAACTGGAAAAAAGAGGTTTTTCTTCTCATTATGTCTAGCAATGAGAGAACAGACAATTCTGACATAGTTAGGAGTTCAGTTATGCTTCTGGAAAAAAAGTAGATCAGAAAACATACTATGCAGATACCTTTTTATTGGTTCAATTTTCCCACCAAGATTATGTGCTTTTATTTTTTATAGATCTCTGCTGAGAGGTTATCCTGATTTTCATTACACTTTGGCCATAGCTAGATGGTAGAAGGGAACGTGAGAGAATTACTCTGTTGATAGTTTGGGGTTTTTTACTTATTAAAAGTCTTATTGTTAAATTATTGTAAGATAATGATAAGTCAGTATGTGAACATGGAATGGAGTCCTTCAGAAGAAGATTTTTGTTTATTCCAGTTCCCTCCAAGTTGAGAAAATGTGACAGCCAAGTCTATTGACCAAATATGTCTGTCATTCCATGCAGAACTGTTTCACCACAGGTCTTCTAGGAATAATCAGAAGAAAATACCCACATTCCCCACCCTGGAATGAGGGAGATGATCTCCTGTAGGTGGTGTTGCTGGCACTCAAAGGCAAGCATGAAAACAGCATGAGGCTGAGTGGGGTTTTTTCCTTTTCTTTTTTTCTTTTTAAATTGGCTATTTTTTCTCTTAGAATGCTGCTGTTGTTGAGAATAATGAAAATTATTGTGAAAGTTCAGCATAAATAGTTTTTTTCTGTACAACCACAATGTGGGTGTTCAGGGTTTATGAATAGAATACACAAGATTGCAATACTCTCCTCTGAATTTTTTCCAAAGAATTTCTAAGTTGCTTATATCAAATCCTCTTGGACCATTATAAAGAGGAATTGAGCAAGTACAGAAATACTTGCTAAACCAGTGATAAACCATTAGTAAAGCTAGGAACAAACTTTTTTTTTTTTTTCTGAAAATACACCTGTGGCTGTGACACAGTGAATTCTAAAAACACTTGGTTCTAGGAAAAAAAAAATCAGTGCATAACCTGTACAACTAAACTGCATAATCAGATATGCTGATGATGACAGGACTGGGGTCCCAGGTCAGTCTATTAGGCACTGTCTTGCAAATCAGCGCACTGGTGAGATGTCCTTAAGCTTACAAAATAACTTCCTGAAGATTCCTTGCAGAGTGCGAGCAGTCCTGTTTAGAGTAGCTATTCTTAACTTGCCTATACTCTTACTTCTAGGTTATTTTAGCCCTCCTACTCTTTTAGAAAGCCCTTTAGCATTATTTGAGCAGTCAGTGAAAAAATCCACCCTTATGGCGTTTCCATGTATGCCAGTGTGCTTCACCTACATTATGTACAGAGGAAAAGCCAGAAATAGCATTCGTCTATGTAACCCCAGAAGGCATAGCTGTTCCAAACAAGTATGTTTTAACGAGGAGCTGGTTTCTCAAGGGATGCTCCAAGAGACGTTCCTGAGCACAGGAAGTCTCTCGGTCTGTGTGTGGGAGTGTTTGCTGCTGGAAATGTGTCTGTACGCTGTGTTGAAGGATGACCCACTGCTTCTTCAGCATTGTTGAGTGAGTGTGAAGTGACTGCCTGTTTCTGGAGAGAAATGACCTCATCCATGCCATTAGCAGAATTGGCAGAGTGATTAGGGCTGGCTGCTTCAGCATGATGTCGTTGGACTTGGAAGGCTTTGTTGAAGTTTCAGCGTGTGTGTAGGCATGCGCTTTGACTTGCCATCTCACCCTGAATCAAAGTTTTGAGCTTTTCAGCAAAGCGTGTAGGCTGTAAAAACGACTGCATTTGGCCAGTTTGAAAGTCTGATTAGTTTTGTTACCTGCCTCTCTGTGATGGTGGCCAACAGTGGGTGTTTGTGGAAGGACTGAAGCACAGAACAAGAACATAATAGTAATTCCCTAGTATACTTTCTTGGTTAGCTTGTCACTTCCCTGTGTTCAGTAGCCATTACAAAACCACAGAATATCCTGACTTGGAAGGATCATCAAAGAACAACTGGCACTGCACAGGACAGCCCCAGGAATCACACCATGTCCCTGAGGTTTACTGAGGTAATCAGGTTTAATGATGTGTACTTCCACTAATTTTTGTAATTACTTTTGGATCCCTATAAACTCATGGCATTCACGACATCCTATGGGAGCCGATTTCACAGTGCAACTGAATTGTCCCTTTGGCAGGGATTTCTTTGCACAAGGAACAACCCTACATGTTTACTTTTGCCATGCTGCTTATGGTTTCACAGATCTTCTTGATTGTCCTCTCCTCTGGTCGAAGAGTAACAGCTGTTTTTATTGTCCTGTGTTTGGAAGCCATTGCTGAACTTTGGTCATTTTCGTTGCCTCTCTTAAACATTTTCTTACTCTGGTCTGTCTTCTCAGGGGGAAATCAGAAACATACCTTGCACTCACATCTTACCAGGAGGTGGGACAGTAATTTTGTTTTTCTCTGTACCTTGATGACTTCTAATATTTGTTTTGGATTGTTTTGGGTTTTTTTGCTATTTTAATCACTTAGTTAACATTTTCATTGTTATTAAAGCAGTCATCTTTCATGTCCAGTGGTAGTCCAGATTCCATCACTGTGAATGCAGTATGAGAATTTTTCTCATTTTCTCAGTTGCTGTGTACTTAACACTGAATTTCATCGGCTGTTTTTTCACCAGTCATGAGGTCACCAGTATCATGAGGTCTGTCTGAAGCTCTCTGCAGTTTTTCTTTTTAAAGCCTTCAATAATTCAGTGTCAGTAACCTGCCTTATCAGTTTGTTGAGATCAGTTGAGATCAGGTGTATGTTGAACAGTGTGGGCTCAAAGTGCTACACTGGTGACCTGCCTGCAGTGAGACTGTGCATTCTTTCCTGTTCTTTCTTGTATTTTAAACTTGTTTATCCCTGTGAACACCTTTTTCTTTCTTTTGTTCTTTCTTTTCTTTCCCATGACAACTTTAATTAAGAAATTTGATGTTTATTTTTATTTTTTGTGTCTTCTTTATGCACATGCTTGTAAAATTCCTCAAAAACTCTCCAATAGGTTCATGAGTCATGACTTTATAAAAGAATTGTGTTATCTTCGGTAAAGGGTTACTACAGTTAACAATTCAGCTGTGTCATACTTGAGCTTTGTTTAATTTGTGGGTGAAGACCATCTGGTGCTGGTAATTAGCCAGTGTTATTTTTCTCAATTTGAGTTACAATGTTTTACTGAAATTCAGAGTGAGATAACTCCTCTAGAGTCACTCCTGTAAATCCTAAAAAGGTAATATATAATCACAGAATTACTTGC
Organism: Oreocharis arfaki; assembly: GCA_013398015.1. Taxonomy (NCBI): domain Eukaryota; kingdom Metazoa; phylum Chordata; class Aves; order Passeriformes; family Paramythiidae; genus Oreocharis; species Oreocharis arfaki. The sequence continues at coordinate 148,274 of VZRR01011791.1, forward strand.
ATCAGAAAGGACCTTAAACATCATCTAATTCCAACTATCCTGTCAAAGGCAGGGATGTCCCTCATTAGATCAGGTGGCTCTGAGCCCCATCCAGCCTGGTCTTGAACATTTCCAGGGATCAGCCATCTCTAACTTCTCTGGTCAACCTGTTCCAGTGCGTCACCACCCTCACAGTAAAGAATTTCTTCCTAACATATCACCTAAACCTGCCCTCTTTTCATTTAAAACCATTACCCTTTGTCCTATCACTATCTGTGCATATAAAAATTTCCTCTACCTCCTTTTTATAAACTCCTTTAGGTATTGGAAGGCCTCCATAAAGTCTCCCTGGACCCCCCTCTTCTTCAGGTGGAACAGCCCCAGCTCTCAGGCTGTCTTCACTGGAGATGTGCTTCAGCCCTCTGACCGTTTGTGTCACTCCTCTGGACTTGCTCCAGCAGGTCCATGTCCTTCCTGTGCTGAGGACCCCAGAGCTGGATGCAATGTTCCAGGTGGGGTCTCACCAGAGCAGAGCAGAGCAGGGGGCAGAATCCTCTCCCTTGTCCTGCTGGCCACTCTGCTTTGGACGCAGCCCAGGACACAATTGGTTTTCTGGGCTGCAAGTGCACACTGTTGCAGGTGATGCACCAGTGTGAAAGGTAAATGCAGAAAATTAATTTCATTTTGCTGTTATGGTCTTTTCTTTGGTCACTCCATTTACATGTTAATTATTAGTCTTATGAATTTCTGTCAGACCTCCTACTACTGAGAAAAGAGTAACTGGTTTTATGCCAGTTTAACAGGTTGTTCCTCAAAAGCCCTTCTTGGGCTGCTGTGTGCTCTCTGTAATCTTACATCAAATATTATGACAGTGAGTGTCTGGGTTTGGTTTCATTTTAAAGTTTTTTTTAAGCATATTTCCTAGGTGTACATGTCTTTAAATTATCAAGGAATTCGTTCTTTTGTTCGAATGATTGAATAAAAAAAGGGTTAAATGTATTAATTCAGTTTGTCTTCATTATAGTGCTTTTGCCTCTTGGAAACACTTTAACAGTTGACTTATATCTTTGGAGTTTATTTTTTAAAATTGCTGGGTTTTTTTCCCCTTTACATTGAGTCTCACTGAAAGAAAATCAAATTGTATGATATGTGGGAAGGTACTGTTGCTGCTCCTGCAGTTTGGCATATCTGGGGAACAGCACAATGAATCTCTGCAGCATTTGGAACCAGATCCTGCACATTCCTCAGAACCAAGTCAGGAATTGCTTTGCCTCTTGTGCATTTTCTGAGTAATTGCTCTGCAAGGCAATTATTTATGTGTTTCAATGTGTAGCTTTGTATCTTATACAGCGCCTAAGTGTAGGAATAGTTGGCACCCTGATTGTTCAGCTTGCAGCCTCTCTGACCTCTGAGCCTCTTTCAGGACGTGACTCCGTGACTCTTGCTGCTGTGCTCGTGGCTGGTCCCATGCACCACATCCTTCTTCTCTCCCTGCCTAGAACTTAAGTCCAATGACATCTGTGGTTTTCATATGGAATCTGTTGTTTCTCAGTGCATGCATGTCTCACTCCCTTGTGTATGGAATTTTTATCTCTTACTGTTCTGCAGCCTATTGGCCCCTACTTCCAGGTGTTCAATGTACCTGTCATAGTAATATCCTTCATCAAATCCATGTGTGTGTGTGCTTGTGTGTATATGTTAAGACTTCTAGTCATCTTTAAAGACTGCGTCTCTATCCCTGTGTTCCTCTCAGCCTGGTCAAAGAGATTGGCTTTTTGGTCTCACTTGGCCACAGGGCAGAAAATTATACAAGTAACAGTCGTGCATATGTCTGCATGGGAAAACTTCTACCTCTGGATCGACTTCTGTCATCATTTTGTTTATGTGATGTCCAGCAGATCTGTTCAGTCTCTTCCTCTCCTTCACTGTATTGTGACTGTGGCTTGTTCGTGATGGGAGGGGCTGCAATTGTGGCAACTTTGTGTATCGTTACTGTTCTGCTGAAGATCTCTCCGCGCACTTCAAGTGGATTCTCAGTTTCTAGCACCTGGATAGACATAAAGCTGTTGCGACACACAGGCTGCTGCTAAGTTTTTATTTAATTTTTATGTTCTTAAATATTTAAAATTTATCTAAATTTTTTGGTCTTGGGCAAGTTGAGCCAGGGAAGTTGCTGGTGCTGACACTGTTGGATTGCCCTGGAGTGAAGCTTCCTGCCTAGCCCAGCCTTGACAGAGTCCTGAGGCCCTTGAGGAATCGCTGTTACTTCTGGCCTCTGAGCTGTGCCTCAGCTGCTTTTCTCTCTCTTGCAGTATACAGGGTATTTGTTTTAAGGCTGGTGCCATGACTGGCATTTTGGATATTGTTTCTAGGCTCAGCAGTGTTGGCCTGCTCCTTTGCACTGTTATAGTACATAGCACACGGTGAAGGGAGTTAAAGAGTGTCCAGATCCCTGTCGAGTTTGCCTTTGAATGCAAATGCCTCCACCGCTACTGAAAATACATATATGTAAATTTTCCTTCATCTGTATCCGTGCAGCTTTAAGACCCTTCTATTCTCTTCTAATACCTTCCCTGTACTGCACTACTCAAAGGATCTGATTGCCACATGTGGGCAGCTCTGCTTTTCTTTGCCTTTTAACTATTTTGCTTTTAAGCTTTGCTGCCAGTCTCTGTTGGGCTCCTTGATGGAGTAGCTCCCATTTCACAAAAGCACATCAATTCTTTCCTGGAATTGTGGTAAAGAGAAAGTGTCTGGGGCTCTGACACTCTTGCAACCTGACAGTTTAATGTCACAGTGTTCTTTGGTAAACAAGTATCTGTGCTCTCCCGATAGGATTTTATAACCATTTATTGTGGTTAGTAAAGTACTTTTTTTTCTTTTCTTTCACTCCCCCCAGCTTCACAGTCACGGTGACTCTGGTGACTCCAGAGGTGGAGGTTTTTCTGGCTTTTAGGCTGTGTTGGAAGTGCCAGTGAGAGTTTTGAAGCACTCACTCCTCTCACTCCAGTTCACGTTCAGGGCCCCAGGTCGTATTTGAAACTGCAGAAAAGCTTGCCACCATTCCTTCCTCTACCAAGAGCTTGCCCCAAGGGCTCTTGCTTAAGATCCAAATGAGCAAGAGTGAAGTAAATGCCTGCTTTCTGACTGCTTTCTAAGAACAAGTGTCTCTGGAGGGTCAGCGGTGTGCCCAGGAGGGTCAGTACTGTGTCCCTCCAGGGTGTGTGTTTTCATGGGGTACCTTAGGGCACCATTTCAGAAACTGAGTTTCATCGGACTGTTGGCTTTCTTGTCAAGGTTTTGCTCTGCCACTGGTCCTCTGCTTTTTCACAATTTAATTATTAATTACTACTTTAAAAAAACCTGTCTTGATGGAATGCAACGTTCTCTCTTCTTGAACTGTTTGAAACCAAATGTAGTATTTCTTTATGTCCCTCCCATTTAGAAGAGTGTATTTTCTTTTCCACCTGATTCTGTTTTCTGTCTTTCTTCTCCTTCCACCCCCTTTGTTGTGTTCCAGTCCATCCATGCTGTTTCAGCATCCCAGTGACCTTGAAGGCAGCCACACCATGTACAAGGAGGAAGGGCAGCTGTTGTAATTCCTCAGTTAGGCTGCTACAGACATTCAGTATATTCAGAGACTCCAAACCATCAGCAGTCCTTTGCTTTTAAGCTTTGTCTCTTCATTCTCCTAAATGATCATCCAAAGAGCTGCTTAGAAATGTTAAACAACTGCTGTAATTACCCAGTTTTTCTTAAATCCTTTTTCATCTGTGTCACACTTCCCGCAGATGCCATTCGTTTCTGAATGAAACAGCATAGGCACAAATGATCTGTTCTTGTGCTATTAATTTATTTTTCCTCTGACCTTCTGTACCACTTTTAAGTATCTACAGTGTCAGGAATGCCTTGGCTTGCTGGTTTCAGTGTGGCTTTTATCTGCTTTTGGCTTCATTTAGTTTAATTGGTCCCTTATCAATGCACCTCCTGTCTACCCTCTGGCAAGGGCGTGTTAGAACAAGGAAAAAGTAGTTTTCAGTGTTGGATACAGATACTAATCTCAGAAGTTATGGTAATGGCCCGGTCTTCAATACAGAGCCCTATTTTTACTCTTTGGTTTAGTGTAGAAATCTGGTTTAACTGGGAGATGTGCAGCAATTCCAGAAGACTGAGGGCAATTTGATGCAAAGTTCGAAGAGAACTATTGAATCTGTTTAAAATACTGTTTGTAAAGTAGAGACCTCTGCAAATTTGTCCTAATAGAGCAATTCCTTTTGTCCCTTCACCCAGGAATAGATTGTTGTTACTCCCCTTCAGAATGTCCTCAGAGTGTAGCCAGCTGCCTGTGAAAAAAAAAAACAAAACACAACAAAAAAACCCCCAGAAAATGGTGACTAATCTTATATCAGAAGAACAGAAAACGTGAAGTAAGCAGAATTATTCAACCTAGTTGTCTCTGAGGCCTCACTGAAGTTTATTAAGGGGCAGAAGGGCCCGTTGGGACTTCTATGGGCCAAGTATTCTTAAGGATTTAGTATATTATGAGCTGTCTTCTTAATACTGGATGTGTCACACTGGAAACTTGGTTCTGAGTGTGTGGTTTGTCCCTGTTTTGTCCAAAACCATGATCCCACACACTCATTATACAGTGACACCTAAACAGTGAGAGACCAGTTGGCAAGCAGTCAATTAATTGTTCTTTGTAGCAATCTACATATAGTAAATAGCACCTTTTCTTTTTCTTTCTTTGTATGTAGCAAATTATTTGGCATAATTTGCTATCGAGTTTTCACGAGGAAAGTTTAAACTTTTTATTCATTTGCATTTATAGTTCTCATGTGGAAAATACTTCTTTTTTGTATTGTGTTGGAGTGTCTTTGGGAGCTGGTCAAGCAATTTCCAAACATAGACACTTGGACACATTTTTAAATGGTTATTTTTTCAAAATTTCCATGCCCTTGTTTGGATTTCACATTCCAGCAGAATCTATTGAAAGCAAATCAAAACGAAACCACCTGTACTGAGCAAATATCAACAGTACACTGCAGTCCAGAAGTGTGCAGTTTGAATAGCCTGCATGGCAAGGTGAGCTTCTTGTTTTCTTTGCTCAGCATTGTAGAAAATGAGATTATGTCTCAGTACTGTAGGTCCAAAAAAGATTTAAACAAAGATTTATGCTGTGAATTGTAATCCAAAATGAAGTAACGCCATTCCTTGTTTTATTACACGGGCAGAAGGGAACATTCAATGAAACTGAGCACTGTGAAATCAGTATCAATCAAAATGAGAATTTGAATGTTTGTATAAATTACAAGGCTCTGATGATGTAGCAAAAGAAGGAAAATTTGAACTTGCTTGTTACGTGTTTTGGACAGAATGTTAGTTTTTTCAGCTGGAAGTGACAGCAGGTGGACATTGGACCTTGTTTACTTTGAGCTGAACAGGATCAGCTTCTCTATACACCTCTAAAGAGGCTGAGGTTTGGTGTAGATTGTTCTGTTGAAGGGCTCTCCCTGCTCCCTCTGGGCCCCACAGACATGCAAGATGCACCAGGCTGGCAGAAACAACTAGGAAGGAAGTGGTTTTGGACAAAAGCTTTGGGCATAATGAAAACAGCTGGGAAAGGTGCATGTAGGTTTTAGTCTGTTTTTATAAACTCTCTTGTGTTTTATGTGTGTTCCAATGGAATAATCCTTTTCTGGAAAGATGAAGATTTTTTTTTTACATGATTTCCATATCCTAGGGAAAAGTGGGAGCAAGGCCAGTCTGTGAGAAATTCTGCTGTGTTGAAAGGATGCTGTGTTGAAGCTTCAGAAGAGACCTACTTCTCCTTGCTCAATTGGTGTGAGCCATTCTGCAGCTGCCAGAGGCATCTGAGTTGGGTCATCCATGGAGACCCATGAGTCCTTGTCAGCCTCTTGCAATGTCCTTAAACCTACCATGGATATGTCAGTGGCTGCCTTCTATGTCTGTCTGTAGGTGGGAGCCTGACTCAAAGTGACAGTTCCTGTGTCCTAATGAGCTGCTGATGTCTTGCAGCCCAAGAAGCTGATAGAAATTATAAACTGTATTGGCAGTGGTGACAGGGGAGAGGTTAGACCTTCGGAGTAACATGACCAGGGTGAAGTCTTTGTTGGGCTCTTGAGCTGTTGGTCTTGGAGGAGTTGCAGAGGGCTGGTGGAGACATGAACTGCCAAACTCTCAAAGTTATGGTAGAGGTGGAGTATTTGGCACATTGTAGGACTTGCAGTCTAAGGGGAAGTATTCTGCTCCACATCCTCTCCTCCTCCAATGGTGGAGCAGTGCTATTTATCAGAATATCTCAGAAGGGAAAATCATTCAAGGCTTCCAATAATAAGAGTATCTTGTAACAACATAATCAGTCAGTTCTTGCTTCTGCAGACAGTAGCAGCAATATGCACGAAAGAAGGGAGATTTATGCAATGCACACTGTATAGAGCTATGTTGCATATTAGTTAACACTTCCAGATCTTCATCATTAGGTTGGATCAAGCAGCAATAATATAGATGATGCCATCAATAATGTCCTTTCTACCAGTGACACGCGGTCTTTCTGTAATTGTAGTTCAGGGTGGGTTGAATTACAGATTTCTCCTCATGAAGGAGTTGAGATGCAGATTGATACCCAAAATGTCTTTCTGCAAAGATTCCCAGACATCAGCTTGCTTAAAAATGAATACAAAAGAGTTAGAGAGCTACATTTATTTGGGCTTTTAACATTTCTCTCATGAATACAATATTTGCCAAAGTCTGCCAACTTTGCACCCTTCATGGCCGTTTCAGATCCTTAGGAAAAAAGGTTTTCTTACTTAGGAAAGTAAGAAAAAAAACTCTATTCAAGCATTCGGAACTCATTCATGCAAGGATTTGCCATTGCTTTAAAGAGATGAAAGCTGTGCTAGCCTTTAGTTCTGTATCTGAGATGGCCTGACCTGCAGCAGGGAAGAGAGAGACTGTATAGTTCCAATTTTTTTGTTAATATGGAGGTTCTTACCTGATGCCACTGAACACCAGACTGAAAATCAGCCACGGAACATCTTAAAGAAGGAATATCAGTAAAAGGTGTTTCTGATATGATATTAAGTGGAATTACTTCGATTTAAAAGTACACTGTAAGTCAAAGCTGTTGAGGAGGCTCTAGAGCATTCAAATTGTTTTCCTTTTCTTCTCGATGTAGTCGGTGCTATCCGGTCAGCCTTTGTGGGTGTGGATCTGTAGAGAGCTTTGTAATAACTCTTTCTTCCAGCTGACAATCTGGAATGTTTATGGTACAACACTGAAGAGAGGCAGAGAACGCTATTTTTGGTGATCTATATGTTAATTCTATTTTAGCAATGAAATATGCAGTGTACAAATATATAAAGATTTCTAGTAGCATCTGGAAGTTTCCAAAAATTGGGTAGGGAGACAGTTGGAAAAGAGTATAATCAAATTGTTTGTACATCTGGAGCATTTAATCTTTTTTACTCCACACAAGTGTTCTTGTCCTTCTTATCCTGTCACATAGTTATTTCTGTAGTCAGAAATATAAAGTATACTGAAGTGAGTTTTATTTCAGTAGTGTCTCACCACTCTGATTTTTCATGTGCTTGTAATGCAGCTCTCTCCACAGTATCTTTACGTGCCTTCATGGTAAGATGGCAAGAAGTTTTTGTCTTCTGGCCACCATTCAAATGAAGTTTGCAATGTATTAAAAACAGAATTATTTTCACTTGCTCAAAGTCACTTTTAGAACAAAAAGTGTTAAAATATATAAAAGAAGCATTGAGAAGATACTGCTTACAGTCTACTTGCTAGTTTGTTTTCTGCTGGTGAAAGAGATGGATCTTACTTGTTTTTTTAAAATGCATTTATATTGCTTTTAGCAGCAGCAACAGTAATAAAAGAGCCACTACTCATTACTACCTTGTCAAGCAGAACAACTTTCTTTCTCGTTAGGAAATAATTTAATTCTCTTTTACCTGAAATAACTGCGTGTGAGGACTAATGAATTGTTCAAAACTTTCACTCCTGCACATATATAATCCAGAAAATAGTTTGTTATTTTCCACTATTATTTTCTTGGTTCTAAGTACCCCTTCCACTGGGCTTGTGAGTATATTCTGGCAGTCTGTTTGCAGAAATGTTGGAGAAATATAGCTAGTAGGATGATATTAATGCAAACTGACATGAACAGAAATTTATGTCAGAAAAACGAAGCAGGGGACCTTGCTGTAGGGTTATATGGCAAGCAAATCCATCTTTCAAACTGGCTGAATTTGCAAAGTGTGACTCGTAATTAAAGTTGGCTGACTTGGTCCCCAAAGCAGGGCACCTCAGAAAGAATTGGGTTTTCAGTAGAGCAGGGCTCAGATGAGTGTGTTTTTCCGCTGTTTTTTAATTGACACCTCTTGCTGAGTCCCAAGCTGAGCATCTAGAGGCAGTCACAGTCATTAGTTGCTTATGAAAAGTCTTACCCAGTCTTGGATCCATGAATGAAACAATTGTGGATGTGCTGAATTGTGTTTCTTTGGTGACAGAGAAGCTAGAAACAGCAGAAATGGCAATCATTTTGATGTTGAAAGATGAATCTTCTCCATAATAGGCTGGAATAAAGAATTTTAATGTACCCAGACCACTGAACCACTCCAGTATCACTTTTATCTCCTCCCATTTCTAACCAACCAGGATAGCTTACCAGGTGATCAGCCCGGGAGACTTATCTGGAGTCCCAGGCTTTGAGAAAGGACTGAAGTGTGCCCTTGGTGGCACCAGTAAAGGCTTTCCAGGAGGAAAGTCAATGGAAGGACCTGTTGCCCTTCTTCTCCTCACACTGGTACCACCCAGTTATAAACTAGAAGAAAAAGCCTGGTCCCAAGCATCTGTGGAAAGGAGGAAATGAAGTGTCAGTTCCATCTTGTTTGCTGTGGCTTCAGCTTTGTTGCCGTGCACTTGGAGAAGTGCCAGCACTCTTCCTACTCCCTTGCTCCGAGTCTGAGCAAGTTCAGAGAGACAGACAGACAAAGCTTGCGTTCTATATCAGACACAAATGACCTTCTCCTTCTGAATGAAGGGGCTAAACAGCATTTAACTTTTTATTCATAACTGAGAAGGAGAGAAGAGTCTGGCAATCTCCCTTGGCAGGGGAGGGAGGAACCAGACTGTGCTTCTTGCAGGTGGGCAAGACACAAGCTGTGCAGTGCCCGGCTGCACAGTTCCATCCCAGTCCAGTCTCTGATCCTTCCAGAGAAAGAAGCACTGTGACAAGTTTAACATGTGCTGTACATACAATAATTGTGCTTTAGTCAGCTGGCATGACTTTAAACAAGCTCTTAGAACAAAATAGGGGGATTGAATAGAGTGTTTGATAGTGAACTGCGAGAGGACAATTTAGAAAGGCAGTAATACAATGGTTGCTACTGGCTGGAGTCTTGCTCACAGTGAATTAATTCCAATACATTTGCCTCTTTATTTGATTCCACAGTGTTTCCTCTAATTGCATCATTGCCTTAGAGGGACAGTAGTTCTTCATCAGCTCGTTCAAATTGGGTCTGGAGACAATGTGAAAAAATGTTGTCTCCTTTACAGTGAAAGAAGCCAACTAGAAAAAAACACCAGTTCCTTAATGCCGTTGCTCATTAGCCGTGAAGAGAATGATTGTAGCTGTGTTGCTACAATGGCCGACTCCTCCATGCCCTTGTCTCTCCAGTGACACTAAATGGGCTTCAAGACAAAGGGGTGAGTGATGAATATTTATTCTGTTTATTACTTTGAAGCAGCACTAACCATAAGCAGATCAGCAAGAGACAGTCTGACAGTGTGTGTATGTCTAACTGCTGTGAAAAATGAAGAACATGCACCATGGCTAAATGAGTTTGTTCTTGTTCGTTGCTGTAGACACGGATGTCTGGTTTTGAGGGAAGGCACATGGGGAAAGAGAGGGGTTGAACTGGATTTAATTATTTTTTTTTTTAAGCCGACATCACTACGTACTGTGCAAGTGTAAGAGGGTTTGCAGGGTACGTAAGCCTTCTTCAGTGTTACTTGGTTGGCAGCTGTCTTCCCACAACTGGAGAGGGGATCGTGAGGTTATGTTTATTTTTTGTGTCATATGAGGTTACATTTTTATGAGATGTCCATGTGCTTGAAGAGCCTGTGTGGCTGATGACAGCATGGTAATTGCAGTGTTGGCAGCAGTCCAGAAGGAAGAAACAGTGTGCATACACACATATTCCCCCTCATACACTTGCCCCCTCACTCCCACACACCCCTCCCTGGTTTTAACATCCTGAAAATCTGCAGCTGTATCATCTCTTTGATGAGATGGTGATTTTTGAAAATGTACTCAAGTATCTTATCGGATAGATGCATCACGGCTACAGCATATGCTCCTTTAGCAATTTTTAGCCTCGTGATTTAGTCATAGATCACTCAGCACTTTAGCCTCTAATAGGCAAGGTAATGCCAGTGGCATACACTCTTGGGGAGAAAAGAAAGTGATTAGAATGCTACAGCTCATTTTTGTTTTCTAGATCTATAGCACCCCTTGTGCTTCAGGTGAGTTGGTTTTGGACAGAGGACTTCTGAGAGTGGTTGGTTTTCCATATAGGATGGAACAACAGCTGATGGATTTTGATAAACCTCTGCTTGCACTGGAATTAAAGCAGTAACCCTGCTTTAATTGGCTTTCTTTTTGGCTTTGCTGGTTCTTTACATCCCTTATTTCCTCAGGATACAACAACTTAATGCATGGAATTCCCCTAGTGCCCAAGCTGTCCTGATTGCAACTGGCATATATCCAGAATTTAAAGTCTTTGAGATTGGGGTCCATGAAAGATGTGATTAATCCTGGATCTGTTCCAGTGGGTATATTCTAGTATACTATTTACTATACTATGATTTCCATATAAAGACAATGAAAAATACAAGGAAAGCTCAGCATAGAAAAGTAGTACATTTTGTAAGAAGTCTTAAGTGACTAAGAGACCAGGACCTAGACCCAGGAGCTTTGATTCACATTATTTAGAAATCCTGTTCTCCCTCATTTGCCAGGGAGGAACCTTGCTGAGTAGCCTGATTGGGATTTTTGTGTCTTTTTTAGGCAGGGTAGGCATTGCAAATATTAACTGCAAACTTAGTAAACAAAATAAACGAGGAGATGTATATGTTCAAACTTCCCAATTTTAGTATTTAGATATCTAAAATTTCAGTCCAGCAGACAGAATTCCCTCAGTGGCTGCTGTTTGAAGAAATGCTTTCATAAAGTTTTGTCTGCTGTCACTCAAAGTTGCCTCCACCCCTTACCTGTTCCCTCACCTGGCTGCCTTTGCAGTGTCCCTTTCCTCTTTTTTAATCTCAGTTATTGGGCGAGGACCTGTCGTATAAAACATTGGTCACATACACAAATCTTTATAAGAAATGTTTCCTTTTGGCAATTTTTTCTACTACCAAGGAAGGATGTGCATTAATCCTTAACAGAAATATTACAGAAAGTAATAGTAGTTACAAAGCACTGGTGATTCTTAGACCCTTCATGTTCTTGTCAGCTGCAGTAGGGAGAGTCGAGACCCCAAGCAATATGGAATCATTTCTGGCACAGGACACTCTTTCTTTATTACTGCTGTCGCTGTTCAGGGCCAATCGATACGCAGCTGCACCAGAGCTACTCGGGCATGTCTGAGGAAATCTGTCTTTAATAGATCTGTACATAATTCTTTGACACATTATCTTGGAAAGCCCAAAAGAGTCTTGCTTTTTGCTTTTTTGATGGAAATTAGCAGACAGGGAACTGAAGGCAGAAGTTTCAAAGGACAAACAAACAAAATAGAATGGTGTTGTTATTGCATTGGGTGACTCAATTTCCGGTTCTTGTGGGTTGCCATAGGTGTGCTCTTTGTAGTAAGCCCAAATTATGACATTTGGTTATTAATAGACAAACAGATGAGTTATATTCCTGAAGCATCTTAAAGACAAGTATTTAATAAATACTATGATTTGTTACTATTTTGTGTTAAAAACTTGGCAGTTATTACCAAAATTAGTCTGCAAGTTTAAGACTTTCAGTCCTTGCTATATATTTATTTTACACATATCAGCAAAAAATGTTTTATTGTCTTACTAATTTCAGTAAGACTTTTTTTCTTCATGACACCTAGATACGTGAAGTTTGAATTTTAGCTCAGAATGAACTTGGACGTTTAACTTCCCTTGCGTCATAGCTTGGATGTGTAATCATGGCAGTAACTTCTGGTGAGAATACTCAGTGTAGCAGTACTGCCCTGCAGTAATAATTCTCCGTATCAGAACAGCCATTGGCGTGTGAGGCATACCACCTGCCATTCAGTTATCATTCCCAACAGGCATGAAGCTTCAAATATTTTTAATCCAACACAGGTTTCCTTAAGCTGATGTAAAGTACTAGATGCTGGCTTCCATTGTGTTCACCACTATTACATTTAACTTGCAAAGCCACTGAATAAATTTACAGTAGTGAAATACTGGAGGTAGGCTCTGGTGCAGTGGATCAGTGTCTTCAATTGCATCTGGGTGGATCCTGGTTTGGGCACCCTTCTTAAAGAGGATGAATGCCCTCTTGCCTGATGCCAGTGTGTTGATTTTTAAATGGGTGCTTTGCAATTGCAAATCAGTGTCCCTTTCTAAGCACCGAGTCAAAGGCAGATCAGTCTGACCCAACTGTGTTTGCACTGCTGTATAAAACGTGTGGTGGCACAATAACTTTATGACCTTCTCTGCAAGTGGATCCCGTGTGCTAGGTGGTTGAGATCTTTGTGGTTAAGATCTTTGAGATTTTTGGCCTAGCTAATGTATACATTAACAGGGATATTCAAATGTATCTTTCTCCACTGGTTCCTTTTCGTTACACTGGAAAATGAGCTTTAGTTGCTCTGGTTGCAGTACTTGATGAAGCTATGAATGCCTCTTGCCCTTCCGTTTAGAGGGGAAAAAACATTAGAGCCCTCAGACTGGCTAATGAAATAGACGGAGGAGCATGGTCATTAGCTGGAGTGGTGGTTGACTCCTGAGCCAACTCTTCCACTGTAAGGAAGCATTTGATGCTCTTAGGAGACTTGCTTATTCCAGTGGATAATGGTTCTGTTTATTGAGTTTGCGCAAATGCATTTGATTTAGTCAATTTAGGCTCTGCATTTAAGCAAATTACAACTTAGGACTCGATCAGCAAGAGGTAAATTAGTTTGAACGCATATAAAAGGATCTTGCTGAGGGTAAATTTACAGTCAAACCATTACATGGAAATCATAATGTGCAGTACACGTCAGGTTTGATAAATGAAGCAGGACTGTAAAATTGCCCTTATCTTGAAGTGTGCTTTCATTTAGCCAGCTACAGAGCTCAAGTGCTTGTTATGTCTGCTGTCTTGAACTGGCTCAGGAGAGAGAAATCTCTCCGAAGTTGGAATTACTGAATTTAAAAAAGACAAGAAGAATCCTTGCAAGCAAATAAGCTACCCAGCTCTTCTTCCTCTGCTCCTTGGTCTCCCGCTCACTGGAACATTCACCAAGTACAGGCATGGAGTGCTGATGCCTATTAGGGAAAGACATTATCACAGGAGAAACCTTGTGCACAAATAAAAATGGGGAATTACTGCCTAGGCCATTGCTCTGCAAATATGAGAGAGTGAACTAGGCACCCTCTTCAAGCCCTTTTTAATGTAAGGTGGAGGCTTTTGATGGTTTGGGGTTTTCTTTGCTGTGAGATTCTTTACCCTAGAGCTAGGGCCATCCACACGTCTTTCAAGAGTAACCCCCATGGTACAGGAAAAGAATTGTTTTGCTTCCTTAATTGCCTCAAATCAGCCACATAATAAATGGTAGAAAAATCAGGTAGACAAACAGTTTTTGATTTGTAATTAAGAATTTTTTAAATTTTGAAAGTATACTATATCTGTAAAGAAAGAAACCTGTTGATATTCTTAAGGTGACTGATTATCTGATTATCAGTGCAAAATACTACCAGAGAAAACTGTCAGTTTTTATATACCGAAAAGCAGAATATTACAAAGAGAAATGGTTTATTAAAAACACCATGGAAAAGAGAAAGGCCAGCTAAATAAAAAAAATTTTAGTTTTGAAAACAGGGAACAGAATACCGTCCATGAACTAGGCAGCTAAATGGTAAACTTAATTCTCCATCTGTTCTAGTACTTTTAACAGTTTCTAAGCAGCAGCAACATCCAATGTCTTTTATGGAATCACATTTTAGAGACTTCACAACCCAACATGCCACTGCCAGCTGGTGTTTGAAAGCACACTCCTGCTGCAGTTCAGTTTATAAAACTGCTTGGAGGCCTAAAATAGCAGATACCTTATGGACAATGTATACAATGGTGTGCTTGTGCACTGTGGCCAAGCTTGCCTCAGTCCTGCACGGAATGTATTGGCACCTCACAAACTTGGCCTTAGAGCTACAGTATGGATGAACATCGAGGTTACTGTATCTCTTTAAACCTTACCTGTCACGTTTAAAGTGGGTATGGTGGATTTTGATCGGTGATGACTGCTCAATCCTTCTTGAATGTAACTAGAAAGCAATGCTGCTGTCTTTACTTTTTCAACTGTAATGTCTGGAAATAGGGATTTTTCTCTCTCTGCTTTCCCGTAGTAGGATGGCTAATAAGCAACTCAATAGTGTAAGAAGCAGCCTTGAATTTTCTGGCCCACAGTAATTTAGAAACGCTGTTGAAATACCTGCTGAGACCATAACCATTAACTGCTTGTTGAATAGTTGTAATCTTCAGGAGAGTAAACAGTCAAAAGTATACAGACACAATTAGTAGATTTTTTTTGGTTTTTTTGCATTCTTTCATTTACATGAGAAAAGCCAGAAGCAAACCACAGTGAGCTATTTTGTATCTGGCCCTGGTGCAGATTTGCAGATTAATTACTCCTATCTGTAGCAATCTTTTTCTTTGCCCTGCTGTAATGACATTCCTGACCTGCTTATTTCACTGCTGTCCCTTTGGCTGCATGAATGCTACTCTCCTTTGGAGATGTGATTTCAGTGTTTTGCATGTTGTAACCTTTTCCTTCAGTGCGCACCAGCTGTATGCAGCTTTGGATGAAAGCTGGGTTTTATAATTTAGGGCAACCCACTGTTGCAAGTAGATTTTGTCTGGGGAGTTCACTCTTCTGCCCAGCTGTCCATGGCCTGGAGGAGATGCAGTAGAGTATTAGCTACACCCTGGCCCTTTGACCTTGAGACTTTGCACAAGGCAATGTTTTTTAAGAGCAGTCAAGAAGATACTTAGATTTTCCTACTTACCTCAGTATCAGTGAATTCTTGACAAATCTAACCAGCTATTCAAGCTGGTTCAAATTCACTCCCTTTGTTAAACCTTCTATTACTTCATGGGAAGATTTGTTCAGATTGCCAAAATGGACAGAATAGTGGCAATAATGCAGCCATTAACGGAAAGAAATGGGCTTGAGGGTATACATGTGCCAGGTTTATTTATCACTTTCTTAATGCTGCAGCTTTGTGAGAAAGATGTAAGAGGTTGTGTTTGCAGCTCGGGTCTGCTGACTTCAGGTGTTGGGGGTTTTTTTGTGGAAAAGGAAAGCAGCTAGTAATGTTTGATATTACCTGGGTCTGGAAGCTTTTCCCTAAGCTGGGGTTCTGCTGTGTTCCGTCAAGAGTAACCCTAATGCTGGGTGCTGTAGTGGATTGCAGCAGAGCTACCAAGTGTAATTGGGAGGAAAGGTTTTAGCAGTGACAGTAAGTGAAACAAAACACCCAGGGTGGCAGCAGGTCTGTCTACAGCTTCTGCAGTGAACGAAGTTTGCTGCATAGCGGTTGATGGCAGTCAGCCCATGCAGCCCCACTGCTCCTGCTGATGGATCAGGCTCATAATTTAGATTCTGGGGCAGTAGGCGCCAGAAGAACTCTGGAGGTGGCATTTGCCACAGTGAAGACACAGTGAAGGACAGCCTGTAATTTCCTCTGGTCATTTGAAGTAGAAACTCTAGTCTGATAGGTGTATCAGTAACAGTTTGGCACTACATCATTTGTTTCTAAGCAGCAATACTTTTTTCCAGCTGAAGGTTTACTCCCCTCTCAACATAATTGTCCACAAGGCAAAGAACAAGCCAAGAAAAAAATAAGAGGAGCAATGAATTTCCCTTGAGCAAATATAACATAAACCCAGAATCTTTAAATAAGGAATGAAATAGAGCTATTGCTTGAACAGGTGCTAAATAAGAAATACTAGAATTACCTGCAATATTTGCATCTTTCCTGGATCTTCAAGTGTGTAAACTGATGTAAAATGTAGAGTATCATTCTCTGCTGTTTTAGGCCAGGCACCTCAGTGCTTAAGATTACTCTAACTTCATATAATTCAAAGTTGTGGAGAAAGGGGCCCTAATTTATTCCACGTAACCCTCTGTCCCTGAGGTCATAGGAGTCCACGTCACTCTGTGTGCTTCGTTCCCTCAATTCAGAGAGAAGGGCAGGTTTTCATCTCCCAGAGAGCCATTCTGTTGACTTGAAACTCAGGGAAAGAGGCCTTTGGCTGTTTAAATCAAATTCATGTTGTATTCCAGTACAGAATCATAACGAAGAAAACCACAGGAAATGTAGCTACTCTAGGGCCTCAACTGCCAGTCATCTTTCCTTGCTCGCGCCAACTAGAAGAACCAAAGTTGTCAAAATAAATTATATTTAAAGGGAGATGTCACAGCAGATTATTCAGCCTTGCAGAATTTTTCGTAACACCGTCTATCATAAAAAATAGTCTTTGAAAAATTCTAGACACCTACTTTCATTATTATCTCCATTACAGAGTGATAGATAAATGCTGGGCAGGCAGGAAGCATCAGTTTAATTTTGTACTCAAACATTTTAAAAAGATGGGGTAAAAGGAGGGGACTTTAGCACTAGGAGAGTTTTGTGCAGTTCTCTTCAAAATAAATGAAGAGTCAAGTCCATAGTCAAGTGAAAACCATGAGATGGGTGTTAGATTTGGGGTAAAGAATGATGTTGGTCCTGTGGGAGCATTAAAAATTTATGAGAGCACTGACTGCTGGAGATTTTTCCCTAGGGTTTTCTTTCTTTGCTTAAATTAGATATTTTAGTTTCTGAAGTGCTGTCATTTTATGCTATGCTGCCTGCTAAACTTGAACAGGAAAAGGTATTTGTTGGAGTTGAAATAGATGGATCATGTTGCGAATTATCTGTGACTTCAGGTAGCCAAAGAAATGGTTTGTACTCTTGAGTATGAAAAGTAACACTATAGAAATAAATAACCTGAATAATCTGGGGTGTAGTTTCAATTTCATGGCATGACACATTAGCAGTGTATTCAAGAAATTATTTTGAAGAAAGGTCTGTATGGTTTTGTGTCTCTCTATGAAGCATGAAACGGTGAAAGTGATAATCCTTTCTATATATTTACAGCAGAAATTCAGCCTATGTGTAAGCTCTAAGACTTGATGGGTGACTGAAGAACTGGTAGACTTTTGTAACTAGGAAATGCAGATGATAAAAAGAAAAAAAAAGGTTAAAAATCCATTGAGGATATTTTCAGAAGAGTTTTATTTGCTTTCATAAAATCTTAGCTGAAAACTGCAAGGTCTTCTTACAAGTTTAAAAACTGGTGTGTATGTGGGGTTGGGAACTTTTGGTGGTCCTTCAGAAGATGTGTTCTTATGAAAGGTATGGAGTACACTTTTCCTGTTGGTCAGAAACAAGTCAGTGAAAAGTTTAACTTGCATGTACTGAGAAACCCTTCAGCAGACATCTGAGACTGCCCAGAAGCTGAACAAGGGAAGGCCTAGAACTGACATTCCTGGTGATTTCTATGATAAAAGAGAGATGGGAGAAATGGTTTTGGTTTTTCAGCATTTTAAGTTTTTCTCATGCATTCTAAAGAAAAATACTAAGCCAGAAAAATGTTCTCTTTATAAGCTTCTATAAGGAGCTGAAAGTATGATTTAATATAATGAAAAAGGAAATTATTCTGCTAAGAGTTTGAGAACTACTTGTATTTAAAATTGAAAACACAACCTTTTTCAACATAGCAGTTGGCCTAAATGATGAAGGATTTCTCTCATTTAGAGTGACTCTTCATCATAAATGCCTAAAAGTGACATCACTCAACAAGATAAATTTTAAAACAATTTTAAAAACACCTAGATGTGAGGGTTTTGGTTTTGTTTTTTTTTTTTGAAGTTTAGCAGTAGAGTATTTAAAGTGCAAGGGAAAAAAAAATAAAGGCAGTAAAAACTTCTGTATGCAAAATATCCACCAAAATAAGGTTTTAAATACTTGTGCTTTGTAGATATGTGTTAGTGTGCAGTCTTGAATTAGAAAGGTATTGCATTGTTCCCAGCACAGTCAGCAGTGGCATAATCTCCAGCAGTTGCATATGGCTCCAAAGCTCACAACCTGCTGGTTTCAGGCAATTTTAGTCTTTATCTGGAATCTGACAATCTATTAATCTCTTGTATGGCAAAAGGGAGTAACAGGGAGCTGAGAATCATTCCCAGATGCTCTGCTGAATCTTCAAAGGCAGAAAGCTTTACTAACAGTACTTGGTGCATCCACTCACTGATCTATGAAAACAAATTAGTCAGGTTTTTCTGTTTCCTTTTAGCTTGTCTATTTGCTGAAGTAGCTGTTGTTTCAGCCTACTGAGTGTATTT
Source organism: Oreocharis arfaki (assembly GCA_013398015.1). Classification (NCBI taxonomy): domain Eukaryota; kingdom Metazoa; phylum Chordata; class Aves; order Passeriformes; family Paramythiidae; genus Oreocharis; species Oreocharis arfaki. Next base: position 166,933 of record VZRR01011791.1, read on the forward strand.
CCTTTAGCAGAAGACAGCAGATGGTTGATTTTTTTCCACTTGAAAGATTAAGAAATGTAATAATGTGCATTGTTTAATTGTTTTTACTGTGTCCTATGCATTCCTGGAAGGTCACGCAAGAGAGAAGTAATTTAACAGAGCTAAGAACATAAAGGCCTCTCTTTTCCTTTTTTCCCATTCCATTTCTTTTATTCAGAAACACCAGAAATTGTTTTGAAGGCAGAGATATATTTATGTGCAAGACCATTGCTGATGCAGCACTGAGCAGAGCAGTGGCAATTTCCTGCCTCTGAGGCTGGGCACGGTTTAACTCACGGAGCTCTAGGTTCAGTTGTTCAAATCTCCCCTGTGTCTTCAAGTCTGCCCCCCAAAAAACCCCAAAACCAACCCCAAAACCTTTGCAAGCAAGTTTGGGTTAAAAAATACTCCAACATGTTGAACAGAAGCTAGAGGCTAGGAGATATGCCTAGGTACTGTAGTGGGCCAACAATTGGCTGTTGTGTGTTGTGAGAAATTCATAACAATAACATTGTCTTGGGGCTTCATTTGTTTGTATTTTTTAAGACGTTTGGAAATACTCAACTGTATTTGAAGTGTTACAGCCTGCTTTTCTTGAGCTGCTCACACTATCCTGAAATTTTATAGGCATGAGAATAGGTAAATACATGAGGCATAAAGAATAACACAGAAACACATGAATATTTTACAGTGTGCTTGTTAGAAGCACAACCATGTAGAAGTTAACAACAGTACATGTCCAATAATTAGGCTTTTTCAGAGACAAATGCATGCTTTACTAATTCTTAGCACTTTGAACATGGGTAACACCATGCAGCCATTAACTGTTTCTTAACATTAAGGGCCAGTTAAAACTAAAACTAGAATACTTGCTGAAGGCAATTACTTCAAGATTTCACAGAGTTAGATGTTTCTAATCAGGTGTATCTGATTGATGTAGACTCCCCAAACCGTTAGAGTGCCAGTATACATATTTATTACCATCTCTTTAATGCACTTTCCCTGTGTAAAGGTGTTTTCTTTTTCTCCCATGGAAGTTTAAAGAAACACTGTATGCCAAGAAGGCCTTTTGTAAAATACAAAGCACTCCTGCAGGAGTGCTGGCTGGCAAGCACAAATTTTGCAGCTAGCCTATGCACAAATTTTGCAGCTGCCTTCCTTTCAGTAATGTCAGAAATTCTGAAAATGTGTATTCAAGGCTCTTTGTAGGCAGAACAAAGTAATTTAAAAAAACTTTTTCATTTAATTGCACGGTTGTGCTACTTTACTGCCAGGGGGTTTTCGGCTGTATTTTTTTCTTTTGCGTAGGTAGGTTTTTTTATGTTTGTACAGCAGCTGTTCTGCATGTCTGATCACAACCTTTGCAAAACTACAGTTTAACAACTTGAAACAGTCCACAGAAAACATAATCCACACTTCAGTGATGGTTTCATAGTCCTCTAAAACATACAAAGCACAGAGAAAATCACTAGGATTTGGCATTTTAGTGAGAATCTAGTAAGGAACTTTCCTCTCTCCATCTATTTAAACTGCTATCCACACAGCACTATAAATTTTATTTAAGGAAGATTTGGGGTGGCTTCTGCATTCAGTATTCCTCACAAACTGACAACATCAAGCAGAAGCAGTAGAGTTGAACTTTGGAAGCGGCTTTTATGCTAAGAATTTCATTAATAGATAAGAGCAGAGATCAGTAGTAGGTGTTAGGCTAATAATCTCTGGAATGCTCCTGCTTCACCTCTATTCTGCTCCAAGTGTCAAGATTTCATCTTCCTTTAGAAACCTGGTTTGTGATTTTTGCTATGTGTAACTTCAGTATCATGTGGGAGAGAGCAGGAATGTCAAACCTTATTTATTAAGGATCATTTAAAACTGTATTTCGAGGTAAGTAATAGAACCAGTTCTACTCCCTCCATTAGAGACTCAATGTCCCAACACCAAACAACATAACCTCTGTTAAAATTCAATGCTGTTCAAGTGATAAAGCAGGGATTTTAGGTGCAACATATTTTCATCAATAATCCCAAATAAACTAACTAAGTACCAACATTTCCTTGCTGCACTTGGTTCCCCAGCTATAGCATGACAGCAGCCATACAGACCACATAAAATGTTTAATTTCTCAGTGAAACTTAATGGGAAATACTATGATCAGAAAAGTTTTCTAAAAGCTCTGGGGTGTGACCAAAGTATAATTTGTGAAGCAAGTTAATATGCTGATGAAGGATAAAGTTGTGCATGCACATAAGTGCATTGTATTTAGAATTGTAAAGGAATACAAGTTCAGAGATCTACCTCACCAAAAACATTTAGAGAGCATTTCATAGAGTTGGACTTAATGATCCTTATGGTTCCCTTCCAACTTGAGATATTTTGTGATAAAAGGAACAACCTGCATAATATGTGGTCTCACTCATCAGAAGAATGATGAAATGTTTCTATTTCAAGCTACAAGGAAAGAGATAGATAAAAATTACTGTTCCACTCCCTTAGGGGATGGGGAAGGGAATGGGGGGAAGGGATTAGTGCAAGAATTCCTGGGAGGTACATTGAAACAGCCATTGGAATATACCACAAACACTACTCAAATACTTGCACAAAAACCATTTTATTATGAATGCAATGTAGATATAGTTTTTTTTTAATCTGAGGTGCTTATATAAACAGACCCAGACTGGCTGAATGACAGTCAGTCTGCAGGGCATGACAGTGGCTGGACACCTTTCAGCTCCAAAGCTTTGCTAAAGTTAATCTCTTGAGGTTTTGCAGTACCCTTGGTGAGTTTCAGAAATCGAATACATCCTTTAAAACGGATATTAGTCGTCAGACCAAACTGGGTCACACCATCTGAAGGAGAGAAAAAAAAATTAAAAAGGAATTACTTTAGCTTGAATTCATACTTAATTTTGTTCTTTGAGACTCCTGCATGAGAGTCCAGCAACATATGAATGTTTTATCTGCTGTATGTATTTATTACTAAAAAACTACAAAAACTACGAGTAAATGTCAAGAATGCTTATGTTAGATAACAATCCAGACTTTTCTTTTTCCATCCTACTATGATAGTGGCAGAATCCAAACACATATACATGGTTAATCCATTGTAACCCATGTAGCCAGCTTGCTACCTACAAGTGGTGTATAATACACACATGCTGCTCTGCAGATAGTCAACTTCTTGAGCTATTTATCCAGAGAATAATAGAGGGAAAAAAAGGCCAAAATGGATGCAATTCTCAGTCCTAACATCACAAGAAAGCCAGTTCCTCAGGAGGGATTTCAGATGTCATTTACAGACTGGTTTTGACAGTTTTCACGTATTCTTTTTTTTTCCTTGCTGATAGTAAAGCTAGGGGTTGGAGTACATTTCCACTAAAAAAGGAGGGGATAAAAGTGAGGGTGGTTTGACTGGGAAGCTGAAATATTTCTCTCAATTGCTTAAAATTCGTGGCTTAACTTGTTTCTCAGTGTTCTTCCAAGTGAAAAAGTGGCTACAGGCGTGCACTTTGATACAAATCTATGTGATTAATAAAGTAGGAATTGCAGAAGTAACTTTACACTTGTAGAGACTGACTGGCCATAGCATTATTGTGTTTCACAGAGGATAAGATGGCTGAATCCATTTGTCTCTCCTTGCACAGGGAAGAGTGATACTAGGAGATGAATGCTAGCTTTTATGGGTACCCAGGAATCTGTATTCTTGTCCACACTATGGTGGTGAAAATTTTGTCTACACAGAAAATTCCCCATCAGCTAATTCTAGCTGGTTTACAACTGTTTTGCACTATTTATGCAGCCAGGAGAAGCTTCAAGAGGACTGGAAAATACAAATACTTACTAATTTTACAAAATCCCATGATACTGTGGTAAAAATTTGTGATGCAGCTGTCTAGGTATTGGGAATGTTAAAACAAATCCTGGATGAGCTAGACTAGACAGCAAAAGAAGACTGAAGTGTTTACACATGCAGTAGGTTTATTAAACAATTTCTTAACTTGCCATGTGGCTGAACTCACGAATATCCCTTCAACATGATGTAAGTGTAGGCTTGTTTTGTACTGATTGCAGTGTTACTGTGATTTGTGTCTCTCCTCTTGACACCCAGTCCAGAAGGAGATAGTAACTCCATCTGCAGTGTTTCTTCAGTGCTGGCTCCCATGGTAGAATCCTATTTAGTTATAAAAAGGCTGCCACAAAGCTGTTTCCCTTCTGGCACCAAGTTGTTGGTCTTTATTGGTAGTAATTGCGACTAAAGTACAACTCTTATATCTCAGTACCAAGGACAATTTTTTAAATGTTCCAAAGCTTAAGAGAGAAGGCTTTTTAGATGCACTGTATCACACATTAAAATGGGGTGAAAAGCAACTTCCAGAAAATAATTTAGGAATTAACTAACTCAGAGGTGTCTTGCCATTGATCTCAGTATGCACTAGAGCAGACACATACTGCAAACATACTTTGCTTTTTGGTTTGCAAGCTAGAGGGAAAATTTATTACAAATGCAACAATATTGGTACTCTGCAAACATATTAACTGTATTTTCAGAAAGTAAACTGCTGTTGGAAAATTTATTGACTGTCTATGAAGAGATGAAAACTAGCATTCATTATCAGCTTAGTGGAAGATGAAACCAGCTAGAGAGCTCAGCCCAATTCTCAATACTGTTTAATTACCTCTGCATAAATCAAGTTCTCTTGAGGGCTTCCAGAACATTGATTAGCAAATGTAGATTATGGGTTTTTTTCCTTTAAACCCAGCAGACCACAAGCAAAGGCATTAATTAGAAAGAGATGGTGTCTTCTTACCTCTCTGTACAAGCTTTTGTTCTTATTCCTCAGTTCCTCAGGTTTTACAAGCTTATTTACACACATACTGTCCTGCTCCCTCAAGGGCATATATACATTCTTTGGTTAAAATTTGTTGTTCTTACGTTAAATTTAAATATGCCAAATGCTCTTACTACTGCAACATAACTATTATGCTATTACTAAACAGAAAGTTTCAAGAGGTAGGCTGTGTGTGTGTGAGCAGCAGAAGGCAGAAAGTCTGTCTGATCCACTGTGACAGTGCCTACATTTGAAGTGGGGCAAGGGTAAGAGTAAGACTGTAAGAGTCTCTTGTTGCAGAACTTCTTGTTCTGAAATGCAGCTGAATGCAGAAATGAGCATCCGCGCCAACTGATACAAACTTGGCCTGTCTTATCCATCATCTTTAGCATACTACTCCGAATTACATTTAAGCCATTACCAAGGCAGTGTTATTGGAGCATAAGGGAAGCATAATTTGTGTGTTGCACGCTCACCAGGATAACCTCCGACAAAGAGAGGGTCGTTAGTGTCCGCCGAGGTCGAGGCCCTGTTCGGGCTGTCAGTCTCCACCTGTCTGCCATCCACAGTCAGCTCCAAGCGGTGTTTGATCTTGTTTGCAAGAACCTTGTGCCACTGTCCATCACACAGGCTGCCTGGTGCGTCAGGCTCATAGACAGCAGAAAATCGGCCGGCACCATTGTCAACGTGAAACATCACCTGGGGGAAAAAAAAACCATAATCCATCCAGGGCATGGATGTCAGCAAGTTTTCAGAACAGTTTGGGTGTTTTTGTTAGTTAGTTTGCTTTGTTTGGAGTCAACATGGTTTGACTATACACACTAAAGCTTTAAGTTAGTATCAGACTCTGTGAGGATTGCTGTCCCTCTGGGATCTGGGTTCTGTCACTGAGATAAACACAAGTGGAAATATGCAAAATTGCTGTCTAAGTTGTCATTTTCCTATTTTTCTCGGTCTTAGTTTTAGGGTGTTTTAAAAATCTTTATAGTGACAGAATAATGATTGGTTTTCCAGACTGTAAATTAAAAGCTATCCATGAGAGAAACTAGTATCATTAATGACAAAGCCTTTCCTCAAAATTTCTTATATGGTCACTAATTTAAGACCTGATGTTGCAGTTTTAGGAGACTCAGGTGTTACACGATCTTTTAAAGTATCTTTTAAAAGTGTAAGAGCTGCATGGAAAGTTGCAAGTGTTGCTCTCCTTCAAAAGCCCTGATATTGTTTGAGACATCTTGAGATTGGGGTAGTAACCTTGCATTTAAACTACCTGTGCTGTCTAAAACCACTCATGATGAAGAGACAAAACTGCTTTGCTACTCACTTTTCCACCTACTAATTCAATGCCAAGCCCATCCATTTTCTGGCTGCTGACTCCTAGGAGAACACCATTCATTCGTGTTGTACGGAATTCAAATTCCACGAGCAGGTCTGTTCCCACTCTGAATGCACCGACTTGGAGAGAAAAGGGGAAGCACAATAAAATGAAGATAAGCACCTAATACATTATTCCTAATAATCATCACATAAACTGTGCTGAGAGTATGGCAAAGTAACTAACTCCACATTGTTAACGCACTCCATTTCACGTGAAACCATGTAAATAACTTTTATGGCAATTGTGCTTAGTGCAAGACCGTGCTAAGAAGTCATATAGTGTCTCCTTCGGCGAGATAACTAAAAATGATCAAGAGTTTCACGTACTGGTCTCACTTTGCCTCTAGCCAACAGGAGTTAAGTAACACCAGGAGCTTTTGAAAGCAGAATCTCCTCTTTCTCTGTTCTTTGACTATCACCAGAATTGTTGTTCATTACCTGTTTTGGCAAAGCCTGTTCCATCGAAGTACGTTCCCTTCTGTGCAGTGACAAAGCATTTTCCAACACTGAAGCTGGAAGTTGGATTATCCAGGTCAACAGGTGATTCTGTCATTTTAAAATTCCTGATGCATCCATCAATGCTATGGAGGACCTGCAGTCAATATTTCAAACAAAATGTTAAACTACGAGAAGCAAGTCTAAAGTATGCAATCAACGAGTACATTTTCTCTGCTTCTCTGCTGCATTTATGGAGCTGAATAAAACTTGAATTTTACGTAGCTAATCCTTAATATCTGATTGTAATTGGAATCTACTCTTAGTCATACTGAGGATGAATTACATTACTTTTCAGGGATGTGATCTGAGTCACATCTCTTTGGCTTAATGGAGGGGACATAAAATAATACACCGCATAATGAAACACAGCAAATTACATCAGCAATGCAGGAATTTAATGGCCTGTACTTTGCCTTTTTAATTGACTAGGTTATGAGGTTTGCAAGTAGATGAAGATAGTGGCAATAGTTCTCTGGGCTGCTGGTAATTTTACTAGGTGGGTTTTGTTTTTTTCCCTTCCTTTAATCACTTTTCTGTGGGCCTAATGTTGCATGGTGAGACAGATGTAATGCAGGTAACATCGCTACTAAAATGAACAAAGCCCCTGAGTAAAGGCTGTTGACTGCACTTATCTGATGACTGCAGTGATCAGGGCCACTCAGTTGGCCAGAGAGGCAGGTGGAGGCAGGGAATGTGCTCAGGTCTATGGAGGCTCCTGTGCTGGGCAGCAAACTGCAGCTCCAGTTGGGCACACACGACTGTGACCCCCAGTGGGTGGTCTGGGCACTCTCAGAAAGGTGGTTTGAGTAGCCACGATCGTTGCTCTGGGTGCGACCACGACATGCCAGTGGGACCTCTGAAAGCCACTGGCATCTCCTCCAGAGCTCTCCCTCCCTTTTTCCCTCCAAGGTCTGCAGAAGCTGCATTTTGGTTCTCAGATTCAGACAGAGGATTTGATCTTTGGCTTAAAGAGTTAGGAAAATCTATCCCTGACACCGGTGGGAGAGAGGAAAATGATAGAACATGTACTTTGAGGACGAAAAAGAAGATATATTCATAAACAGTGCAGTAGAAAGGAGGAAAATAAACATTAGTGTATAAAATTCAGCCTAGAAATATGTACAAATACAAAAAGGATAAAGGCACACCTGCAGAGAGAACTCTTGACTCTGCACACTACCTTCCCTAACAATATTCTGAATCATAATTGGAAAGAATTTCCAAGAAGTTATTTTCTCATAAATCAAAGCTTTATGTACTGTGAAATTACACAGCTTATTACACCTAAATACACCTTACAATATTTTCATGAGAACTTGAGCAGTATCAGTGAATAAATTGAGTTCTGAGCTGAACAATGCTTTCTGTCAGATTCTTCATAAATAGACATTTTTGTAATTTCTAAGTAAAAGTCATCTCAAGATGAACAAGTTTTGTTATCAAAAAACAGAAATGCCAGAAAACAAAACAAATCTTCACTGCAAGAAAAAATCTCAGAAATGCAAGATTTGTAGACAATTCAATAACATTCTCTAACTTCACAGTTTTCTCTTCCCTACGGAAAAGCAGATTTGGTTTACTCTAGCATGGTAACAGGTAATATGACCTCTTTTGCTGAAAGCAGAGTTTTGAGTGCTTAAAATGTGACATCTGCTGAAGCTAAACAAGTGGGTATCAGTCTTCTACACTAAAAAGGAAGCCAACCCACCTATGGTTACATAATGGATTACTGTCTAAAAAGGCTAACATGTTTAGAAGAAAGCCCTAACACATTCTTTCAACTTGGTTTGCTTCAGAGCCTCTCCGAGAAGCTACAACACATGATGTCTCATACATCATGGTGTATTTTACTGAGCATGACTGGAAGGCAAGCACTGGTTTTTACATGACATTTGAAGTCACAGCTTCATTTAAATCCCAAAGCACATAAGACTGTCAGGACCTGACATGACTGTTACTGCCACACCGAGCCATTTATCTGCATGGGTTCCCTCCATTACCTCTGACAAATAGCAATAGGTAAGGACTTAGTGGTATCTTTCTCCTCAGATTAATATTTATAAATTGCAGATACATTTCAAAGAGCATAATTTGATACTACTAGGAATTCTATGTTGTGGGTAGTTAAGTATTGCTTTTGGCTTTCAGTGCCTCAGATTTGGTTTGGTAAATCCAAATGATCAGATGTGCCTCAGTTTGGGCTTTCTGCACAATCTATTATTTACTAAGAAACATGATCTTACAGGTCAGTTTTCTTTATGGAATACAACTCTCAGGTGTAGAGTGGTTACTCATCCCCTCCATTCCCTATCCATCAGTCAATACAGGGACTTAAGCAGGATCTAGGAATTCCTTTTCGGTACTGATTTCATCCACCCGAAGAAGGGGACCAGTCTATAGACTGGTATTTTCCATTCCACAAACATCTTGGTACAATGGTATTTACTTATGTGCAGCTTCTTTGGGAGTCTGTTTTGTTTCCTTACCAGATTTGTGCTTTGCCTCCTCTTTATGGATTCTCTGTATCTACCCAGGACGAACCCAGACACAGCTGCTACTGACATTCAATTTTTTGTGTGTCTGAATTGTGCTGTGCTAGATGCCAAATTTGTTGTTTGATATAATTAAACTCACTCAAGTTCTGGGTTCTGCTTCCAACGAACCTTTCGCACAGAGAGCAAAAGAAGGCATGGAAGAGGTTTTTCTCCCATTCTGATTCTGGTGTATCTTGGGAGGTTGGAAGTGCATTGGTGAGATGACTGGCATGGAGCTGTGCAGACAGATGCAGTAAATGGTCTGGGTGAGAGAATACAGTGTTCTTAGATAACTCTACAAAATTTAGGCCAAAATGATATTTATTTCCCTTGGGTATCTGTCATCTTCCATGTCAGCATGGAAGCGGGACATTTGAACCAAAACAGTGACAAATTGATACATGCACATTTAATTTGGAAACAGAAAGAGGACAACAGAATTTTCATGGCCGTCCTTCAAAACATCCTCTCTTCTCTTTTAGTAATAGCAACACAAAACTGATTATTACAGTGAGCAGCAGTACTACCGGTACTTTGTCCAGGGTAATTTTGGCTTCTGCTGCTCCTTCTAGGAGAGCCTTTCACTGTTTATCAGATTTGCTGCTAGACTAATTACAGCCAAGAGAAAGGGCAAGTGGTATGCAAGAACCTATACTCTAGTTGTGCAGTGATCCAAGTGGATACAAGTGTATGGAACTTTCTGCTTTTCCAAAACAGTAAGCAACTCTGCTAGTTCTGATTTTCTTTTTTTGCATTAACTGGATTCTGAGTCAGGTCTTTCCACTGAAAGAATGCTGTGTACCTCCACTAAGGTTGATTTTACCCATATTCTTGAGCAGTCTGAGGGAAAAGCAAGACAAAATGAAACTGGAAGACATTGGTACCAATCAAGACATACTTAAGGCATATAAGGTAACTTAAACAAACTTGCTTACCGGACCAATTCTCCTGGTTGTGTAGTTAATGGGCAATCCTCCCACATACAGCATTCCTACAACATCCAGTATATCAGCCTTCTTGGGGCTCACAGTCGTGTTAGAAACACCATCTACTATGAGGTTTCCTTCTTGCTTCACTCGGCTTACTTTTATCTAGAAAGACACAAAAATGCAATACAATTACAGATAGTTTTCTGACAACCAACCATTTCCAGATTGTAACTAGTCTTACAGTCCAAAATACATAACAACACATGAGACAGTAACAGGAGTGGTTACAGAAGTACCATGGCAGCAACTATGGGTATTTATGGAACAAAGCTCGTGAGCAAGGTTTTGTGCCAACATCTGACTGTGTGTTAGTTGCATCTGGGTCAGGAGGCATCATGACAATTGTTTATTAAAGTTACTGAAAAGACTTGAGATTCCTTTAAAATGCTTCATTGTTATGTTATGACAGGCACGACACAGTATTTTTTTTTTCCTGGAATCAGATAGCAATTTAAAGTACTGAGAATAGATAAGTACTTCATAATAAATACTGAATGTTATGGCACTGGTTGCAAATCTTTGAAGCAGCACATGTTTGCAGACAATATTGAGTTTATGATTCCACTAGCTTGGACATGCCTCAGATCATAGTTCATGCTAGAGTAAATATAATACCAACAGTGTTCGGTTGGTATTATGACTTCTGCTCAGACAAATGGACTATGAATCGCATGGAAGGAGTGCAGTCGCTGAAGAGCTGAGGAAATTTTAGGCCAATGTCTTTCCAAAAGTTTATATTTAAATCTCTACAAGTCAGTATAATAATGATTCTGCATGAAAAAAAGGATAAATGCAAAATGCATCATGCACGTTAGCAGATTTCTGAACAGCACAGTAGTTGGCTCACCAGAACAGCAAAGAGAGACAAACAGCATTTTTTGGCTTTTTGTTAACACGGCTGCTTCTGCTCCAGTGTGGCAGCGTATCTGTCATGCAGTGGGAATCACTGAACGCTGACAAGGGAGGCCTGAAGGTGAGGGCCTGAACAGTACAGGCAACTGCAAATTTAAGAAAGATAACTACACCTTGGGCAGAAGGAAGATTTAGATGAGTGAGACAGGAACTGGGAACAGACATTCTTACAGAGGACCTAAACAGATAGCAGGATAGCAGCAACACCAAATGGCTTCTGTACGCCTAATGGAAATGTTTTAACCCAAATCATTCCAAGTGGAGAAAAGGTTGTCACTAAAAGGATTATTTTAAGCAGAAGCCCCTGCTTTCCCAGAAACAAAGACTCTGGCCTTTTCCTAAAACCATTGCCTTCCCTCCTCCGCCTCTCAAAATTTTTTTGTGCTTTTTGGGAACTGTGACTTTGTCTCTATTCTCCACTACAGAAACAGGATCTACAAAAAGAGGCCCCCCTCTTGAGTAGTGTCAAGCTGTATGCCCAGTGAGCACAATCTTCCATTAAAAAATAGATGCTCCATTTAGTTCTCTCAGGAAAAAAGAGAAAATGGCTAAAGAAGCAGAAGCATCTCTTCTGTATGTACAGAGGGAGTAGCAGAATGGGGCCTTCGTCTGCTGCCAGTGCTCCCAGGCATTATATGAAAGAGATAAATGATTACTACAACTTCATTTTTTCCCTTTATGAAACACCTTGCTGTAGAGCAGTTGCTATCACCAAAAAGTTCATGACTAAGAATCTCGTGAAAATAAAATTCCTGGAGAACAGAGAGGGAATGAGGCAATTAAAATGTAAGAGAAAATGCACTTAGATTTTTTTCTCATGTGAGGATGAGATGTGGATGCTGAATTTCTAAATATCTGCACAAAACTCAATGTAACTTATAGTATATAAATTCAACACATAGTTACATGTATACTCTTCTTCTCTGTCTTTAATGGTGCCTTCCAGCACGTCACCTAATGAATATACTGTGTCTCTTGTCCTTGGCCCAGTAAATAGTAAATTTCATGGTTGTGATATTATTCCTTCTCTTAGTGTCCAAATGCCACAGGCATTGCATATCATGCTCCCTCTCATAAAGTCACACAAGATGCTGCCAAATACATCCATGAATATCATATTTATTCCCTACTGAATTAATAATCCAGGGAAGTTTTACTCATATGTTAATTCTTTTTTTTTTCTTTTTTCTTAGCACTCTGACTTAACAATGACATTATTAATGTAGAAACAACTGGTTTTAATGATGTATTCCATCATTGTGAGCTGATACTCACATGAGCCCTATTAAGCAGGAAGGAACATTTTCTGCAGTTCTTTACTATACATGGGTCATATTTTAAGTATGTTCAGAAATATGTGTTTCCTGAAGGATAAATTTCTGTGTACCAGTGCATCTGACACAAATTTTGCTAGATGATTTTTTTTCCCCAGAAAATCCTAGTTGTAAAGTTTGGCTTGTGTGGACTACATTTTGCAAATATCTTAAGGCAAAGCAAAGCTCACTCTTACCATTACAAAGAATAATTTAGAATTAGAGACTATTATACCTGGTGCCACTGGCCATCATTTATTTTGTTGGAAGTCACTGTGCTGGTGTTTCCACTCCCCAGATCATAACTGAAGTAAGGCAGACCATTCTTTATCTGAACTGTAGCAAAATCAGCGTGGTTGATGCGGGCCATATAAAACAGCAAACCAGAATCAGCTGTTGTTCGGACTTCAAATTCAATTGTAAGCCTAGAAACCAAACAAACAGGAAACAGTAACAAAGGAGAAGATACTTGGAGTCAGGCACTAGACAAATTCATCTGCTTTACCTTTTTGCATTTTTCTACAACTATTTTATATAGCTGGTGGCCAATTTTACTCGCCCATTAGAGTTCAAGAAAAATAATTTGGTTATATGCAAACTGCATTTCACATGTATCTGGTCCCTGACACGGGAGCGTTCATCAGGTCCTTTGCTGTGGAGATAAAAACCTACAATCTTGGCACAGAATTTCAAGATATAATTCTCAGCTGCAGCTGTAGCATCTAGAAAATCCTAGCACTTGTAAAATTCCAGCAGCTTTATCCATCATCCACACACATAATGCTCACAAAGAGGAGAGAGCTGTAGTGACAGCTGGCAAATGCTGAGTTTCTAATGAGTTATATTGCCTGAAGACAGGTTGCAAAACTTTTAAAGATGCAGAGCGAAGAGTTTACAATGAGGATATAAAACACTTATTCTGATCTCTCCCAAGAGAAAATGAGGCTGTGTCTGAGCAAACCTGCTGACCCCTTGGACAGAATGGTAATGCTGAGAACCTCCTCGACAGCAAAGAACGTGTGAAGAAATTATTTAGATTCTCTAATGCTAAGGTAGTACTGGCAACACATCACTAACTTTGCTCAAGCTGAGCTGCAAAGTCAGTACCTGAAAGCAGCTGATACTATAAACGTGAAAAATCATTTCATGAAAATGATCAGTCCAGGATAATTCCTAGTTTCCTAAAATTAGCATATGTGGTACAACATCTTTATAGGGATAAATAAGCATGAGGCGAATGGATTTGGAAACTATAAGCAGCAAAATTGCTTAGTGGTGTGACATGGCACATTTGTTAATGACCATGCACCTTCAGAGGAAAAATGAACAACTAACAAGTTCTAGCTTCACAAATCCATTGAAAAAAGATGCATTTTTATAAACGGTACATGGAATTCCTTTGCATGTCAACATCTATATGTATATATTGTTATGCTTTGGGGTGGCAGTGCCAGTTTTCCTATTTACTGTGCAAGATTGATCTTAACTACTGGAGGAAAGGGGAAAGAAGTTTTGCTTATTAAAAGAAATTATCAAGTTACTGAACAAAAAAACTTTCTTCTGAAAAAGCAATCTATGAAGTCAGTTGCACAACCTGGTTCCATTATTCTGTTTGGTTTTTAGCAAATCAGTCTGGGATCTGTGTGTGCCCAAATCTTTACAAACAAAGAGGTAAATTGTTTTTGTGAGAGCTACTTAGGCGGGCATTAGATTTCCTAGATTTCATGCTTTAATACTTTTTTAGGTTTGCTTAATGGAATTAATTAGTCATGGGATGTGATCTTTTTCAGATTATGTCCATTGCTTTGGGAGATGCCTTTGAGAGAATTAGGAGGGGAGTTTTATTTTGACATTATTCCATCAAAACTCATTGCTGAAACAAACAACATACCTGTTTTTCACTTTGGTGTCATCAAATGCAACTGCAATGTGGCTGTTCCTTGAAAGACCAAACTGCTTGCCACCTTCTAAAATGGCTGGTTCTATGTCAGCAGCACAGGAATCCTGCAAAATATACAGCAATCATACACACTTCATATTTTGTATCTGTCTCAGCTGTGCACATGCCGGGGGTCTTCCAGCTGCTCAGGACTGAGAATATTGTACCTAGTCTAGAGACTGGCCCTGCAATTTTCCTGTGTGCTGATGTCTCATCACACCAGCTAAAGTCATAAACCAGTATGACAGGAACTTGGTGTAAAAGCAGAGCTCATTAAGCTGGCTGTAAAAGCAGATAAAAGTAATATATGAAAATTGCTGCTTTCATGCTTTCACCAGTGGACATTTACAAGGGTCTTAAGTGATTTCCAGGCAGCTCGGTGTATTCTTAGCTCACATAACTGCATTTTACACAGTAGGATGCCCTCTTACAGAAATGAAGCAAGATTTAAGTTTTAAAGGGATGCTTTGTTGTCAACTTGAAATCTAGTCACCTTAAAAATAATGAGTTAAAAGTAGTTTCAGATCCTGCAGCTGTCAGTGAGTCCTTCACTTTACTTCTTTATATTGTTTCACAACTGTATTCTTTGCTTAATGTGCTGTTGTTTCCCCCAGTGCTGTTGAAAGGCCCCCACAAACAATCAGGGAACCCCAATAGCTGATGGATAGATGTAATAACTGCTTAACTCCCCCAGCTGTCTAATGTTTACAACATTACCCAGGTTGTAAAGAAAGAAAGCCCTCCCTGTCATTCCACTTCTATTAATCTTGAAGTGGTGCAACAGTGCAAGGTAAAATATCTTCTGTCCACTATAATTTTCTTCTTTTAATTTCACCAGGTCTTTTAATCTCTGGTCCTAAAGCTCTTGTATAGGGGTGCCGGGGGCAATGCGAGACCATGGTAATTACCAGCTTCTACTGATGTCTGGCTTTCGCCTCCCACTGAGAGTATTGTGAAGAAACTACTCAAAGGATCTAACGCAACACAATATCAGACAATACCGCTGGGAAAGAAACAAACTTTGATAGCTGCAAGCTCTGTTTTTAAGCACTGTGGCTGCTATCATTTTGGATTTGTGACACTCTCTTATTTGAGCCCTGACTCAGCAGGGACCTGCAAAGCACAAGGTGCGGTGCCTTGCTGACAGAGGTCTTTCTCTGAAACGTTTTGAAAATGCCGTGAGTGACTTAAGCACTGAGATTTCAACTGCAAAGAGGAAATTTCTTTCCCCCTCTCACTCAGTTTTTCAGTAATGTTGTATTTTTTGCTTTCACACGTCACAAAAATCTTCGTAACAACATCTCAGTATTCTAAAATATAGTTTTACATAATGAATGCTCTGGTTTGGATATGACAGCATAAAACACCATGCATTATGGCAAGAACAACTGATACATCAATATGCAATGGAGGGAAAAAACAGGGAAAATTTACCAGGACCAAGCAAGGTTATGAATGTATGAATACCAGTCTTCCAGTGATCACCAGAAAGGAAAAAAAAAACCTCCCATAATGCAGGGTAAAATTTTGAATTATTTTAAGCTTTATAGGCTTATCTAGAAGTCTAACAACTAAGTTAATGACAATAATACGCATATAATACCTTCAATTACATTGTAGCTGCCTAAAATTTGAAGACAGGGAATAACAACTGGTACCGGAAAGAATTGGAGAATATACACACACATCTTTCTCTGGCACACTTTTACATTTTACATGGTAAAAGGATATATTCTGACAGTAAATTTAATCCTAGGCTAGTATATGTTAGTAAAGCATCTGACCATGACACAAGCTGCTCCCTAGCATCAGTAAATACTACAGATTTTTCTTCATTCCAGCAGGATGACTGTAAGAAAGGGCAAGGAGTGTGGAAGAGTGTCCAACACACCATTGTGGTTCGAATCATACCATACACTGATTATTTACTAGTAACTACTTATAATAGTAAGCATTCATTAGGCTGATGTGGAAAAGTCAGCAAAAGTGAAAAAAAAAATCAGTAGGGCATGTTTGAAAAACTTCCGTATTTTATTCCCAAGCCTGTGTCTGCTTTTGTTTTATCTAAGGACAGCCAGCTTTACAGCTTTCACAAGACAGTGCACTAAGCATGGATCATCAACCTGTATTAAAATATCTCAGCTTCGTTTTTTAGTAATGGCCTTAATGTGTCCTGGCTGCTTAATAACCTCCCATATTACACAAGAGCCTGAACTCCTCAGCTGCACTTTACTTCAGTCTTATAAGATGTCAGAGACTTGACTGGTAGGTCAAGAAGCTTGATGTGTATGGCACTGGAAATGAAGAACAGAAAAGGCCACTGGTGGACTGTCACACATTCTCCGTATTCTCATTTGCTGTATTAGTAATTAAAAAGAAAGCAATTAGTAGAAAGAGCACTGAAGCAGTCCCCACAGTTCACTGAACAGTGTTAATAACACAATGCAGAAATGCATGGATCAAAAGTGGGAGGTACCGTCACGGAGTCAAAGGCAGAAGTAAGGCTGGCGCTCCTCGTTTCAGCGGCAAGCGAACCCTGAGAAGCAGGAACAATGTGAGGCAGAAGCAGCAGCCACCCAGTGTTGAGGAACGTTCTGGCATTCATAGCAAGCAGCAGCAGACTGGTGGCTCGTGTATTTCCCAACTGTCCTACTTATGGACCTTCTCTTGCTTTTAGTACAGGGTAGGTTTTTTTCTCATTTGCTATTCAACTGCCCTCCTCTTTTACATGCAGATGGATGCATGTAGGTAAAAAAGGTAGTAAAAGGACTTAAATAGACCATATACCTTATTTAAGTATTTAATGTGAAAATACTTTTTTCTGCTGTACATTTTCCTTCTACACTGAGATTCTGCATAACTTACTGTCATATGAGTGCCATCTCATATGAGTTCTACCTCATTAACAGACTGGAGTTACTTTGTTGCAACAGTCCCCTGAAAAATACTTTGAAGAACTCACTAATACGAATGTAACAGCTATCCAAAAGCTTGCCTTATTTAAAATAGTTTCAAGTCTCCAGCATACTAAACCAGTTTCATTATTTCCAAGAGAGAAGTGGAGTAACAATGTTTTATTTAGATTTTTATTTTGAACTCCTGTTTTAAATTATCACTGCTCTAGATATGTGATATACACAACTCACCTCGTTACAGTGGGACTATTTTGTGATATTAATGAGTAGATCTATTCCTCTCAATTTTGCAGTTTTAAAAGTTAGTGTTTTTAGTCTTAGAAAGTGGGTACTTGCTCTTTCATGCTCTTCTGTGGTCTGGTTTTTTTTGTTTTGCTTATAAGGCTTGATCAAGGGATACTATGACTGCATTCCTTCACACCAGTGAGCATTAAACTGGATAATCCTTTTTACCTTGTTGTTGCCTGGCTCCTTATCTTTCTATGGTAGCCTTACTGTACTGCAAATTTGCTTTAAACGCCAAACAGAAAAGCTGCATTGGAGCCCTGGTGCTACAACTACTCCACCTTGTGGGAACGAATGACAGCCGCTGCCCTAGAGCACTGAGAGGCCGGTCTTTGTAGCTGCGGGGCTCGGGATACGGTAATAACTGAGATGGAGCTTGCTTGTCTTGAACCCAAGGCTCCCATTTCCAGGCATGTAATGTGGAGATTTCAGTAGTGCCTGACAAGTTCTTCTGGATAAAGCCGTGCCATATATACCCGGCCAACAAAGGTGGTCATGTATCTCAAATAGAATTATGGTTTTTAACTTCTCGAAACAATGTTATTATTGAAGTGTAAATTCCAATAATGCAAATAGGCTCCTAACTGAGGAATGTGCAGTCTTTTCATACCATTTTGAAACCTCACTCATACTGAACTATAGCCTGCATAAACCTGCTGGTTGTATTCAGGTCTAACAAAATACAAATAATTTTCCCCTCACAAATATTGTCCAGTGTATATATTATTGATTTTAATATTCCGATGTGTAAACATATGTTTTGTGAGCAGTAAAATGTTGCATCAATCTATAAAACTAGTACACTTGTGAGAGAAGGAGTTTTGTCCTTAAATTTTACTGTAAAAGACTGCTTGCCACTATGTAGCTGTTTATTTCTGGTAACAACAGCTGAGCTCAATTTAGCAGTGACTGGGGTTTCATTTTGTAATTCTCCTGACTAAAGTTATAAAATAGCACTAGAGGAATTGCCATATCAAATAGGCCTCCTGGTTTATCTTTTTCTTTATCCTGTCACTGACAAGACTGTTATCATGTGCATCAGAGAACAGCACAAGAAATATCATAATGAAATGGATTTCCCATGGGAAAATTTCCCTTCCAAACCCAAGCAGATATTGCTTGGCGTACATCCTGAAGTGTAAGGGTTTATGGCGAAGCATGCACACCAAAGAGAATTCTAAACCTATGTCATTCTTTAAATTACTGTTGTGATAACCCAAGCAAATTATATCTACCAGTTTTCCGTTATCTACAGGTTTTACTGGCCTGCAACAAGGTGCTCCATTTACAGTATCATGCTGAATTGTTACTATTTTTCATAATAGCTTCATTATTCTTGATGAATAGCCTTTCAGTTTTGCCTGGAAAAAAGAAACTTTTCAATCTCTTCCTGACTGAAGTGATGTATACTTACAAGTGCTGACGATAGAGATGGTGTTGGAGGAGGAGAGATTCTTGGCCCTTCTTTCTCCCCATTAGTGTCTGGTTCAGGTTGGACCAGAACTGTTGCACGAGTTGGTTTATCTTCATCCTCAGGTGGCCTAACTTCTGGTTCTAATGTGGGACATCGGCCAATATCTGCATTTTCGAAGGACACGGGTTGAGCGAAGTCCATGGGGCTGAGAACACACAAAAAGAGTGATGTCTGTTATTAGTTTTTCTGCCTTTTTACCACCCAAGTATACAGAACAGCTACATGCTGCAGTGTAATTTCACTTCACGGGACACAAAAGCCAGAACTCATCCCATCCTGTACAGATAGGTACAGGTAGAGAAGTGGGACATGGAAACTAGACGAGATCGTGACCATTGGCTTTCCTTCCTCCAGTCAGTGCAGAGAGACAGGCATCCTCTTTAGCAAACTTTACAGGCCTATGTAGTTTCAATGGTATTGCAGAGAAGTCCTTTACTCTGATGTGGAGAGATAAAATTCTAACTTAGGTACTTCAGAAATGTGAAATAAAGAATTAGATGGAAACTTTCTATAGAGGTTTTATTATATTCATCATTGCCTTTCCTTTCACTCAAATGTTCCTTTCAGATTACTGCACTTTCCACAATGTAAATTGATCCCCATGGTGGTTCTCAGAATTTTGACTTCTCTTGGAAGTCAACCTTACCTAAAATAAAGTATTACAGTACACCATAAATACCTATTGCTGACACGCATCTTACTGCAGCGTTACTGTTGAATTTCTCTGATTTCATGGATAAACAGACAGTGTTGGCTTGTCTGTAAAACAGCTCATTAACTGCATAGCCTATGGAGCATATACTGTAGACAAAAAAAAGCAATGGCATATAAAGAAAACAGATCATATTTTAGGATTTGCTGCTTGAATGATTCGTTGCAACAATGAACTTCCTTCAGGCAACCAAGGTAGTTAACCAGATCTCATTAACTGGATGTTTGTTGGCATCATTGAGACTTACGTGGCATTAATGACAAGATTCCATATACAGCCCTCAAACGGTGGTATATTTCTGACAGGTGCAGTCTGAAACTGAGAAGAAGTACCCCCCACAAAGAGTTTCTTAACAGAGATGGGCAGGTCTGATGGCAACCTCTGAGTCTGGACTTTGTCTTCATCGACTTGAACACTGAACATCCTGTGGAAAAGATTTGAAAACGAAGAAATATATATTTTACTCTGGTTATTTCTTGTATTGAAATCACCCCTTTGCAGGCCCCATTTACTCCTACACCAGCTGTAACAATGAGCAACTCAAATGATGCAATTGGTGGCTCACATTAAATGTATATTAACCACTAGAGGGGTTTCAGCTGCTCCTGTGCTTCCTTGGTTGTTTGATAAAGCCTGGCAAAACTGTGCTGTGGAGGGGCGATACAGTCAGACTGAGGCTGCACAGGAAGAAGTGGTTTGTGGTGTGGCAGCACTGACGCAGCAAGGGCTGAGCTGTACTGTGATGGCACATACAATCATCTAGAGCTCAGCAGGATGGGAACAGCACGGGGTCACATTTTGTTTGGACTCCCTATTTCCCTATTACCTTCTTGCTGGGACACAACCACTGCTACAGACTGCTCTGACTGCAGGATCAATGGCAGACATATGGCACACTTTTAAAAGATCTGGTAGCTTTTTCTGGGGCAGGTGACAGAGTAGGAAAATTGCTGATTGTTCACCATGTACAGATAGCGGCGCTATAATTCATTCCCATGGGTATTTCACATGGCACAAGCAAAAGACAAAGCAGTTCCATGGTTACTGTTAATGCTGAAGAGAGGAAGGCAGGAGCCTCTGCAGCACCACTGGCTGACTAAAAATCAGTTTCTGGCAAATAGACTCCCTTTTGTCAACTGCAAATATCTTGAACTCCAATTTTCTTTCTTAACTATAACTACAAATGCTCACAACTGAATATTGCAAATTTTTATTGAAAAGAGGCCTGTTTTCAAATATAAAATTCTTGGCTTTGTTATTTACACATATCCTAGACAGAACTGGATAGTGACTTGAGCACCTGAATTACATAAGTGCTGTACTACGTGGAAATGATCCAGTTTCCTCACAGTTTTGGATGGATTAATTTGGTCTGGAAAGCTTCAGAGTAAGAAACATGATTAATTTTTCAAAGGGTTAGAGAAAGCAGTTATTAAAGGACTTATCTTTGAGGACAATCCCTATGATATCTCCCAGACCGTTCAGCAGTGGAAACTGAAGGAGAGAGATTTCTCTGGAGGCCGTTCAGAGCAAAAGACTAATTTAGGTTCTATGAAGTGTCCCAGAGAGGACACTTCCCTTCTCTGCCTTCAGAGGTAGTATAGGGAAGTCAGATTGTCAAAATTGATGGTGCTGATGCATCTTAGACATGGCTAATCATGGTAAACATCTTGGGTCCAAGCAGAACTATGCAATGATGTACATTAGTCTTCAACAATATTATATTTCGTAATTATATGGAAAATTATCTCTCTGCAGAGTTTTCACAGGGTGTTCCTCACATTTAAAAAAATAAAGCTTGAGTTCATGATGAGCAGAGGAAGGGTTAATCTTAATTTATGTCTTTTCACATCCATTTCAGGTTACAGAAGCTACAGAGTTCAGACAATTTGTTTTGTAACAAAGCTACTTTGAAAACACAGAGGTCTCATCTGAACAAGCATCATCACTGGATGGCATTGTACAGCAATTTTGCCTTGATGTACTCTCACATGTACCCTCATAAGGTCAAGCTACTGTACTCGCTATAGCACTGCATAGAGGAATTTACTTTGTTGTTTAGAGCTTTTTGTTATCATCACAGTGATACAAAACGTATTACAAAATGCAGTCATCCATTTCCGAAATAACTTTTTCTTCCGAAGCGTTTACGGTTTGGCTTTGATCAAGTCACCGAAGTAGGAGGAGACTTACTGACTGCAGGCATTATTTACGAGAGGTTTTCTAACAATACAATAGAAATTCAGCCAGAAAATTATACGGAAAGGAAAGAAAATTACAGAGAGGGCAGAAGGGCACCTCAGGACTAGACAGGAGTGGTTGATCAAGAAGGCTGCAGTGTTGTGGGGTAAGAGGGTGAAGTGGATAAGTGCCTTTTGTAACATGCTGGATGTCACATCTTCTTTCTGATTTCTTTTAAACAACACAGAATGCTGTGCACAGTGCACTAATCCAACAAATGTCTGTGTAGGATGTACACATTTGTATGTGCACAAATGTCCACAGTAAACCCTGCTTGGAACAAGGGCTATTCCAGGCCATAAATAATACTGCCTGAGTCCTACACATTACAGTAGTGCTTTTTCTAATCACTTTCTGAATGGTCAAGTGTAATAAGAAATTTTTACAATGTCTGAGAAAGGACAAAGGAATTCAAATGAAATTCAGTGTAAAACAAAATGGTCTGAAAAAGGTGGCTTTTCCAACAAGAAAAGCAAGACTGTGTGTTTTCACTGTCTTACCATATTTAGCTGGGCACCACTGTGTCCAGCACATGGCACCTCAAAAAGGCTACAGGCTGCTGTGCTGTTGTAGTTTGTACCCTTTGAAAACGGTCTTTTGCTACATGTCCTGAAAAGGAGATTTACTGCACCACAGCAGAATTTCTCACCCACGGATTCTTTATTAAAATATATTTGCCAAGAATCAGAAGGTTAAAGATGCCAGTTCAGACAAATGCAGGTCTCTGGAGAAACAGGCTGGTAGCCTAAAAAAGCATGTAAACCCAGCTCTTCAGAACAATAATGACTATGAGAATTCTTATTTCTAAGAATTTTTGGATAATGATGGAATTAAACTAATTTTTTTTTTTTTTGTCTCAGCAGAAGCATTTACATGGATTGCCAAAGCCATCAATACATTTGCTTTGTTGTACTAGCTGTGCTGTGTGGTCTGTAGCACCTCTAGGTATTTGTTACCCTGTAGCTCGCTCTATCCGGATGGAATGTGCTCTGCCGTCGTGAAACTCGCCAGTCTCTGGCCTGATGGTGATTCTGTGGGGATCCCGGATCCCGGTGGAGACGTGCACTTCCAGCCGACCTCTGTTCAGGAACACGGCATAGTAGGCCTGCAAAGTATATGTTGGAGTGAAAATGGTAAGTTACGTTTGGAAAGAAATTCTTTCACTTAGTTTTATGTTAGTGTGTATGTTTTATTGTCTTACACTGGCTTTTAATTTGCTCACCACAGACAAGACACTGAAACTGCTGTTGCAGTTCTGCTGCTGCTGCTATGCTCAGAATCTGGCATTTTTATAATGAGGACGGGGTAAAACAAGGTCATGCTGGAAACATCAACAAAAGATTTAACTCTATACGTATTTTTAGGGAAGGATGGAGACTTCTAACCTACAATTCTTCTGTTTTTTGTTGATACAAGACCAGCTCTTAAACTCATCAAGCCCTGAAGTGCATTGATCTTAGCTTGAGTTCTGTGTTTGGACGGCTGGCAAATCATGCCAGCAGTTACTCCAGCACCAGTATCATATTGTGGCAGATTCCAGGATCTATACTCCAGTCACTATAGCAATAAGTGGTCATGTTCACTTCTGTGACCTGAAGAGCTGGGAAATGATAAGGGAGCCCCTACTGTGAAGTTAATGTCATCCAGGTGAGCCATTACAATGTGCTGTCCCTGGAGTGCGTTACTCCAGGTCACTGAGAGCTCTCTTCCAAAATAGGCAGAAAGGAGAATAATGAAATATCATTTCCCAGAAGTCCTGAACAAAGAATGCATCAACACATTCTGTTTATTGCTGTTATAGTGTGTCTGTCTGCCAGGATTTTAATCAATATTTATTCAAGACTTGAATAATTTCTAACAATTTCTAGCAATCACACTTCTAACACTGTGGACTTATATAGCAAATTTGTATTTTATGAGAGAGGAGGAGAGGCTGGAGCACTCAAGTCTTAAATTCCACATCAATGATCCCAAACAACGGGCTTATCTTACACTGTGTTCACCAGCTTTTTTTTTTTTCTTTTGGTCTCAGGGATATTAGAATGATCCTCATTTATGTCTCTGTGAACAGGAATGAGAGAGTTTCCAAGCATTAATAGTGCATAAGTAGTCCTCAGAATGAGTGAAGAACAGTATGATTTAATATTTAGCTTTGGTTAAAAAACCCAACATGGAATATAATAAAAAACCAAATCTGTTGCTTAGCAACAAGCAATGGATACCTGACTGTAAATCTGTATGAGAAACAATTTCTCCTAGGCAAAAAACCAATTCTAAGCTTTTGTTAGATTCTTCATCAGATAAAGGATAACATTTGAAAAAATTTATTCCCAATAATTGAATTTTAAATTAAGCATAAACATCTGACAGTGTCTTGAAACAAACCGTGGCAGTTCAGTAGAATTGTGGGGTTTTTTTATCTTTGGCCAGGTTCCTCATACCTGTCCTGTCTGTCTGCGCTTTCTCCTCAGAGGGGCAGCTTTCCTTGCAGAGTGCCTGCGCTTTCTCCTGGGGGGGACAATTGTGCCACTTGTGCCAAACAAGATGATCCCAGACTCATTCCTGGTGCTGAAGGAGAGATTGATTTCCATGCCCACGTCAAAGGAGACAGGTTGCAGTTCCACAAAACCTGGCTTGGAGAAGCTAACTGTATGAATGTTCTGTAGGAAGGAGAGGACAGGAAAGCGCATCAGTAGAATTAAGAGCAAGAGCATGAATGCACAGGAAGATTTCTTAACTAAGATAATAAACTACATATGTATAACTAGTGTGAAAAGATGGAAAGTAATAATAAACACTTAGCAATTTACTCCTCAAAGTGTTCTGCCAACACTAATTTACCTGCTTACATCTAGCATCATTAGCGTATTTGTGGAATCCTGTCTTACAGGAAGGCAAAGTTCCAGTTTTATGTCAATATATCCTCTTGGATTAAAAATAACGGCTCAAGGTTGTTTTTATTTTATATATGTGTTTTCCATTGAGTTAATACAGTTGGAGTTTGCTTTTAAATCTATACAATAGGTAATATTAACATAACCAACATGAACATACACTAGATTCTATTATTTGTCAAATGTGCTGAGAAATTACTTTTCATTAATCAGTCGCTGTTGCTTCACTAAGTACCACTGCTTTCTTGGTTACTCAGAGTCATAACTGAAGCACTTGTTGCACATGGCCCAACACTTTGTACATTGGTAGCCATTAACACAATTTAAAGAGTAGAATATGCTGTCAAATAATAAAGCAGTGCATACTCCCAAAGATTTTCTGTCAGCGCTGCCAACCCATGTATTCTTCCAGATGTGGAAGACCAGTCTATAGAAACAGTGACTTTCTCTAAAGTAGTTCACCATTTTTTCAGTACAGTAGAACTGTTTTCAGGTCTAGAGATAAAAGATTATGCCAGATAAAATCATTGCTGGTGGTGCTCACCTTTCTCTGAAATCTGAGGACATTTAAATAATTGAACACATATCCAGTCTTTATCCTTTACTTTTCCTTCACTTCTTTTTTTAAATTTTCCTACATGTCTTGTTTTGTACAATTAGAATATTTTATTTTTTTCTCCAACAAAAGGGTTAATCTGAAACCTCAAGTGTTAGAAAATATTGTGAAAGGCAAAGCACTTTCTAAGATTCATAGCAAGAGAAGAAAATCAGCACAACTGTTCTTTCCTGTTACAGAAAGAATATACTATAAATCAAAACAAATACGAACCTCTCTATCAAATTTTTGCTGAAGCCAAATCTCTAAGATTTAAAATCATTTGAGCAATCTGTTTTTACAGTTTGGCTTTACCACAAACTTGAAATATTAAAATATGGATCTCAACAAATCTAGTCTTATATCCTGTCTGAGAATCCTACTCTTGTGTACTTTTGGCTCTGATGAAGGCCAAAGGTACAATGGAGAAACACAGCAGAATAGTGCTCTTGTCCTTATTTTGGCCTGGTCAAGTTCCAATTACTGTTCAAAGTAAATATTTAATGTTTTGTAGAAAAAAAATATTTGGAGAGCATCAGATTAACATCAACTCATTTGGATTTACTGTAGTGGTATCTGATATGGAATCTAGATCTTCCGTCTGCTTGCAAAACTCTCTTAAATTGTAGAGACTTCCAGGGAAGAAATACAAACTATTTATTGGGACGCAAATATCAGTGGAAGTATTTTTTTATATAAAAAGACTTTTCCATGGAAAATTACTAAATTCTCTCCCAAGTTTCAAATCAGATTCCTCCAACCCTATATGCACTGAAAGGCTGTTAATTGCAAGCAGCAACAATTGAAAATAAATGCATTTAAAGCTAAAATAATAACACCAGTTTTGCACATTCTTAGTGATCAGTAAGAAATGTGCCTTCCAGCTCAGTGGTAGCTTATGACAGTAAGTATTCATACCTGAGGTTTTATGTAGTGAATGAATTTATAACAACAGTTAAAAAAAATTAAATCCTTGGGTTTTATGTGCATCAATTTTTTTTAGTTTTTGCAGAGTTGTCAGTGCCTATTCTCATTAAAGCCAATAATTCCCATTTTTGTCAGCTGAAACAAAGCTAAATCACTGCTAAGCAGTTCAGAAAATCCGACCCTTTAGGGATAGGGATATCACAACTGGCCAGGGATATTGTCCAAGAAGTCAGGATCTGAAAAACTGGTCTACTTTCTGCTCAGACTTACTCATCTTTCTTTCTCTAAAATGTAACTGTTTGGATTTTAAGGCTAGATTCCTATCTAGGGATTATACCATATCCAATTAATCTACTATGCCATAAAATCAGAAACCAGAAAATGTTTATACACATTAAGGCCAAAATACATGGAAATCAGACTAACCTCTAGTGTGCATCCTTTGGTTAGACCAACAAAGTCAGGACTGCTCAATATGTTATAAGGTGTCCTTGAAATTTCAATGTCTTTGAGGCAACCTGTGTATTTCTCTAAGTTCACTTCAGGCCTAGAAAACATTTAGAAGTACAATGTGTTTTCAAAAATAGAGTTTAGAGAGAACAGTCAGCCAGACACACATACATACACTTTCAGATGCACAGATGCTTGATTTTTATTTTTATTTTAACTACACACATACACTCGAATACATGTTGCCTTCTACCATCTATCAGCACACATTGCACTCTGCCTTGCATCACTGAAAGGTGTAACAGGAGGTTTATTTCATCTCCAATCGACAACAGTCCCCTTCTCAATTTTTTCTTTCTTTTCTTTAAGGGTTTTTGGTTGGTTGTTTTGTTTTTTGTGTTTTTCCTTTGGTAAAGGAGTGCTACCACCCCTGGTGTTAAAACACAGTGAGGTATGAAATAACGAAGCTGTTGTTCCTTAGGCAAAGCAGAAAGATGCAAGCTAGGAAATCATAACAGTAAGGAGAGACCTTAACTGGAAGACATTTTTCATTCCTCCTTTTGCATGCTAGATCCAATGAAAGAAGAACTTTAGCAGCATACAAACATTTTGAATAAAGATTTTACCAATACGCTTCAGGAAAACAATCAGGTGGACTGACATTTATTTTGTATTTCCAGTATCTTTCTTATGAAAACTACTGCATGTTTTCTTAGGACACAGCAATACATCTGACTTTTTCAGGCAGTTAAACAAAACAAAGCACTTGGGTTTGTTACAGAATGTAACTATCCATCCAAAACAGGAAAATGTTGTAATGGAATCCACGTTCCATGTTTGACTCATGAGCTGGCTGACGAGAGGAAATGAGAAACCCCTTGAAAGTAACACCAAAGCTATCGTGTTTGATTGCAGAAGTATTTTCCAGGCCTGGAAACACCAGAGTGAGACTATAACTGCTGGTAACACCTGAACCAGGCATGCCAGAAGAAAAGGCTTATAAAGTCACTTCAGAAAAAAACCTGTCATTCATACCATGGAGAGTAAATCGAAATAGAAAAAAACCCCACTATTTATTTCACTAAAAATATTACCCTTGAGTGTTTACTAGAATATCTGAATAGTGTGAACAGCTCAAAGAGAGAAAAATTAATTTGGAAAATAAATAAGGAATTAAAACTGGGGTGGGGTGGGGAAGGGGAGAAGTAACAAACACTTCAGTTCCCTGGAAGGAAAGAAAAAAATGTAAAGAATATTAATTACAAAATAAAACCATTTTGCACAGACACTAATCAGCTGCATGTTTTGGCACTGAAAGCCATTCTTTGCATTATTAGCCAACCTAGCAAGCGTGATGTATTCTCTGGCAGATTAGTACCCTCTGCATAAGTTAAAGCAAGCATCTGGTTTACTAAAATGTTCCATATGCTGCTTTATTTACAGTCAAGTAGCTATGGTCACCTTTAATTTTTCATTTTTTTCCTAGCTCTTCTCCAGTTCCTTTATGGGCTAATCTTCCCTGCAGAAGAACAATTTTGCTGTTATCATTGTCACCAGTGCCTACAGTCTCCTGTCTCTGCCATCCAGAAACCATTCTTGCTATTACCCTCTCCTGCCTTGTCTAGTGACAGACTGTCTCATCCTGTCCTGTTACAAACATGAGCTGTTATAATTCCCAACCCATATCACAGAATCACGGAATGGGTAAGCTTGGAAAGGACCACCGTGGGTCGTCCGGCTCAACCTCTTTGCAAACACTGAACACTTGCTTGGTGTTTTCTTAAGACTTCTTTTTTCCCTTTTTCCCTTCAAAAATATACCAAACAAGGTCCAAGTTCACTAAGATCTTACATAATTCTTGGTTTGTTTTTCGGGGTTTTTTTTAGTTTCTTTTGCCAAGATAGGACAGTTTTAGGGGAAAACAAGCAGCAGTTTCTGGAGCTTGGGGGGAAACAATCTTTCTGAGGATCAGGGCAGAATGGGAGGGGCGAAGCTGTATTTTTCCAATTCAAACCAGGAATTAGGCTGCAAAACACAGGGAAGTTCAGTTCATATCTGAGTATACTGAAGCAAAAACAATGGATACAAATAGTTGCAAACTGAAAACGCAATCAGAAATAGCTGATTTCCCCTCTCTCCCCCTCACCCTCCTGTTCTTAAAATGAGAAGTGGCAAATTTCACAAACATCTCCACCTTCCTTTCATGCTCTCCTCAGAAACTACTTCACTGCCTCTGAGCTCGGTGCTCCCCACCTCACATGGGACTTCACTGCTCCTACAGCCCGGAGGTCGGAGCCAAAGTCAGCAACACAGCTGGCTGGAGCTTTGCTTCCGAGGCATTCCGGTGTCACAAGCAAGACACAGCTGAAGTAAGCAGCTGCGTGAGGAAAATAAAAGTTGCTTGTGTAGGTGTGTGCACAGCATGGAATGTGGGGTGAGCACTTGCGAGCAGCATTGCTGGCTGTGGCAGAAGCAGCTCGCTGAACTAAGAGCCTTAGCATAGCAGCTGCTCTAAACACTGACCACACTCTGCTGCTGCTGCTGCGAGGCCGCCTGTGTTTTCAAGCTGCACTTTCACTAGACACATGCAAGTCATGCAAATAATCTGATTGTTTTTACCTTGCTTTCATACTGGGGTGAGAAAGAAAAGAAAAAAAAGTAAACAAAATGGCATTAATTGTAGCAAATGGTACTTCTTATATTGTTGTTCCATGATACTTATTAGCAAGGTTCAACCGTTTCACAGTGAAGCAGATGTACATCATTTACAAACAACATATAATACCAGATGAGATTCTATGTACGCTATTGGGCTATAACAATTAATGGGTTTACTCCGCAAACAGCTACCTTAAAATGTAATTCATCAGAGGGCTTTTATAACTTGATATTATACTTGGTCATGAGCAAAAGCAAACCATGTAAAAGAATTTGGCAGAACTGACATGACCTGATAATTACAAAGTCACGGATACCTCAGTGTCTATTGTTTGCGGTAGCTCAGCTTTGCCCTAATCTCCCTTTCACTACTTTTGATTCTAATTTACCATAACATTAATCTTGCCTCAGGCACTGATGAATCATAGCTGTAGGCAGAATGGTTACCACAGGTCAAAGAAGCTGTGGTACACTGATTTTCTGGGCAGCCACAAAGGAAGTGGAAGATAATTGCTCTAGACGTTTTGTTATGCACTGGTGTGATTTCACAATTACATAACACAGTGTTATATTTCATGAATAAAATAGATCTTAGATCTTTTTATTGCTGGGTGATTTGACATCAGAGGTCAATTATTATCCTAATAGATTAACAAATATGTCCATTCTTTTAGTTGCAGAAGAGTCTGTGGATTAAACACAACAGTTCCTTGTGCACAAGCCCACTTCAAGGCTCTCATTATGCTATGTAGTTAAAGCTGACATAGATTAATGGGCTTGTTTCTGTGTTGCTCATCTGTTCATTGTAGCACAGAATTCTCTTGTTCTTGTCATTGCAAAACTGCTGAATATTCATCTAAACTTTAAGTAAGTTTTTCGGTCTACTTAAAGCCATGTAAGAAAGTCACTAAATTCAAGTATCTGTTATCCCATTTCTTTAGCTTATTTAAGCTGAAGTTAACATTTATGAATATTACTATGCAATATTTAGCAAATAATTACTGGGAATTTTATTTGTGTAAGAAATTCAGGATGAGACTTCTGAAGGGAAAAGGTTGTCATACTTCATTCTGCTTACATTAAATATATCAAGAGTATCATGTCATATACTTTAAATCCTGAATACAGGAGGAATTTTATCTAAGGAGATCAGGAAGTAAAACCTACAAATAATTTAAAATTATATCTAAGCAAAATATTTTAATACATATTTAAAGTATACTGACACTGATTATGCAAAAACATGGATACCCATTAAGCAGTAATCCCATGTGGAGTAGTTTGTAGGTCAATTTTTCTACTCATGCACAAAGTAAACATTTGTCCTTATTTTTGTGAAGGTATTGAGCCAATTCTCTGAACCTGCAGTCTCAAATTCTATGCATCAAATAAACAAATACTTAAAAAGTCAGCTACATCATGGTTCTTGCACAGAATCAGAAAGATGTACTGCACTGCAAGTGTTATTTCCACTGTATCTGTGTAAGGTGAGCTGTGTGAAATACAAAACATACGCAAATAAAGCACTATTCTGCTGTGGCAGTACAGGGTACATTAGGAATTCACCATTCACTTACTGCAAATGAACCTGAGAAATAAATGCAGAGAATAAGATTACATTGTATTTACATTCCCTTACCAAGGCTAAATAAACTGGTTTGAGCCACATTACCTTAGATTTCTCAGGGTTGGCAATCCCCCAAAATATATTTTCTCGTGCCCTTTTAAGTTGAGTCCAAAGTGGCTGCCTGTAGAAGTTGTTGCTATAGTCTCTTCTTCATTGGTGTCTATGTCTACAATTGATACGTTGGCTAAAAGACATTTGAGATTAGTTACAAAATATCAGTCATGAACAATGATGTCTTAATGTAAGAAACCAACAGAGAAATATTTTAAGGTTAGCAGGTGAGGGAAGAGGCAAGGAGGGCTGTATTTTGCAGTTAAGGTACTGGATTTCCACATTGTCAATTATGGGCAGGGGAAGAAAGCTGCACTTACCTCTGTTTCCATAACAACCTGAAAAGCCACAGCAATTCTGTACACTTTATTTTTATATATTCTCTAAACCTGTTTCAATTTGGTGCCTTCTTTGTGTCACTGTAATTTGGAGCTAACACTTCAGGACAAAGTCATGATGAGATAATTTCACATTTAATTTGTGATCTCAGTCCAAAGATTGCCACTTGAACAGGATTTTTTACTGTGGAAGTTTGTTAAGCTTTGTCATTATGTGCCTTAGAGACTGGTGATCAGTCACTCTAAACCATTTTCAAACCCAAAGCAGTCAGTTGCTGTCATGTGTAATCTCAGCCTGGAGTCAGTGATGCGCTACATACAACCATCCTATTTAGGTGCTTGTTCCATGTATATTTTTAATGTATGGATTAATACAGAATATAAAGTTCAATAAAAGAGATAAGACTCTGTGAAAAATGCTGAGAAGGCCCCAATATAGATAGGGATGTTCTACCATAGGGATGAAAAGAAAAGATTTCCTTCCATCCTTCCTTCCCTGAGAATTGAATAGGGACAGACTTTCTGCTACACCTTACAAAAACCAGATTAATTTTCCTTTCATTTCTATACCTGTATCTTCTTTATAAACACATGATGTTGCTTGAATGCTATTGATAAATTACAATTACACGACATCGTGTTTTA
The DNA here is from genome assembly GCA_013398015.1 of Oreocharis arfaki. NCBI lineage: Eukaryota > Metazoa > Chordata > Aves > Passeriformes > Paramythiidae > Oreocharis > Oreocharis arfaki. The sequence continues at coordinate 199,151 of VZRR01011791.1, forward strand.
TATTAATACGTCCTGGGTTAAGTATGAACTAAGATAACCAGCTAGCAATAAGACATTCCTCCTCTAAAGGTACAGCAAGTCTGCAAGGGAGATCACAAAATTATTTTGACCACTGTCCCATCTCCCAAGTCTACTTCAGCCAAATGACACGGAAGGGGGTCTGTGTATGATGTGTGAGAGCCAGGCAGAGAGCTGGCACTGCAGGGGGCAGAGGCAGAGGAATCTGTTTAGGGGCTCGTGGCGATCCTGAAGATTCAGAATGCAGCAAAAATTCAAACTGAAAAAGCTCAAGGTATGTCACAGTTGCCATAAATAAAACTAATTTGGCTCAGGTAAGATTCTACCAGCCCTATAACCAGACTACAAAACAAAAAAAGGGTTTTGCCAGCATGATAAACAGTAGTCTGTGATCTTATCAAATGCCACCACTCCACATTTTGTGCCAGTAACAGGTTCAAGAATTAGCAGAACTTCTGCAGGTGTTCCCAGTTGTTTCCATGCAGGTTCAGTTCATGGCACACTACACATCATTAGGGAAGATAAAGTAGTTGTGTTTGTCTAGTGAGATACTGTACTATCAGTACTAAAGTCATTGCTTTTTTAAGCACTTTGGTATATGCTGAGCATGAGAGGACTGTACAACATGAAAGCCATTGCTGTCCTAACAAAAATCACACAGGCGTGTTTCATGATTTGGAACAACACCAGGGAACTGATGAAAAGACTTGTTTTTCCCAACTCAGAAGATTTTTAGAATGCAATTTACGACTGTGTGAAAGAATTATGCCTGAAAAATAGGCTACCTGTTCATAAAGCACTGTTTGACAGTGCAACCACTCACGTGCAACTCAACACACCTATAATCTAAACTAAAGAAGTTGCTAAATCACCACAATTACAATTCCCACAGCATCTTCCCTGTGATTAGATGGTTAGGTGTACTGCACAGGTGACCAGAAAAGTCATGGTGCTGACACCACAGGAACTTACCTTGTTTTTGAATTCTTGACAGGGTGAAAGATTTCCATTTGCCGTCATTATGATTTTGGTTGCTGATAACCGAAGCTGTACCTGAACCCAGATCATAGCTGACTTTTATACGCCCACCACTGAGCTCTACACTCATGAAATCCTTCTGTTAATGAAAAGGGTTAGATACACCATTATGATTCTTGTTCATTTTTGTAAGTGGCATAAGACATTAAATAAACACTTCCTAATTTTGGGCGACAACAGATGATTTTTTTTAAGCTTTAAAAAAGCCACACAACTCATGCATTTACTACCCAGGGCTCTCAGGTATAGAAGTCTGATGCCAAGTTCTTTTTTCCCCTTTTATTCTCTTTTGGATTGATAATTTAGTTGGAATTTTGCTAGCATTTTAGCTGGAGTTTTGATAGGATAGCTGTACTTTTATTTTAGATTGAAGATAAAAATGGACATTATAATTACCTGAAACTAATACTCAGCTTTGAGTATATGTCTGTACTATAGTTAGTGTATTTATTGCATACCTCAGCCAGATTTACACTTTCAAGGCTAAAAACAAAAATAGTAAAGATGGTAAACTGGGCATGTTTTACCAGATTTCCAGAGAGTAATCTATGGAAGCAACAAAGGAACAGAGAGATTGAGACAGAGAGAGCTATGAACTCTCTAATTTTCATCAACCACTGACACCAGTATCTAAGCAGGATGGATGACTGGAGCAACGATATATGCTGCACTATCTACAGAAGAAGAGCTGGCAGGATACAAAGAGCAAAACAAATAGCCAGGGAACTGGACAGCATGAAAGCCATTAAGTAAGTAATGGTGGAGCTATGATCCAGGAGGCAAATGTACCAGAGAAACTTTTTATTATCATTTTGCTCATGGCCAGTTCCACCTCTTCTCAGAGTAAAATTGATCAAACTCAGGTTTCTAGATGCTTAGGCATGTCTATCCATGCATCATTAGAAAGAGTATCCTCAAAGTTTTTATGCAGTGGGACTGTATCATAAAAGACAAAATATGCCAGGGACCAGTGTTTCTGAGTTTTCAATTAAATATTTTTTTGTAGAAAAATACATAAATTAACAATAATTATATAACGTAATCTAAAATAATGACATTAATTATACTTTCAATATTCAATTATAAAAGTTCATTAGAAAAACTACATAAATACTTCATTATCATAATGAAATGCTAGCTTTTGCTATAGTCAGTCAAGAGGAGCATCCTCCTCCTTGATAAATCCAGCTATTTTGATAATTCTTTCCCAAATACAGGAATTTGAAATAAGACTGATTTACACAAACACAGTTTTTGTAAAATAGTGAGTGCTCAGTAATTCTTCAAGACTTCAGTGAAAACTACTGTATATAATTTCTGCCCCATATGAACAGGCTAAGGGAAGGACTCTGCTCCCTGCCAGTCATGCAAATCAATCTGGATCAGAGATGCTGAAGGTGAGTTATTCAGATCTGGACAGATGTCTTCATAAATAATTTCTCCCTGTTATCCACACACATTTGATACTGTGTGTGAATAAAAACCTTAAACAACTTTGTAACTAATGTTTCTATTCTCTGTTTTAGCTATAGGAGGCACCATTTGTAGATACTGGAAAAACACGATCACTATTACATCTTATTTGTTGCACCAGTCCCCCTTTAAACCCACTCACATTAAACATAAACATTTTCTTTGTATTAGTAGGATTTCTAAGTAAGACTCATCTCTTCCCATACTCCCCATGCCATCACACTGTGATATTCCAAACTATGAACAGACAAGCACAGCTGAAAAAGTTTACACACATAAACATCTGGAATAAAGGAAAATTAGTAACTTCAGAAAAGCTGGAATTGCCCCCAGTCTACATTGACCATCCCCATTCAGTAAATATTAGGTGGCCAACCTCCACACTATGAGACTGTCTTCACTTGGCCAGCAGTGAAGAACCACACCAAGCAACATCACTCCCGGACTGTGGTACATTAAGTTACTAATTGTTTTCATGATCTGATGAATTCAGACTCTGCAAAGATGGCATGAAACCTGCAAGGAGCATAGAGGTTAGCTGGCTGTTCTTACCAAGTCATCAGTAGCGAGATACATCAGCAGAGCATTTGATGAGAAGGTCCTGAACTTGAACATGACTGTGGAAATGTTGGGGTTCCAGCGGATCGGGCGGCTCACCATGGCGTAGCCGTCACCGTCAAACTGCACCGTCCCTTCACCATCGGCCACCTGTGGGCTGAAAAGGGGAAATTTCCAACCATTTTCCTTTGCCATGAGAAGTCAAAACAAAAAGTGCAGGGCTAGGGAAGTGTAGGGACACCTCCTGGGAGTCTTCCTGAACTTGGTTTGATTTCTCATCAAACCTCCCACTGGCAGGCACAGGATTTCTCATTTTATTTCAGGAATGCAAACACCTTTCTTTTGTGGGGTCTCTGCTTACTACTCAGGTGGCTGTGAAAGCCACCTTGAGGCACTGGACTCTGCTCCATGCCACATAAGAAGTGCAGGCAGCCACAGCACAGCTGTCCATGAGCCAGACTCAGTCCCACTGTGGTTCGCATGCTGTCTCATGCTTTGACTGTTTCTGGTTACTGGTGGTCAGGAGCCTTTCTACCACATCACTGTCACACCATCTCAGTTCTGATAAAGCACTGACCACATTTACAGCCCAGACAGGCTGCTTCCCCTCTCGGTGTAATTGCAACCTAACTTCTGTTGCATGCACATTGGAACTTGATTGCTGCTGTGGAAATTCCCGCTATTTACCAGCAAATGTAAATGTCACAGCAGAGAGGTTCCCTACGGAAGTTGAGAAACAGTCAGTGCTTCACCTACCTGACAGCACACCCTTTGCAGTCGCCTTCGATATCCCTGAAATTCCAGAGTCCTATGGGTTTGCTGTCTAGAAAGGTTTCACCCATGCAGCCAGTGAAGGTGGTGACTCTTACAGCATCTGACTTCTGCAACAGAAAACACAAATCTCCTTAGAATTGAATTTAAAGTGATCTACTGCATCTGAAAACATAACCAGTACAAAAATCATAAAATATAAATACCACATAAAATTCCACACAAAATCATAAAAAAACCCCATAAGATGCTTCTTAATATTTTAAACATCAAGAGTAGTATTTAATCTGAGAAGCCCTCGTGAACTAAACTTTGTATCAGTCTGAATGACAAAGGCCATATAGATTTGAGACTCTTGGGAAGGCCTAGGCAGAACAAGTCCTGAAGAACAAGGAGCTCCTTTGGCTTCCACCATCAGTTTTCCTGGCTGTTCAGAGAGCTGCCTGCTCTCACCTGTTCAAGGCCTGCCCAGCTGGGTTTTCATTTAAGACTTTCAAGGACTATGAGCAATCTTGCCCACAACACAATAAGCAAAGTGTTTCTCTTTTAATGCTTGAAACCCTGGAAATTGAGCAGACTGTCCAAGCTAAAAGACACACTGAGAACTCAATGGTTACACCTGTAAAGTTCATGCTGAATTTTGGAAGCAGAAAAAAGTGCAGACATCAAAGCAATTAAAACACATGTCCCATCAAAACTCATTAAGCTAGGTTCATGCACACAGAGTAATGCTCATTAGAACATAACACGGTACCATGATGAAGGCAGTAATAGTTGACAGTACACAGAGTACTCAGCTCAAAATTATCCTTCTAAAAATACCCTGATTCATTTAAATTTCAGTTCATCAATAAGAGCTGATTAAAAATCTATACACTTAGCTATTTGAGATAGACAAACACCTGCTGTTTTTACAGCAATTACAAATATTAAGATCTTGCAAGAGAACATGGAGAAGTGCAATTTGAAAATACTCAAGGAAAAGTATGACTCAAAAGACTTAATGTGCTACTGATATTTCCCAGGGTAATTGGAAAGGTTTTAATTAGCAACAAATATGAACTTAATGTCACTTCTAAAAAATTCCTGACATCTAAGTATCATAGTCTTCTACACAAGTCAGATGAAAGATGTTTTTTAAAACTGAAAATCAACTTTATTTTTGAATACACTGCAGAGATGCATGCAAAAAGGAGTGGACAAAACTGTAGGACAAATCTAAAGCACTCCAAAACCCAATAATATGAAAAAGCACAAATGGGAGTCAATGAGTTAAGATGGATCAGTGATGTTGATCAATGAGCTGCATAGTTTTAGAAAAGTCTTGGTTAAGGTCTTCATTTTGCGAGCCTTACAACTGCACCACATGATGACAGAAATCAGCTGAACTTACATTTTAATTCAGAGACTGTATTTGAACAAAACAAATCTGACAGTGTTTAAAACTCTGCATTGCAAATATACCAGTCACTGCCTTCCTACTGCTGCCCTTGTCTTTATTTATCTGGAGAAAAAAGGAATTCAGGAAGATTTTCCTGACTAAAATGAAAAAATAGGGAGTTCTTCAAAAAATCGTTGGACAACCTTTGAAGTTTTGCACTTTAATTCTTTTGCATATTGTGTTATTTTAACACTTGAAGACATATACAAACTTGAGAGTAATAAATGTTCAGTGAGTTCATTGTTTGGGAAAGTCTAAATTTTCGCTTCTTTTCAAATGCTAAAATATTGATCAGGAGCAGAATAGTCAATTAAAATTCTTTTGTAAAAAATGCCATTGGAAAAAAAGTGCTAATTAGCTTTTATTGGAGAACTTTTTCTTTAAAGATTTCCATCTATTCTATGTGGCATAAATCTTCTATTCATCCCATGAAGTGTAGCAAGGTAGAAGTTGTTACCAGAAAACTGAACAGACAAAAAGAAGAGAAAATAGATCAGGGGTATGATGCAGATAGCAGTTATAAGGATAGGCACTACAAGGGAGGAAACTGGAACAAAAATGAAGAAAATAAAGCAGAAACACCACCAGTAGACTGCAAAGGGGGAAGTGATACTGTGGATACATGACAAAGGAAAAACCCTGAATGCAAACGAAAATATACTGTTATATACATTGTTAGGAGACCAGAAATGTATGGAAACAGAAATGAGGTCCTGTCACTCAGGAACCAAAAGCCTGTCAGGGCAGCAGTATGTCTAAGGTAAAGCATCCATCTATCCAGCAGGAATTACTTGTTTGGGCTAAATACTGCATCAATACAGCCAGCTACAGGGCTTCTGATCAAGAAGTAACATCGCGGGCAGTGAAATCTCACATCTGTGCACCTTGGTCTAGGCAAATCCCAGTAATCTTTCAAAAGTGCAGGTGTACTACTTGTGATTAAAGCACTACAATGATACCAGCATATTAAAATTTACTATTTCTATTTTAAGCAACAACAAAAATTGTCCACACAAACAGCTAGCTAACACAGTAACATCAGACAAGGCATTACCTTAATTTTTTCAGTTAAACCACCAACAAACAGCACAGCATTAACATCTACATCCAGAATGGTATATCCAGGTGGGGAGACAGCACTGAATGTTGCTGGCACGATGCTGGCTTTAGGACCATCCAGAGCTCGCACTGATATTGTGCCATTTTTCCCAGTCCTAGATATTAAAAAAAAAAAAAAAGATTTAAGCATATAAAGTCAGTAGTTACACCAAACATAGGAAAATACTATTTTATATGGTGCCTTTTGAGAAAAGCACATATGACTGACCTGATTATGATTAATTTTGATACAAATGAAGACATTTATGCTTGCACAAGTTAAAGACATGATCACAGAATGAGATTTGTTCCTCACTTGAATGTCATTTTTGAACAAAATTCACTATACACATGATGTGGACCTTGCATTGACTAAAACAAAGAGTGTTTATTAGATTATATTTGAACTGAAGTGATAAAGCACTCCAGTTTCCTTCACTGTGAGGCACAGAATTTGCATCTCCTGCAGTGGAGTTGTCAGGCTGCTTTTCAAACAGGCAAAAACCCCATTATGTTCAAAAATATTGCCTCATTGTCCTCTATGAATCACATCAAATATTGATGGCAACAGAAGTGTAATGGACTTTGCCATTTTTTAACAGTTTCTGCATCAGTTTGTCTTCTACTCCTTTGGTTATATTAATGTAGTAATTGGCATGAAAGGAGTTCGCTGACATTCTTACAACACAAGGAACAGAGTCTGGAGAAAACATGATTCCTGAATCCTCCTTCTGAACCTTCTTATAGATGGGTGCCACATTTACCAGCTTGCAGCCACCTGGGACCTCCCCAGCTGAACAGGACTGCTGGTATGTGGTTGAAAGTGGCTCCCTCAGTAGTCTTGGGTGAATCCCATCCCCACAGACTTGTGTGGGTCTAAAGTGCAACTGCTTTATAGCAGAAGGTTTACTGATGTGAAGCCCTTTAAGGGATAAAAGTTCTCAATGTAATAATTCTTGAAAGACTAAAAGTCGCTAAAAACTTTTTTCAAACTGCTGAAATCTGATGCTTTCTGAAAGAAAGTTATTGGCACTTCCAGTCTATATTGTGCTGAAATCAGGATTATAGTTTAAAAACACTCAAGTGCAATAATGCAAAAATCACACAGCAGACTGACACTTTTTAGGGTGTCTAATAATTCACAAATAGGATGGATGTCTTTCATCTTCAAACAGACTGAAATGCTAACAATGGAGTCTCTTCTATAAATAATTCTCTCTTATTTAGGGAGGACAATGGAGCTTGAAGAAAGATCTTGGCTAACTTGACAGCAAAAAGACATTGCTACCCTGTGCATGACAAGTCATCAGGTTGGAAGATATTGTTCTAGTGATAGTCAGTTCTGTAAAACTGGAGGATTACAGAGGGTGTAGCAGCACTTCGTGGATGATATGCAAAAAGACACTGAAAAGACACTAAATTGGCAGGAGCTGGCAACTTCCTTGACGGCAGACAGGCCCTGCAGAAAGACCTCAACAAAGTAGAGAGATGGGCATCACCAACCATATGAAATTTAACAAGGGCACGTGCTGGATTCTGCACCTGGGATGAGACAACCCTGGATGTGTGTATAGACTGGGAAATGAGAAGCTGGAGGGCAGCCCCATGGAAAGGGACCTGAGGGGCCTGGTTGATGGCAAGCTGAACATGAGGCAGCAGTGCCCTGACAGCCAGGGGGGCCAACTGTGCCCTGGGGTGCATCAGGCACAACATCACCAGCTGGGCAAGGGAGAAGATTGTCCCGTTCTGCTCTGCTCTGGGGCAGCCTCACCTTGAGTGCTGGGGATGGTTTTGGGTGCTACAATATAGAAAAGACATTAAGCTATTAGACGGAGCCCAAAGCAGGGCCACGTTCAAAGCAGGAATAGTGAAGAGTCTGGAGGGGAAGCCTGTTATGAGGAGTGGCTGCGGTCACTTGGTCTGCTCAGCCTGGAGAACAGGAGTCTGAGCGGGGAGCCCATTGCGGAATTCAATACCCTCATGAGGGGAAATGGAGGGGCAGGTACTGATCTCTTTACTCCTGTGATTAGTGACAGGACTTGAGAAAATGACATGAAGCTGAGACAGGGGATATTTAGGCTGGATATCAGAAAAATGTTTTTCACCCAGAGGTTGATTGGGTACTGGAACAGGTTCCCCGGGGAAGTGATCACAGCACCAGCCTGACAGAGTTCAAGAAGTGTTTGGACAATGCTCTCAGGCACAGGGTGTGACTCCTGCGGGTGTCCTGTGTAGGGCCAGGAGTTGGGCTTGGTGATCCTGATGGGTTCCTCCAACTCAGCATATTATATAATTCTATGAAAAATTTATGTAATGCCATGCATGCAGTGTTCACTCCTTAGACGATGCATGATATAAATGAGATGACTTTTGCAAGTCATCAGCATTTAATTATAAAATATTATGTAGAAACCTCTGTTCCTTGACCCCTTGGAAGGACAGAAAACCATCCTTGAAAAGCATGGCTTATATTTGCTACAGTACTTTTAAGGCTGAATTCTTGCTGAGCTAAACCGATGTGTCTACAGTGAACTTGTGATTCAGGCATCCTTTGTCCTCAAAGGAAGGGCACTGCTTAAACTCTGTCATTAACAATCAAAACAATAGTAATACTTAAATCACAGTTGATTAAAATCACAGCTAATCAGGTCCTGCTCCTAATTGAGGCCTGCTGAAGTCAAGTAACACTGATCTAGTGAGTCTCAAAAATATTCTCTCATCCATTTGACTGTTTCATAAAATTGACATTATTTTCATGTTGTAAATCTGCTTTAAATCATTTTGTCACATACTGTATACCCAGTTTTCCTTTGTTAATTGATACTTGAATTGATTGCAGTTCTTGATGCCAATCAGATTTGCTTCTGTAAGCAGGTAAGTAACTCATAAGTGACATTTGCTAAACTCATGTACTATCAAAGTATAGGGAATTCCTTTAGAAAGTCCTATAGGAATGCAGAAATTTTACTTCAATTCCATTAAAAAGAATTCAAATTATTTCCATTATAACCTCTGAATACACAATAAAATGCAAAGGATCAGTATGCTTTTAAAAAAAAAGGTGATGAAAATTAAAAGTATCCCTGGAAAAGTGATGCAGTAATTATCAATTTAGTCTAACTAACCGGAAATTTTGGTGCACACATCAACCAACCATTTCTGATCATTACTCAACAGTTAGATTTTTTGTATTTAGATTTCATCCAGAATGCTAAGTGAACTTCAGAATTTTCCAACCTCTGTGCCACAACATCTCTTCTTTTTAAGGCCCTTTGGGATACTTAAGAATGGCTACCAACCTATGGTGGGTTTGACCACCATATCATTTTTTTTGTCAATCATTGTCACCACTGTAAACAATGGCAAAATTCAGTAAGATCATAATTTCATCTTATGTCTGTATGTTAAGCAAATGCCCTGCTCCAGCTGCTCAGGCAGTTCTGTCAGGCTGAAAAAGTCTGTGGCTGAAACTGAGGAGAAATTTGGAGAAAATGTGTGGGGGAATGAAATAAGTTAAACTCTCCAACAGCTTATGAAGAGAATTTGAGGAGAGCTATCAAATGGACTAAAATGTTCAGAGTTGAAGACTCTTCTGTAGGGTATGTGATTTGTGAAATCTGCCTTAAGGATGCAAAATCAGTCCCAAGCTCTTCATCTTAATCCCACAAATCCAACTAATGCCTCTGCAATGTAATTCCCCTAAACACTGCTCTGTACTTCTGATTTGTGCAGCTGTGATCATTCTAAATTGCTGATCCAGCACTTTGCTCGAAACTAATGGCATGCACATCCTATACATCCAGAACAACCAGCTAATAGGTAATGGGCTTTTGTAGGATGTGCGAATTTTATACCATGTCCTGGCTCCATATTCTGCTGAAGCAGCTTTCTTGTAAATGAAAGCCTGGCATTACTGTGTCANTGAGCGGGGAGCCCATTGCGGAATTCAATACCCTCATGAGGGGAAATGGAGGGGCAGGTACTGATCTCTTTACTCCTGTGATTAGTGACAGGACTTGAGAAAATGACATGAAGCTGAGACAGGGGATATTTAGGCTGGATATCAGAAAAATGTTTTTCACCCAGAGGTTGATTGGGTACTGGAACAGGTTCCCCGGGGAAGTGATCACAGCACCAGCCTGACAGAGTTCAAGAAGTGTTTGGACAATGCTCTCAGGCACAGGGTGTGACTCCTGCGGGTGTCCTGTGTAGGGCCAGGAGTTGGGCTTGGTGATCCTGATGGGTTCCTCCAACTCAGCATATTATATAATTCTATGAAAAATTTATGTAATGCCATGCATGCAGTGTTCACTCCTTAGACGATGCATGATATAAATGAGATGACTTTTGCAAGTCATCAGCATTTAATTATAAAATATTATGTAGAAACCTCTGTTCCTTGACCCCTTGGAAGGACAGAAAACCATCCTTGAAAAGCATGGCTTATATTTGCTACAGTACTTTTAAGGCTGAATTCTTGCTGAGCTAAACCGATGTGTCTACAGTGAACTTGTGATTCAGGCATCCTTTGTCCTCAAAGGAAGGGCACTGCTTAAACTCTGTCATTAACAATCAAAACAATAGTAATACTTAAATCACAGTTGATTAAAATCACAGCTAATCAGGTCCTGCTCCTAATTGAGGCCTGCTGAAGTCAAGTAACACTGATCTAGTGAGTCTCAAAAATATTCTCTCATCCATTTGACTGTTTCATAAAATTGACATTATTTTCATGTTGTAAATCTGCTTTAAATCATTTTGTCACATACTGTATACCCAGTTTTCCTTTGTTAATTGATACTTGAATTGATTGCAGTTCTTGATGCCAATCAGATTTGCTTCTGTAAGCAGGTAAATAACTCATAAGTGACATTTGCTAAACTCATGTACTATCAAAGTATAGGGAATTCCTTTAGAAAGTCCTATAGGAATGCAGAAATTTTACTTCAATTCCATTAAAAAGAATTCAAATTATTTCCATTATAACCTCTGAATACACAATAAAATGCAAAGGATCAGTATGCTTTTAAAAAAAAAGGTGATGAAAATTAAAAGTATCCCTGGAAAAGTGATGCAGTAATTATCAATTTAGTCTAACTAACCGGAAATTTTGGTGCACACATCAACCAACCATTTCTGATCATTACTCAACAGTTAGATTTTTTGTATTTAGATTTCATCCAGAATGCTAAGTGAACTTCAGAATTTTCCAACCTCTGTGCCACAACATCTCTTCTTTTTAAGGCCCTTTGGGATACTTAAGAACGGCTACCAACCTATGGTGGGTTTGACCACCATATCATTTTTTTTGTCAATCATTGTCACCACTGTAAACAATGGCAAAATTCAGTAAGATCATAATTTCATCTTATGTCTGTATGTTAAGCAAATGCCCTGCTCCAGCTGCTCAGGCAGTTCTGTCAGGCTGAAAAAGTCTGTGGCTGAAACTGAGGAGAAATTTGGAGAAAATGTGTGGGGGAATGAAATAAGTTAAACTCTCCAACAGCTTATGAAGAGAATTTGAGGAGAGCTATCAAATGGACTAAAATGTTCAGAGTTGAAGACTCTTCTGTAGGGTATGTGATTTGTGAAATCTGCCTTAAGGATGCAAAATCAGTCCCAAGCTCTTCATCTTAATCCCACAAATCCAACTAATGCCTCTGCAATGTAATTCCCCTAAACACTGCTCTGTACTTCTGATTTGTGCAGCTGTGATCATTCTAAATTGCTGATCCAGCACTTTGCTCGAAACTAATGGCATGCACATCCTATACATCCAGAACAACCAGCTAATAGGTAATGGGCTTTTGTAGGATGTGCGAATTTTATACCATGTCCTGGCTCCATATTCTGCTGAAGCAGCTTTCTTGTAAATGAAAGCCTGGCATTACTGTGTCATGAAGCTGCTTTGGTATGCATAATATGAACTGGTGAAGATTTCAACAATCTGTATTGTACCCCAGTTTGTATTTTCCTAGCAGTAAGGTTTCATTAAGCCAGCTTCTGGAAACTGTGCCATAATTTTATTTAATTCTCTGCTCCGAATGGCTTATTTCTGTGATTTCACTAAATTATTTAAACTGGATACCATTTCCTCCTCTGGGAGCTATGCATGTTACCAGAATTAGAGTGCTTTGTTTTCTTCCTCCTTCATTCTCTCATTTTCTGACTATATTATCCATTCCATGTTTAATACTATGTGAAATTAACTGTAATGATGCAGGAAAAATTACTCAGCTTTCTATCAAATTACAATACAGCTGATGTTATTTAAATTACTAAGATCTATTCAAGATAAAGGCTATAAAGTTATGCAATCCTTATGCTGTGATTACTATACCATATGCCATGTGCTTGCTATGGAATGGAAAATACAGGCTTCAACTAACAAATTTGGGATTTGAATATTTATTTATCTGTATTTCTAAAGTTCAAAGGCATTAAACAGCTGATCTCAAATTACAAAATGTATTTTAACTTTCCAGAATATTTCCTTCTTCAGTTTTCATAAACTGTATCTTTCATAAATATTTCCAGTTTGATGAGACATTTTGCCTATGGAAATGGCGTTCTGAGTAAGAATCAACACACTGCTGTGTGACAGACCATTCATTTGCAGTACTGTATCAAGACCAGAAATTCAGAAAAGCTGCTTCCCTTTAAAATTCAATGATTAAAGAATAGCAGTTATTTGAGTGCCAAAAACCTGTAACTGATTTTAAAAGGAAGCCAGTTGAAGAACACAATCAATAGAATGATAAACAAAAGGGAATAAATATAAGCAGTCCTAGATGCTAGAGGGGAAACGTGATTAAAGTAAATTCTTGACACAGAACAATGGACATTTCATTAGTAACTGTTGTGTATACGCTTTTGGTACTAATGGATGCAGGCCCAAAACCTTTTGTTAAACCAGACTAGAATTTCTCGTATTAGCCATTTTTTCTAAAATCTTGGAAGTGAAATATTTACTTACCTAGAGGCTTCAATACGGTACCAAAACCCATCATCAATGGCCAGATCTGGATACTCTACCCGTCCAACTCCAGATCCCACATCCCACAGGAAGCTCACCTTGCCTTTGCGCATCTCTATGGCCAAGAAGTCAGTCTACATGCAAAATATGAAAACAGAAGTGATCTCATACTTTAATTAAGGAAGTTTTCCAGAACTTTTAACACTTCAGAAGGTCTAATGAAGCATCAGAAACTCACACGTAGACAGTAGAGACCTAGCATGAATTCTCACACTGCCCTAAAATGAGACTCTCTTTTTCCTGTTTTTATTGGTTCAAACAAGGAATCTGAAGCTAAAGACAGCAAATTTTTTCTCTCAGTGATATCCAGTAAATGACTGCCAGGCGAACATAAATGTTAATATTGCAGCCATCAATAGAAGGATTTAACTCAGAGGAACACTCTGAAACATCCATTGGGTGGCAGAAAAACGTCAGGATACACAATGCCATCTAGCCTTTTCAAGTTGTATTAGGTAAATAAAATACATAGTTCAAAAAGTTGGAAATAGAATACTTTTCCCATTTACTGAATTATTATTGGTTATTCTAGAAGTCTGTCTGCTATAGGCCTCATGGGAAACTGAATCATTCACTATTACTATGCTTGAAATTGTACTCTTGACTTAAAATTACAGTAAGTAGGAGCTTTGACAGATGCAATATGATTAGCTACTTCATTCCCAAGGGAAAACCCACAACCAACTCAAAAATTACTCTGGTTGCACTGTGAATTTTAAAGCTCTAATGTTTAAAGTTCATGTACAAGCTTGCTATTTCATATCTAGTTAAAATAAAGATACATGTAAAAAATTTCCTGGTCATATTTTAGAAATCTCTGTATTAATACCAAACACAGTAAATGTCTAGATTATCTTAGACCCTCTACTACTGCTTTGAAGCCTCTGGGTGTAAAAAAAGCCTTTCTCATCTTCTTTATTTGTCAGTAGTCTGATCTGGTTGAGCAACTCTGACATGAAAGGCAGGAGACAGACTCACAAACTTGGCGCTTCCAAGGTAAAAAAGCAGATTGTCAGCAACTACAGTCTTCACATTGAGAATGACGGTGTTGTATGTTCCCTTCTTTATTTCTGGTCTGTATGTGCGAATACAATTGCCTCCAGAGGACACAGACACTTTGATCTTCAAAAAAAGCATAACAGAAAGAATTCAGTTCACTGCTTATTATTCCAGAATTAACTACAGATGCTTCCAAATAATTATAAGACTATTATACTTTCTTTTTCTTCACAGTTTTTTGTTTCATGTGCCAGGGAGTTGCTTGGATATGCAAAGAAAGTAGAAATGGAATTTTCTTTCTGGGATTGTTCAGTGAAAGGAAATAAAATGTCTTTCTGGCATTCACATTTAAAGGACAAAGAGTGTAGATTAAAAATAGCTAGAAGATATACCGGTCTAATGCAAGTAACAGTGCAATTCTAGCAGTACAGATAGTCTATAAGTAGAATATGCAGCTAGGAAAAAAAGCAGCACTCCTGAAGGAATTAGAGCATATTGCTGTTGGGTAGTCAGAATTATCTACTTTTCCCTTGTAATATCTTTGATTATGCTAATTTCAGACACCTTTTCACAATCATTTTTAAATCAACAGTTATGTCTTTCACTGCTTTTACATAGTCCCTAATGGAGCTGGCATCCATAACTAAGTTTTATTTCCACAGCTGAGTGACACATGCATTTGGATCCATGTGCGGGTTTCCTCAGGCTCTGAGTAGAGATAAAAACACGTCACTGTTTGCTTCCATAATGCCAGCACAGACATAATGACAGTACAATGGTGTTTCAATCCCACCTAGACATGTTTATGCATTAGAGGAAACGTACATAATGGTATCACCTCATGCTTAGGGCAAACTCGATTAAAAAGGAGATCCATTATAGGACCAAACTCATAATTTCCTTATCTCAGAAATGCTGAGCAGTTAAGTACTTCAAAGCCTTCAGAGAGAAGATGAATGTAACAAAACATATCATTACTGTAGCCTGTCTTCCTATTCTGTGCAAATTTCATCACATATGTGGAATACACTTCTTTCCCAATATCTTATTATTTTGTACATTATTTTTTTCAACTATTTTTCAACCATTTTTGAGGATGATTTCTCAAGTACCATCTAAAAGATTAATTTTCCTTTGCTATTTAGATCACAAGCTGAATAATCTCAGTATTAACCAGATGATCCTAGAGTTGACAGTATTACTGAATGAAGGAGACGGATTCTGAACTCACTAAATGGACTAGAAGTTATTCTTAACTCAAGTTCAAGTCCTTAATGCTGCTACTGGACAGAGAAAAATAAAAAATATGGGAAAAGCAGATATACTCAGCAATTTCAGTGCGTCTGAGATGGTGTCATTCTTGAGTAATATAAGTCCTATGAAATGCAATCAGGGGCTTAACATCAATGCTGAAGCAGAAAAATACATTTTCGTTTTCACAAAAAATCAATGATATTGTGATTCTTCTGCTGTACTGTATGACTTACAATATTTCTTAAAAATAACCTTTCAAGATCCATTCCTTCAGATGTTATTCATTTAACAAGTGCATGTTTTAAATAAAGAAACAAGACACAGAGTGAAAATAATCAGGATATTCTCTTTTTATCTGAGAAATTATACTCCATTATTTGCTCTCTTTATACATGTTTAGATTTAGGAAAGATTCACACTGAAGATAAATAAAAAAGTAGAAAATAAAATCCCATCAATACTCAAAAGGTAACTTTTTCTGAAAAATAGGACTTACCGAATTGGCTTGCTTCCGAGCTTGGTTTATCAGTTCTTTTATCTGAGAAATGTTTTTCCCTAAGTTATCTTGAAGTTCTTTGATTGGCTTGATTTTATCTAACAGGCGATCTGCTTCCTTTTCTAGGTCTTTAATACTGGAATCTGCATCAGCAACTTCATAAGAAAGAACAAGGCAGAGCTTTAGAGAATAGTGTCAGAGGCTAATCTTACATTGCAATAATAAAATCCACGAAAATTCTGCATACACAATGCTCAGGTGAATGTATATGCTACCATGAGGTACACACAGGCCAGGAAGCTACCTGAACAGGATAAAGCAATTTCAGAATGTTTAGAATCAAGTTAAAGTAGCAATAGTAGCAAACACAGGTGTTAAAGCAGGATTTTGAAGACATAACTATGCTTCAGGTCAGGATGATAGTTATAGAAATCACTTCCTGTAGCAAAATACATTTATGGATGAAATATTTGCTTTCTTCTTTCAAAAAACCCTCAAATTTTGAAGAAAAAGGCTAGATTAATGGAACTGGTTACTTTCCATAAGTAATTTCTGAAATTACTGAGTTAAAATTAACTTGAAATTAATTACTGAACTAACTATAATAGGCACAAATACAAAAAGGTTTTATTCTGGTCACAAGTTTAAAATTCTGTATGTGTACTGAAAGCAGATTTAAAAACAGTGGCAGTAAACTGCAAACGATTTTCTTTTGTTTCAGGTGAACTAAATAATTTTACCAGGACATTTTTGCCTCTCTTTTTCCTTAAGCCTCAAATTCCCTTTTTGCCTCTCATACAACATACAACTAGTGAATAATACCCTCTCTTTGACAACTCATCAGCAGATCTAAGGATTGCAACACTTGGCTGGAGGAGGGCATGGGTTTTTGTGGATGACACAGAAAGGGACAAACATGCATTTACCAGAAAGATGAATATTACATGAAAATAATACTAACAATAACATCAATAAAAATGATGCTTAGATAAAGCATGAGAAACTGCATATCTAGTTTTTTGACCCAAACACTCATACCAAAACCTTCAAGATGCTTCTTAAGGTTTCATGTAAGTTAAACTAGCTACCAAGTCACTTTATCTCAATGTTTTCAAAAAGTAACTATTTAGCTATTTCTATGAATGTGAGACATAGAGGACCATGCAGAAGCTTTGGTGGTAAGCAGTGAATCACTGTTTACTGGAAAACACACACTAAAAGCTGCAAGTAAGAAAAACATACGTACAGATTTCTGCAGGCAAGATACGGAGACAAAGAAAAGAGAAAAAACAGAAGATAACATAAGAGAATGTTTTGAAGACCTAAACAGAAATGTAAAGTAAGGGACAGGATGAGTCTATAAATAACTTTTAACCTTAAAAATATTGCATATCTATCAAAATGAGAATTCAGAGCCTGAATCCTGACATAGAAGAGAGGCTATGTCTACTTTTGCATGTAGTCATGAGTGCCAGCATACTCTATACATCTGGAATGGCTCACCCTACATTACTTTAATCTCATTCTGTAATCTGAGTATCCATTAACATTTGGAGAATAACAGAAGTGTACTTCTGGAGAACATCTTACAGTTCAGCTTTATCTGACATGAAACAGTTTGCAAGTGTTAAGACCACTCTTCAATGCAAACAAAATAATGGTGACTGGGGACAATCAAGAGATTAAATTTTAAATTATCACTCCTATATCTCAACTAAAATGCTAATTCACCCACAGGCTCAGAATACTTGGGCCTAGTCTCGATTCAGCAGTGCCAAGAAATGACTGCTTTAAGACTGCTTCTCAGCTGTTTCCCACCACCCTGCAAGAGACCTTACAGAACTGCTGGTTCTACAATCTGCTATAATCTAACCACACTATTTCGATCAATAACTACTTTTCATATTGTCTAAACTTGCATGGGTCGGTCCACCCAAGGGGAATTGTACTGGGGCTCACACACGTATCTCATCCGATGAGGGATGGGGAACCTGCGATAGGCAGGCAGCGACAAACATCCATTGGAATTAACTTCTTTCACTAGAACAGCAACAATTGGAAGAGGATATTTGTCCATAAAATGACAATGACAGCCTCCTGAACTGTATGTTTTTAGGTGCCCAGCTTCATCAAGCTGACAACAATCTGGGGAGCCCAAAATAGCTGAGAAATTAGTTCTTTGGTCATTTTCTAAAGACACTCTAGTTCTGTGGCTGTATACTCTTATATGATATGGATGGTCTAGCAATCTACCTAATTTATCTATACTAAAAATGTATAGTAATCTAGAATTCATTTTTTATCCATTCTAACCAAAGTGAAAATGCTAAAGTATTTGTCACATTTGATAACAAAATTTAAAAAAAAAAAGAAAAAACGCAGACAAAACCCCATTCCCAGAATCTTCTTTCCTTTTTTAAAGTGTCTTCAGTGCTGTACCAAAAATAGTAACGTATATGAAAGAAGTCATGCATTTCTCCCAGGACTGATTATCTGATTGACTGAAGATTTAGTGTGGGGTATTTTTCTGGAATCAGGCAGTGAATTGCCAGTCAGAATCTTTGATTATTCACCTCCTAAACACTTTAAAAAGTAGTCTGAGGAACAAATCTATCCATTACATCCTCATCGTGCTGACATTAGCTTTTGTAGCAATTACTAGCACTAGTCTTTATGATTTAAAATTCTTTTAACAGAATCACTGAATTGTTAGGGTTTGAAGGGACCTCTGGTCCCTTTTCACATGTAAGAAGCCCAGAAAATAGAAGCAATAGTCCTTTTATCCCAGCATACTGTAGTAATGCTATGTAAGTGAAATTCTGGAGTGCCTCTGTTTCATTTTGAGATATGAAATGAAAACCACAAACTGAAAAAACCCCACAACCAAACAACCCGAAAAAGATCTTACTGTTCTTGATAGGATCCTTCACAACTGCATTTGTTTTGGCCACATCATCTGTAAGTTTACTGTAGTTTTTTCTCAAGCCCAGGAGATTCCTATTGAGGTCTTTAATCTGGGCCAGGACGTCATTTGCAGTATCGTTGGCTTGTCTTGCTTTGTCTTTGGCTGCCTGTACCTTTATAGCTGTATCTGTAGGTAGAAAATGATAATGAAATGATTGCCCAGAGTACAGAAGTAACTTTTTCTGAGTAAAGATATATTACATCTGTGCTCCAAAAAAACTCCACCTTTATTTCTGAAGTTTTGGGTCTGAAAAAACCCCCAAATACAACAGCACCTCAGAAATACAACTGAATCTTTAATAAACCATTGTTGTTGTCAGTCCTGACAAAAGAAAGAAAAGAGAACCCTGATTGACTTTTTCCACTTCCTTTTTTCATCATATCTAAGTAGTTCCTTTTGGGTCATTATAAGAGGCCACGCACCTTTCTGGCTGAGAAAAGTTGGAGTTGCTGTGTCACTTCACTCTATTAGTCCTACAAATTATTTTCAGCCACACTTTAAATTATGCCATCCCTGCGCATGTGGGTCCTTGTACCGCATGTGATCTGTCTATCTCATTCTGAATCTTTCTGCTTTTATCTGACTATTAGTATAGCAGGGACACAAGAATTATTAGTTTAAGCTGCTCTCTGCTTTCTCGAATCCTTGAACAAGATATATGACAGGGTCATTTTCTCTCCCTTCTTCATTTGATTATTTTCTTGTTGGACAACTAATTTACTGCATTTTTTTATCCATGCTATGTATTTGCTCTGAATTTCATTCTTAATACTCGTCTGCTTGTTTTTATGAGTGTGCCAACGGCAAGCACCCTGTAACTCTAATCTGCCAAGAGTTTATTACATTGCTAATGATTGCATATTTCATATTACTTTAACTTGTTCCATTTTTAGTATTCTGTGTCCTAAGGTTAACGGGCCTTAGAGGTCCATTTTGGTTGACTGAGACATCTATGTGAGCACAAGAAGACAAATACTCATGTCAATATCTTGACCAAAACCCAAGAAATGGTACATGATGAGCATGAAATATTTAACAATTTATTTTGTGAATGCCTGAGTTCAAGGATTATTAAATCTAAAACAAAACTTTTCAGTTAGCTGGAAACTTAAAGCCACAAAAACGTACAAGATGAATAGTAAATTGTTTTTCATGCTAAGGGTTTACTTGCAGTCTGAACCTTCCAGACCATCAGAAATCAAACAGAATACAGATATTCTTCAGAGACTTTTGTCAAGTCCTAACGTCAGTTTATAAATTGCTCCTTGGAGAAAAATTCATAGCAAAATACATTAATTTAAAACATTTTATTTTTCAAAACATTCATTTTATCTTTCACTATCCATTATAATGAAACTCCCTGTTCCTTGCTATCACAATTCAGTGTAGCTAACATTCTGGGACTTTGGGATTTTAATGAGTATTAAATTTTTTAAAAAGTCCATACACAGTGACAAATGTGCATATGTGAGGCACTGAAATGTTAAAGGTTAATGACTCAAGCGATGGCCCATTGGCAAAAGCAGAAGGTTATTGTGCTGAGGTCCTCAAACTAAGGGGAGGAGCAGAGTTTTTGAGTGTGTGGTGGTGAAACCTCTGCTTTGCATATGAACAGCTCAGGTGTCTCACCACTCACCACAGAATGACCCAAACAAAGCAACCTTTGTTTAGCAAAGGGATGTTTTTTGAGTCAGATAAGGAAAAAGGCTGATAAGAAGCAAATCCTGTGGAGTTGGGATAATGCTTTTTATCATGCCAATATCCTCCCTCACACAACTGGCTCGATGTATAACTCGGCTGCTGCCGGGGGATCTATGGGGACATTCACACACAGGCATGAAGGTGTTCATCCCTTCTGAGAAGGCATAACTGGCCCAACTACACTGGTGGGAGAAACAGCAGTCATGTCTTAGAAAGGGTCATAAACCATCAAAAACCCCAGACTCATTTCTGGGGCCTTCCACCAGAGGACAACACATGATCCACAGTGTTGCATCACACACTGTGAAACTCCCCTCCAGGAGAGGTACGTTAGCCCACTGAACTTCATGTTGTGTGGGGTTTCCCCCACCCTGGATGGATCAAGACTGTGACCATCTCTTTGACCAAGGGACATCTAAATTGTAACAACCAAATCTCGCTGATGGAGCCACATGTGGTGGTATCTTTCCTCTCCACTAACTACTCCTCTCCTCTCCCCTCCTCTTCTCTCCCCTCCTCTCCTTTTCCTTTTCTTTTTCCTTTTCTTTTTCTCTATTTTCTTAAGTGATATTTTTATACTTACATATTGTTATATTTCTATAGTTAATAACCAAAATGGCTGCATACCCCCTTTCCATTGCAACCAAATTGTTCTAAAATTAACCTGCCATATACATACATGTGTATATATACATGTACATGTACATATACATCTATCTATCTATCTATCTATCTATCTATCAATACTGGTAATTCAGTGTCATTTCACTCTAATCTACTGCAAGGGACCTATTAACAAGAACTTCAGTCACCCTCACCTTCAGGGGTGGGTCACAAGAGCACAGCACTTCAGAGTCCATTGAGGAAAACCTGCTCCAGTTCTAAGCAATTTATAGGCTAAAAAAGATGTACAACACCAAACAGTGGTTGGAAATGTTAAGAGTGGGGTAGAAAGGTAAGACAAAACCCAGCAAATTTCACCCTGCTTTTTCGGTAGTCAGTAAGCCTTATTCCTCTTGTGTTAAATTACACTGGCAAAATTATCGTGTTTCATGAAACAGTAGCTTCAGAAAGACTTTTCACATATAAACAAATGACTGTTTGTCTTGGAGTGTATCATAATTCCTGATATCAAAAGTATTCTTTTTCAGAAACCTCCTGCAAACTGCAGAAGCATGGTACCTTTTACCATCCCAAAATTCTGACTGATACCACGTAACTGTTTTCAGTTCAGTTCTCTCTCACACATTACTCATCTTTATCTTGTAACATGCAATGATCAAAGTGGACCCAGTGTGGACACAGGCAAAGACTGATAAGACAAATGTTAAGTGATGGAAAAAGAAACAAAAGAGCAGTACTGAGTCAAATGTTGCAACACTCTTCCAACTTACCATTAGGAATGGCTGACAGCTTTCCTAAGGTTTCATTCAAAGCTCTCAGGAGAATGGAACTCTTCTCATCAGCATCTTTCAGCCTGTTCTGCGTGCTGTTCAGATTATCACCCTCTTCTGTAAAAAGCGCACATGATACAGAAGTTTTAACTATTTGTTTTTACTGTCCTTTCTTTGCACATAATTTAAAGTGCATAATAACAAGCAAGCAATTTCTCATTAAGATATCAACCTGTGCAAATAAGGAAGTCCAGGAGAATTCATTGTGAGGTTCGCTGATCCTCTTCTCCAGTTTCTTCAAGTTCCCTACTTCCATAGTATCTAAATACTTGAGTTCCTTGTACTGTTGTATATTTATCATGGGTTTTTCAAAGGTGTGCAGAGGAAAGAACTTGTTGTTATGATTTAGGCAAATTCTCACAATGACACACCGATAGATTCAAGAACTGTGATGTTAGTCATAGTCTTGATTCCTAGATTAAGCTACTGCCTTTCTTCTTAAGGTGGTTGCGTGAGCTGAATGAGTTGAATGTGGTGTGAAAGAGACAAGACCAATCAGGCCAGTGTGCTATTGCAATTAGAGTGGCCAGAGACTAGTTCTCTCGGATTTTCTCAAAGATGTTGACATAACATCCAAGGAAAACACAAGATTACTAATCATCAATATGAGATGAATACACCAACAACAGGTTATTAGGACACAAACATTCTAAATTCTTTGGGAAAACCCCCATCTAGTAAAAACATTCCTAGTTAAGAATTTGTTCAAATTGAAGGACCAGCACAAATCAAAGGCACAGATGTGTCATATTTGGTACACTGCAGTTGAAACGGATGTCCTCATTTACAGCTAAGTTCCTATTTTTCAGCATTTACTTTGCATAAAAATTACGCAGGGTCTTCTGAACCGTATCCAGCAGAGCAACGCAGCAATCTCGAAACTGAGACTCCAGCTAAGCTTTATGGCTATTGAAACAGACTTTATCCCAAAATTCAGAAGTAAAGTTTGACACAAAAAAATGTAGTTAGTGCTTAAACTATTATTCTAGTGGGTGTTTTTCATTATTTCTTTGTATCAATATGAAGCTCTTTGGAACAGACAGCTGGTAATTTCTTACCTTAAAGGCATATCCTACTGGGAAACTAATTCAACATCACTGAGCTTGATAGCCAGAAGAGAAGAATAATTTGTAGAAAAGGAGTTCAGGATACAAGCTATGACTGTGACCTTCAGGTATGTGACAGGTTATTGAAAATAAATACCTATGTGGTTCACATTTTACAAATTCTAAAAAAGTATGGTTTCTTAAAATTAGATGTGTGAGAAGCAATTTGTAAAGAGAAAAATGAAACAAAATTTATATTGCCTACAAGAAGTTATTAATTAAATTTTCCAAGACTATAGCAAGGCTGAAACAGCACATGGAATTTAAATGAGAACTACACTTTTGCTGTTAGACCTTTTGAAATGTCATTGAGGAAGAAATCTGATTGCTTTATTAAAATTAGAGCAACACACAGGACTGCAGGAATGCCTGGAGATAAGCCTTCACTCCTGCAAAATGTTCTGCAGAAGAACGGGACATTTGTGTGAACTGTGAGAGGCAAAGTTATCACTAGAATAAAGTTTGGAGAAGTTTGAAGAATTGCATTTATTATATGATCACTCTTACCCTTAAACACAGCTTTATTTTTAAATGACAGCTTTTGTCCCCACTGCTGAAGGAGGCTACTGGTAATGTGATACTGTTAAATCAGGATGAACTCATGAGATTCTGGTCTTGTATGCCCTGAGATTTTACCTGAGTTCTTTTCTTGTTAAGTAATAATACTGACAAAACTGCTTTAATTTCCACCATTTAATTCTGAAATTATAGTCTGCCTGATAATTTCTTGGTGTCTCTAGTGGGATGTTAGTGTTTATAAAGTGTGTCAATATTTTTGAGAAGTTTGACTCATTTATGGTGGTGGTGTTCCAACTCTGTAGCATACTTTTAAATTATCTTTTTTTCCTCTCTACTCTGCCATACCCCACATGCTAATTATCCCCCGGTTATATTTCTGAAGAAGCATGCTTCCAGACTTCTGTTTTCAGCTTTGTAACCATAGCAGCAAACTGGCTTTTATGGAATTTAACAAGGGAAGTTTCCCTACAAGTCCTGAAATTGAATATAGAGACTCTACCTGTTCAATATTTTTTCTTTTAATTCCTCAAATACATTTCTACTACGTGTGTGGTTTTTTTAGTTACAATAATAAAGCCATAAATAAGTGTTCCTAGGGAGGCTCTTACACAATGAGAAATCAGGAGATACGATGTCCTGTGTCAATTTCAAAGAAATTGTTCATTTTTCACAGAGATATTAAGCTTTATTTTGAACTAACTTCTTATCTTGTAATCCAGATGTCCTTTTCACTAAGCACTGGTCTAATTTGTTTCATGAATCACCAACTGAACTGACTTCTTGTCAGCATTTCCACATCCTTTAATCATTAGCATTTATGAAAAAAGCTGGGGCAAGGATTTGAAGGCCCAAGATCCTCCAGTTAAGCACTGAAGTTAGTTAAAATACAGGCAGCTACAGTGTAAGTTTTTCCAAACTACAGAGCCTGTCTGACTTAGAAGAGGTTAGTAGGTCTGCACTGAAAGATGCCAGACACTGTCAACTCTCATTAAAGCATAGGTTGAGAAGTATCATGAGAAATTTATCTCAATCCTGTTTCCACTTGATTAGCTCTGCACAGAGATGGCACAAGATGCCAATAAATGCACTCTTTGTTGTTCAAATCAGCAAAACTAATCATGCATTGCTGAAACTAAGCTCTAAAGAGTAAGCAGGAACCTGAAGGACTTCACATGTATCGCCCTTTAGGTTTGCTGGCTTGGTTAACATGAACAAAGATTTTCAATTTCTGTTTATATTAAACAGAACATTACAGGGTAAAGCATCATCCCTTATTCCCCTGAGTGAATAAACTGAAGTGAGTCAAAAGAAAAAAAAAACGAACAACCCTGTGTGCATATATTTCATCTTTAGATGAACTTGAGAATTTCATTACTGTGTATACAGAGCGATTTACTCTTACAAGAGACACACGGTTTTACACGTCTCTGCGGATCACATACATAGGTGACACTATGGCTGATGACGTGCCACTGTCATGGTGGAACACATACATAGAGGAACACAGGTATCTCCTGACAGTATGGATAAATGCAGGTTTTCCACATGAAACTGTCCAAGAAAACATCATTAAGGCTATGCTACCAAATGCACGTATCCCGAAATCAGACTCAAGTTGGAAATCTACCAAGGACCAACAAATGCATCTGTTTTTATTGACTGGAAACTGCAGAAGTGAACTGATGGTTCCACACATCCCTTTCTGTTATCTTTGTATTACTTCTTCCAAATAGCATTCTTGCTCCCCACAGTCCCATCTTATAAAGAGGAACATGGGTCACAGGCTGAATTTTTTTCCCCCAAACCAACAAACACTTAGAAACTGGCATTAGGAACAAACAGAAGAAAGAGATATAACTAGAGAAATGCAGCTAATTAAGTTTAACTTTTTAAAAAGAGCACTTTCAGCACTGACTGCAATAATCTGGTGAATGCAATATGCCAGGTCAGCAAAAAGACAACACACAGGAAAATACACAACCAAGGGATCTATCAGCTGGATATGTTGCCTATCAGCTGGAAAATGTTTTAGCTAAAATTATTCACGTGTTGTCAGACAAGACATGTCCTCCTCAAGTTGTCAATTCTTAAGCAAAAGAAATTACATGAGCAGAATTTCAGTAGCCACCTGACAGCAGTCTCCAGCTGAAGAGGAGTTTATGCATCTTATTTTCACTTTTCTTTGATCAATTTTGACAAAGTCTGTATACAGTCTCAAATAGGCACGGGGGTAAGTATATTTTTAAAACTGTAAACTCAAAATTTTAAGGAAGAAAAATTGCTCCTGGCAAACTGAAAAATCCCTCAAGGCATAGAGAAAATGAAGCTAGCAGGCAGCAGCACTTACTCACTGGTAGCCCAAATCTCAAAATTCCTTCTTAGCCACAGTACTACACACAGATTTTGCTTCTCCCACCAGGGTTACTCTTTCTAACTCCTAGCCCCATAGAGAGAGAAATTACTAAATCTCCATTTTAATAGCTTCTGTCAGAAGCTTTGCTTTGTAAGGACTGTTTCAGCAGTCTTTGGTGGTAATATAAAACATTTTCATGATTAACAGCCATTTTATAACTCAGGTAATTGGCCACAAATCAGGGGAATGCCATAATGTAGGAAGAAAACACTCCCACCATCTCTATCACGGCCCAGGCTGGATTTTTGGAGTGTATATTAGTTGAGTGGCTTATGGGTCTTCATTACTTTAACTAATGTACTTCCTGTAGTGCAGACAGAGAAATTTTAAGCTAGTGATTACTTCTGTCTGCCAGATCTTTATAGAGTGCCCATTTGCCATCCTGCACTTCCAGCAGAGACTCTGAAAGGGTGGCTTTATAAGGATTCTAAGAAAATATCTTTCTGTTAGTTTGACACTGAACTCTCACTTTCTGTTGTGGGAGAATCAACACATCCAGAAGGGATTATGTTCATAATACTAATAACATATGTTCTATGTTACTCACAAAACTAGTAATATCACCACTTTGGTGCAAAAGCAGATTGGGGAATAGAAATCTGTGACTGTGTTTTCTTCTTATACATCTGCATTCTGGGCACAGTCTTAACTGATCTCCATGGGTCGAGCTGTGGAGCATGGACATGTTTTATTAGATGTAGAAAGGGTACTGTTCAAGTTCAGAATGTTTGTCTTTATGAAGCATTTTAAGACCTATCAGAGGGCATTAAGAAAGCTCCATCTCATTACCCTTCAGTTTGGGGCAAAAACATAGACAAAGATCTAATACCTGCATTTTAAGCACGGCTGCCTGCTTGCATTAAGTTTGCTTTATGAATCTTTGGGCTATTTGGACATTTGCTTCTGAATTATGAAACTGTTTTAAACTTAAATTCTCACTGGTACAATGGGAAAACAACTTACTTTTTTTTTCAAAATTCTCTGCAGTAATGGTTGTAATGTATCTCGTCTCAAGGTTAAATCGAAGAGTCTTGAGGACATATGGAATTCACTTCCATCCTCGTAGAGACACTATTTTAATTTGTCCTTGAAAACAGAGCACTGTGCTTTACTCCATTACACCTGCCTAGGGGGCACAGAGAGCCATGGACTTCACTCTGAGTGTCCAGTCTGCTCACTGGAATGCTGTGGCAGGGGAGAGGCGGCACAGCCGTTTTAGTGTTTCTTATAAACCAGCCATGGCAAACTGCAGCAGTTTGCATTCCAGAAAGCATCACTATTTTTTTCTACTTCAGCCATGCTACTGAAATTGCACACTGGCCTCTTCTCATAGTCTTATGATTTTCTATAACATATCTCCTGAAATATGTTTCTCCAGCCCTAAATCTGTACTGAATCTGGCAGAAGAGAGCCGCAATAAAGAAAACCCTAAATATACATCCAAGATTTACTAGTAACTCAGACACATTTCTTTCCCTCAGTTCAGCTACAAGAAAATAATGATGTTTTTCACTTTTAAACTGTATGACAGTAAAATGCAATTAATGACCTTACGAAACATTATGGTTTATGACCTTATTAAACATTATGTTTACTTGTTAACTAGTTCTGCAGCTGGAAATCCTAGAGCTGCCAAAACCAAATCAAAGTGTAGTAATACCCAAAAGATGACTGAGCGGTATGGATCACCTCCTTCATGCTGTATGCTTTTCTTAATGTATCTCCCAGGAGGCCAAAGAGAATTTTGTATGCAAAAATATGGAAGACAGGGCTCTATTATGAAAATCTGTCTTGTTTCTAATAAAAGGTATCTTAACTAAGCTAGGATGATGGGTGGGGAAGCTTCATTCATCATCTATGTGACAAGTTTAAAACTCAGCCTCAAATATTTACTGTGTGAGATTCTTCCTGTCCTGACGCATGAAACAAAAAACCCCCCAAAACTCCCAAAAAACCCAGCTTGATTTTCAGAATCTATGATGAACAAAAAACATCATATCATAGCTATTTTTTCCAATTGTCTTTATTTCTTCCGAGTCCTAAATCTGTTCTCTCATACCAGTTTTCAAGTGCTATGCTTCTTCCATCCTTGTGGTTAACTCCAGGCTAACCCTACTATAGCTTCAGTCAGTTCAATCAGACTGAACTACAATGCATGTAGTATGAAAGAATTTTTCAAAGACTACATGACTGGACATAAGCTTCCCAAAATATACACACCAAAATTTCAAATGACTAAAAGGAGAGGATTACAGTGCATTGACTTGAAATAAACCACAAAATTATCAACTTGAACTTACTCTTTCTGGAATTAGTATTCAGATGGAAACTTTCAAAGAGCTGTACAGAGGACTCAGTTAACCGATCCTCCTCTCAGACATTACTACACCAGTGGGACAAACACTCTACTCCTGCATTGCTTTCTTTGTTATATGTAAAAACAAAGTAATTAGAGCAGTAATATATAACATTTTTCACAAAGGCAGATGTGTGAAACTTAGTGTTGGCCTAGACAGAAGTGGATAATTGTAACATACTTATTTCCCCTCTGGTTTAGTAGAAATAAATTACTCTTTCAATTCCTTCCTAAGAGTGCTGTGGAGAAAGAAGTATTGAGTACTGTTAAAGAGATGCTTCATTAGGGCTGCAATAAGTATTTTCTTACAGGACCTAGAAAACAATCTGTCTGGATAAAGACCCAAGAAATAAACTGATTTTTGTTGCAATGATCAGAAGATATTTAATCATAGGCTCTGAAGAAGTATTTGTTCAAAGAGAGTTTTTCTCCTTTTGACCAACAGCCATTCTTCCTGATGTTCATCTAAGCTGTTTTCAAAGATTTTCAAAGCTCATTTTCTCCCAAATCTTCTCAGTAATCAAATACGGTACTCCTGTATTTTAATTATAATGAGGATTTTCCTAATACATGATAGGTATCAGTGCATTTGAAATCTGTTAGTCCCATCTCCTTCGGAGAAACCTTGACATACTGAAGAACATCAAATCCTCTTGATTATTTCTCTATCCACATTCTAAATCTATATTATTTCAATCTTTCTCCTCATCTCTCCTCTGCTACATCACAAATTAGTCTTCGTGACGTTTTCAGGACTCTGCAAACCACCTCAGCCCTCATGAAGTTCAGTGCCCAAGACTGTAGCCAGTACCTCAGCTAAAGCACCAGAAACCCTGAACAGTGTGGAAGGATTGTTTCATGTGTTTTGGAAAGTGTGCACTTATTCATGCACTCCTCTGTGACATCTGCCTTTACCACCTCTGCCCAACACGTGATCCATGCACCTCTTCAGTCTTGTTTTAGAGAAGTGCTACTCAGACAATTGCTCACCATTCTGCATTTCTGCAGCTGATTATCAGCAAAGACCTCATCTGTGTCTCTACTGACTACTGTCCTATCTTCTCACACTATGGCACTCATCAGCAGTACTCCCATTTACTGATGAGAAAATATTAAGGACATTCTACACACAGTCTGACCTGAATTACCAGCTTTTACATCTCACTGAACACCATGGCTCAAAGCCTTATATTTTTTCCCCCCAGTGGAAAACATTGAAGAGAAACTAAAGATGCTTTATTTTTACTAGGAAACGAAACTATTTGGTTTGGAATCTACAAATCTTATGATTTAACCTGCATTTATCTGCATTTAAACATGTATTGATGCTTCATGAACATAGAAATCTTCTTGTGTGTATGAAATCTTTCCTCTACAGACGTGTTTTGGAAATGCTTAACAATTCTCGCCAATTACTCTGTTTGGCAAACAGCTTCATTTGACCTCCCCATGCTTCCACTTTCAGGCAAAACCCCTTAGATATCCTCAAGAGATGTGGTATCTCTGGCTAGCATGGCAAAACCTGCTTTGTATTGACAAGAATAAAAACTTAATATTTGGTTCTATTTCATACTTGTTTTCTGCTAGAGCAAATCAGAATCAGTATTTCCATCCCCCTCTTCTCCCCCGTTACTCCTGCCCTTACTGTAGTTAGCAAGAGAAGACCAAAGTTCCCTCCTCCTCAGCCTTCTTATCCAAGAAATGGATAGAGGGGACAAGAATTCCTGTGTAATGCCTGGACACAGAACAGGAGAATCTTCTTCATTGATACGTTGCTCAATTTCAAATCAGGTAATGAATTATACTTTCTTCCTACTGATATGGCATCCTCATACCAAAAGCATAGCAGTCTCTCAACGTTTTTTTTCTCTATTTAGTGGGTCTGAATGCCATATACTGCACATACCTTTAACATCATTTTCTAACATCTTGGCTTCGTTAAGGACCTGGAGGCTTTTCTGAAGAGAGCTCCTGGCACCATCCTTCAGTGATCCTTGAGGACTAGACGTCTGTAGACAAACAAGCAGTGTCAAGCACACAGGAAAGTCTGAGGTCATAAAAGACATGCAATCATGATCCAAGTGAACAGTCCTATAAATTTTAAGTGCACATCAGTGGGCTCTGAATTATATCCCATGGCCATTACACCGGTCTAAAAGAACGAAAATAAAAAATTCTCTAATTTTCTTTTTTTTAATGGGAAGCCAGATCCCCTTTGGAATACCAAAGTTGACTTCAATAAAGAAAGACAATATTTACAGTATTAAAGAAATGGGTTTGACTCTAAGAACAAAACTGTCCAAAACCAACAAACAAAACATACTGCAACTAAAATATGTATTTATCCTCCCAGCTATGGACAGAACACCATGCAATACAGTTTTCCTCTCTAACTGCAGCTACAGAAACTTTAGAGGCCAGACCGGATCTGATGACTTTAATAACGACAACTGAGATTCATTTGTGGTTAAATTAAAGAATTATAATTGATAGGTGAGTAAAGAAATAAGAAACAGACTTCTAAGAGAAGGGCAGCTCTCAGAAGGCAGAATCCTTCCTGCAGGTAATCTGAAAGAGTTTTATTACTAAGTAACCATCCTTCATCATATCATGCTACTTAAAGATCTTTCTTCTGAAAAACATCCATCTCTACCTTCAGTGCACAGACTGATCAATAGATGGAATGATTTTTCTAAATTAGATTAGTGTTTTCAGTCGGTAGGAAATGCTCCAGGTTCTGAACCACTTACTGTTCAGTTTGTAAGACTGAACTCAGGTCACACATCATACTGAATACATTTCTTTGAGAATACTCCTGACAGCCAGATAACATTCTATATTAGTCATGGGTCATAGCCTCATAACTAGTATGCAATTAAGAAGCAGCTACTTTTCATTTTCCGGGGCAGATACATATACTCAAAAATTAACTGTGTGTCAATTAAATGACACAATTATTATTGCGATTCATTATTTATATAATGAGCAAGCCCGGAGGTGACATTTCACATACTGCTGAAGCTTGGATGTTTTTCAACGACGCTGTAAAAAACCTATACTTGCCATTTCTTTTTTCTTTTAAAAACCTAAGAGAATGCTTTGGATACTTTCAAAACTCAGAACCAATTTTTTTTTGTTATGGGATATCTCATGGTATATATGTTGCCATGTCACAGGGATATAGATATTAAAGATTCCTTGCATTCAGATGGGATGTAAATGTAAGCTTTTATGTGATTTTAATAACTAAGGCACCCATCACTGCCATTTTCCAAGCTCACCTGAAATATTAAGCCATGTTCACATTCCTTTCAACAACAACAGAAACATATACTTTCAACAGATGAAAAAAATTGGTTTCTTACAGATTTTCTCTACCACATAATAACAAGTCACACTGGTAACATAAAAATATAGAAAATCCCAGGAAAAAAATAAAAAAACCTACCCAGTGAAGCAAAAGACTGCTCCTGAAGGAAGAATGTTTGGCCAGATTTTGTGACAGATGTACCTGTCAAATCAGATAATACTTCTAAATTTCTTTTCCCACTAGCAACAGAACCCAGGGTATGACCACAGATTTCAAAAATAAGGATTATTAATATTATTACTGTTATTATTATTATATGAATAGGCATGGTTGACTGCCTGTTGGAGCAGCTTATAGTCAATAAAATGAAGTTGGAAGGCCAGATTTACAATGCAAAACCAAAACAGTTCATCAAATCAGGGACAGTAATTGGGCATGTGCTGACAATTAGTCAGAAACAGATTTCAGCTAAAGTTAACACTAGAAAAGACCTTTCAGAGGGAAATAAACATGTATTGATTAAAAACTTAATTTTATATTTTTTAATAACAATTCTGAAAATGAAGGTTAATCAGGACATCTGACAAAAAATATTCTTTATTTACTAGTTTTTCTTGTGGTTCATGAGAACTCAAGTTATAAAGCAGTCAGTAATTAAAATCCAAACATTTTATGACTTTGTGTAAGGTGAGTTTGTATGTTTGTGGCAAGCCAACCACACAGTGAACCACTTCATGATTTAGTAGGATTTACAGCCAACAGTCTTTGATATTATTTTCTAAATTCAGACAAATACTGTAAAAAAACCCCAAACCAACAGAATCAAAAAGAAAAACAAAAAAAAGGGAAAAAACCCATTGTGATTAAAAATAAATTTGAAAATTGCAGGGTTTCTGGAATCTAATTTGTTCTAATTCAGCCTCTTCCAAAACGCCCATAAACTGCAGATAGTACCTTCTTCTCTCCATGCCTTTCTTCATGGCCCCTACCCTCCCCATGCAAACTCTGTGCAGTTTGAATCCCTGCTGCATCTCGTGGCAGAAGTGGATCATGTTATATACCCAAACAGTGCTGTCTCAATCATGGTTTAGAGGCATCAATGCATTGGGGCAGCTTTGAGGATCACACAAACTCACACAGGTACAAGGTTTCATAGGCCTAAGCGCTAATTCAGATCAGTTAAAAATAGTTCTGCCTTATTCTTAGATTATTTTATTTTCACATACACTTATATTGTGAAGTTTTCACCTATGCACGAGATACGGTTACTCTTATTTCTACCAGTCCTGAAGATAGACACCAAAAATGTTATGGATGATTTGCACCTCAGGACATCCTCACAAGGATGTCTAGGCAGCTTTATGTCATTATGTTAAAAAATCTAGACACCCAACAGAACTGCTGGGGTAACACCTACAAAGAAACCCAAAATCAAAGAAGGAAGCAGGACCCTGAACAGTCGATGTGTCCCCTGTGCTTCCAGTCACTAGCCTGTAAGTTCTCTCTAAAAAGCCTAAGAATAATCACACTTTTTCAAGATATACTGTAAAACTGTGATTCCGATCCGTGAGATACGAGCAGAATCTGTTAACGTGACTCCTTTCTAGCCAGTTACTGCCTTAGTTAAGTAATGGAATGCTGAAACTGCCTGAATGCTAAAGATTTCTCATTTGTGATGAATTTATTTTGCTTTCAAAGGGGAGAGCAAATCCATCATAAAAAGCTCAGGAGGAATTTTTCTGTCATATTTTTAATACATTTTTTCCCAGTCATTTATCAGGCTTCTTGATAAATTCCTGATGGATTTTGAGCATCTTTTCATTCATGCTTTTAGCAACATTAGCTTGATTTGAAAATGAAGTAATTTTCCCATTACAAACTAAAAACCAAAAAGCCCCTGAGATATCACTAAGGTTCTTGTAAATAATTCGATCCAGTGATGCACAGGATAGAACCTAAAACGAAACCTGTCCCTACTGTCTCTGGTTAATACACCAGCTCGTTGCTGTTGGGAAACCTTAGTCCCCCTGCACCAACATTATACCTGGTGAACGGGAAAGGTGAGGATCAGGGATGCATGTGAGATACAGCACTTTTCTCCATTATCTGCTAGCAGCTGGAACTCGGAGTCTTTTACAGAAGACAGGCATCCACAACAGCTCTCATACGGAACAGAACATAGCTCCATCTTTCAAAAGGTGGTGAAGGACATGATCTCTGTCTTTTACACAGGGTCCCCAGGGCATCTTATCAGAAAGCTGGGAACACAGTTTCTAGGGGCTTATCAGTCTGAGGGGGCCTAAATTCACAAATGCTGCCTTCTAGGAGACTGAACCATTGCACTCCAGACAGCCCAGACTCAGGCTACATTCCTGGTCTTGTGCTGAAGATCAGCTAAAAGCTCCTTGGGATGTCCAGAAAGTGAGACCTTGATTTACCTGGTTACCAGTTAAACTCTTCACCTAGGATGAGCAAACATCCAACAGTCTTTAAAGAAAAACAAGAAAATAGAATAAAGGAGTGATGACTGTAGTTCACAAGTGACATTTTTAAAATCTGGCTCAAACCCCTCACAAGATCATTTAAAAAATAACAGCTAAATCTATTGCTCTGCAGCAATTTGACAGTAAACCACTGATGACCTCTATATCAAGTCAATTACATTTAAAAGGCATCAGCTGCCTCAATTTTCTTCCTCATCAACTAGATCCCCATTTCACATATACTGCTCATAAAAAAACCAAGCTCCCTATAATGAATACATGCAATGGAAATGCTGAAAACATCACCTTAATATTTTCATCTCTTTCCTTTCTACTCACTTGCTTCTATTTACCTCATATTGTCCATCTTGACCTCCGTCGCTTAAATTATCAATCCCTTTTCTCTCTATGCTATAATCACCCAGTGATATATGTACTTTTGTCACCATACTGTAATTGCTAGCTTTGTTTCTTTACTGCTCAATGAGACTTTCTTTTCCCTTTTTAATCCCTGAAACAGCTGCCTGTATCACTCATTCCAAGCAGTCAAAGGAGAAAAAGACAGCATGTATTAAATCTTAATGACAACGAAAAAAAAACAAAGGGCCAGGCCCTTATTTACTTCTGTGCTGTAATCATGCATTCTGGTAAAACAAAGAACTATTTACAGAGAACTAGCATATACTGAAGTGTAAGGCGAATCTTTTTCATTAAGAGAGAATACAGTAGTTAGTGTTATTTGAAAAAACACTGAAAATGTAAAGAGCCTAAAAATATTAAAATTTTTCTGCAGTGGCTACATCACTTTATCCCTCTGACGAATACAGACTTTTACAGCATGTAATTCATTTTGCTATTCTCATAATCCATTTGACTGAAGTAGCTCTCTGCAAGCTACCTTTATTCATGTACAAGTGCTGTAACTGCAAGTTGTTTCTGTTCATCTATATGTTTCTATATCAAATATATGTTCTGGCAATCCCGTATTATACTGTCACTGCCTCATGTTTCTGCGTGCCTGTGAAGCGCATGTCTGTTGCTCTCTGACTGACTCCCACAAAGTAGCCACTAATTCCTTTGATATTTGACATAAAAGACAATTTTGGCTATGGTCAGAATGTTTTCTGCTCACAGTATATGCATTGAGGAGCCCGGACCCTCATTAAGACTCAGGCTGGAGAGCTGACTTTACCTTACAATCCTATTTATAAAAAGTTCTCTTAATTTTCTCTGAAATTTTGCATGTGCTACCTCACAGTGAGAATAAGATTTCTCTGTAAAAACCGGTAGAGTTCACAAAGTGAATAAAACTTTCCACTCCCCTCCTACAATTCTCCATTTCTAGAATTCAGGCCAGGTGCATGCAGTTCATCTGAAGTGCAGAGAAGTGCCTCCAAGCACTTTCATGGAACTAGAAGAGTTAATTAAGGTATAGAGTTCTTTAAATTTAATGAATGCATTGCCCACATCTAAACTAGCGCTACTGAATTTCAAATGGCCTACACTCCTGACTCAAAGCTGTTGGCTCGAGCCATACACAGAGGCCAAAAGGTGGTGAAGACAGAGGGAGGAAGGAAAACAAAATGGGTAAGAAAAGTAAGGATTGTGAGTTAGGAACAAGTAGAGATGTGAAGGTATATGTAGCTCTGACAGGGGCATACCTTTCTGATCACAACACAAGAATGTTCGATGGCAAAGGTCTTCACATGAGGTTTTAAGATAGAAAAGCAGGGATGTGAGATAAGGTGTAGCATGTTCCTCAGAATCTAAACCTCGTCCATTTACCAATTTTCCTTACCGCTTGCATAGCTTCATTTGCAAGAGCCTTGGCTTCCTTGGCAACTCTTTCAGCTTTGTCTGTGTAATCCTTGATGTTAGTATAAGCATTGAAAGCACGTGTGGCATTGAAAGAGAGGTTTTTTGCTTCAGTAAGGATTCTGTTGGGATGAGAAGAATAAACACACCATTAAATCTGCTATCAGAGCTCAACAGAACACAGCATCCTACTTTTTCAAACCCAATGGCCTTATTTCTTAGGTGTTTCTTTAGAGAGCAATGCTACACTCGAGATTTCAGGAGTTCTGGCATCATGTGTTTAATGGAATTCACATTTTATCTGTGCAGAAAAACATGAAGAACAATATTCACTAAAGAGGAGGTTCGGTGAGATAAAAATAGATCAGACGCTGAGAAAAGATAGCACTATGCTTAACGCTCTAATACAAGTCACATATTCATAATGTGGGTTTCTCAGCTATGTGCTGAGCCAGGCAACTCGATGAAATTTGCACTGCATGAACATGGAAGATTATCACAGACATGTTTTAAAGTACAATCTCTGAACAACTAATTTCTTGGTCTGGCTGCCAAACGCAAAATCGCCCGTTTTGAAGGAGATCTCACAGTCTAAACCAAATCCTAAATGTTAATTTTGCTGACAAAAATGAAAAACATAAGCAGTAATGCTTCATACTGAATGTTCAATTTACATGAAATATTTCGTTCTGATAACTATAAATAGATTAAAAGGTAATTATAAACACCTTGTATTTGTTGGTGCAGGGACAGAGTTCAGCTAACCTTCCTAGGGGAATTTCTAGTCAGCAGGCGGGGGAAATAACTTTTCTTGCACTCTCTTTGTATAATATATTAAAATATTTTCTACAAAGAATTACTGCACCTACAGAACGAACTTGAAGACAACTATCTCAATAGTCATTATGACCAATGCCTATGTGGAATTTACTGAATAAAGTGTATATGGGCTAAAATCCCCACTTGAACTGGCTAAGAATGGATCTGAACTTGGATTTTTGCCTCTCTGGGAAATTCTTTAGCCATCCAGGTGTATGACAGTATAAGAGAGACAGGGATTACTCCTGTTGGAGCTGTTCCAGCTTGTATAAAATAGTCATTTGGACAGAGTGTGTGGAAGAAAGGAAAATTCATCCTGGTAATTTATCTATTCTCTGGTGAACTGTGACAGCTGGGCTCTGATCCTCGCATCAATTACTTACTGATTTCTACAAAACGCCACAGGAAAGACAAAGTGGACAGAAGGCATAGTCCCTGCACTCAACATGTAGTTAATAGAGGGACAGAGATTGCCTTTAGGTTACTGCAGAAACTGCATGACTGAGCTGCCTCTGCATCACGCCTGGAAAAGCCTATCTCCTTCCTCAGCTACAGCTGGAGCTCACTAGGCTGGCTACTCTTAAGTTTCTGTGATGCTTTGTTAGACAAACATGCAGCCCAGAATAGTTACCTAGCAAGTAGCTCAAGTACTGCTTAGAAACATGGTTCAAATCCTTTCTGGTTAAGAAAAGAAACCCCTGAATTTGCCAAATACCACCGGCACTTACTCATGGGCAAGCAATTAGCCATAAGGGAGGAGCCTATACTAATGCTTCCTTGCACACAGCAGAAATAACATTTTTTTCTAGGTTAAATTCATGAATGGTTCCATGTTCCAACACTCAAGAGAACATCCACACTGTCAATCAATGTATTATCTGAATCCTTACAGGGTGACTGGAGGGACAGGTCTCTCCCTCTATTTCTCCTGCAAGAAGAAACAGTAATCTACGCCAAATTTGGTATTTTCTGAAAGACACTCAAGTACCAGTTGTGAAGACAGATACACTTTTTAGTTCTTCAAACTGATAGAGACTGTATATGCCTGTAAAGTATAACTATTTATTGTCAGTGCATGAAGCAAACAGTTTTACCCTGATGCAGGATTACACAGCAACATGGTATTCCTTTGTCCTTTGAAGTCATGTATCCATCTGACCACATCAGAAATTTTAACTTTGAACAATCTGCTTTTAGACATAATTTTTAATGTCCTCGATACAGCACAGTTTACTGTCTTTTTTGAGAAACTGAGGCTGATGTCTGGATCAGATATAGGTATACATGGTACTGTTATACTGTTATAAAATTTCAAACACTACCCTAAGCTCCTTAAGGCCAAGCTGTCAACCTACATTAAGACAGAAGCACATACAAGCACCTACAAAAAAGCCTGTTTTGAAGAGTTAAAAGCTTCTATCTCAAAGCATGTCTTGCCAACATTTGATTAGGAGGCACAATACCTTTTTTGTCTACATCTTCTCTCTTTCTTAGTTCCTTCATGACAACCTTCCATGTATTTGGATATTTATATGTGGTTGGGTGTGACTCTAAAGTCACTCATTTTTAGAAACAGTGTCCTTCAAATTCATTTTTACCCAGGAAACCACAGCTATCATTACTTTTTGCACACCTCAAAGCATATATTACATTGGATATCTAGTGTAACTACACTGTAAATGAAGCCAGTAATTTTACAAGTAGCAGAGATAATTTTCTGTCTTTTCCTCAAAATTACAGATGCTGGCAAGAAATAACTGTGTTAAGCATCTGCTCACAAGTCTTTGGGATATTCAAGTCTTCAGGTAGATCTAAAAGATGCAAGCAGCAAAAAAGTAGCATACTGTTGATGTTTAAAAAAAAATCTTTTTTTTTTTTATGCAGTGCTTTTATAAAATAATGAAACTCTGAAGCTATGCTGGGGACAGGTCCAACAGGCAGAATATGCACGGTCTGAGTATTACTACTGCAAATTACACTTGCTATTTATGGCTTGCTTTCTTAAATGCAGAGAATGCAATAAAACAAAAGACACCCCTCTCTTTCTCCCCGAAAATTCCAACAAAACCAACAAACCCTTGTTTTATATTCTTTCCAGGAAACTATTTTCATGGTAAGTTATAAAGTATCAATCTTCTGAAAGAGCTGTGGTCATATAAATGAAGGGCATTGCAATTCTCACATTTAAGAATGCGATAGTGGTAAACAAACTAATGTTTCTGTACTTGGGTTTAAGCATTTTGGTCCAGGACACCTACTTGTTTTGGGAGAGTGTTTTGAAACCAGTTGAGGAATTACTGTCCATCACTATGAGGGATTTCTGACAGTAAACAATTTAGCATCACAATAGTCTCCCACCAAAATGGTCACCTTAAAAAGGAAAATACTACTTGTTTTTAACAAATGCGCATGAAAACATGTAGTGAGCTCTTTAAGAAATAATTCTGGGTTTTTTTCACAACATAGCAGTAAGCATATGATAAATTAAACTGTGCTATGAGTGCATCTGAGGGCACTGTTTGCTGTCCATGCAGCCTATAAGAATCACAAGATGTATGAAACCATTTACAAGAGATACACAAATTGACCAGCTCAACAGTTGTATGCTTGTACAGATCACTGATTACTTGTATACCCCGAGTGACAGATGTCAAAGTCGAAGCAGAACGCCCCTTAAGTTCTGTGAAGCAATTTTGCAAACCTGCTCCATGATTTTAGCACTACCAGTGAATGTCTGCCTTACCCATCCAGCACTGCAGATGATTCATTCAGTTGGCCTGCACGGTTCTCAGCTTGCAACACCTTTTCTGGAAGCATCCTGTCACGGATTTCTTGTGATAAGTCATCTATTTTATCTTTCAGCTGATCAGACATTGGCTGTATCTTATCTGCAACACCTTCTACATACTGAAAGTGACAAAAGAAAAGCCTTTAAATTGCTGAATGCAAGCAATTTACATTAGGCCTATTTATATGTAATGGTGTTTTGTCTCTCCTTGTGAACCATTATTTCAACTTACCCATGCAATAAAACACATCAGGGAATTAATATAGAAAGAGTAACAGGTTGGACTAGAAAGCAGAGAGGAGATAAGCAATATTCCAAGAGCTACTTCCCTCTCGAGCTTAGAAGAAGCCTCTATTTTACAATTAAGGAACTGCACAGTTTAAAAGCATATAAACCCTAATTTGGATTTGTCTCCTAAATGTAGATGCATGCATAGTTATATTAAATTGTTGCTGTGCTCCACAATAATAACTAATAAACAGCAGAAGTTTCATATTTCAGGACCTTTTGAGTGACCACAATGTCTTTTTGCTTATTAAAGCATCTCAGCAAGAACCATAATTTTGAAAACCTGCCATTCCTGTTCCACGAAGCCATCTCACTGTGTCTCCTTTCCCATTTCTCCAAAGAGCATTCTTCCATTCAATGCATGCTGGAAATATCTCCAGAACCAATGACACTTCAAGATACTGGGGTTTTTTTTGTTGTTGTTGTTTTTTTTTTGTAGCTAAGGCACTGATTTCCAACTCTATTGATAAAACTTTTAAGGAAGAATTTTCAAAAATATTATGCAAAATGAGAGTGCAATCCTCTCCCTGATCTATCTAGACTTAAAATTGTGGCCACAGGCAACAAATTATTTCTGAAGTTTCCTTCTGATATACACACAGAGTTTTTGTGCAGATAAATCTACATCTACATTTATCACAAAGTCACAGTGAGACTGTGAATGGGTCTGCTCCATCTGTAATTCTCAATTGTACCGCAATCAGAATACCATATACATAAATGGCAGAGCCCCTCAAACATTATGAGCTAGCTCATATGTAATGCAACAAATCACTTACAACTCTGAGTTATTCATTTTTATATATCAGACTATCTTTTTTGGTATACAGCAATTAAGAATTATCCCAAGTCAAATATTCCAATACTGATAAACACAATGAAAAATTAGGTGTTGCTTTAATTATCTATTTTGCTCCCATAATGATGCTTTGTTGTACTAATTATCAGGTAAGGATGATAAAATACTCACCTCTACAGCTGTGTTGATGTCATTTGCAAGTTTATAGGCTTCATTAAGGACATCATTCCCTTCCTGAAGGGTCTTTTCAACATCTTGTCTACCATCTTCTACAGCTTGCTTCCTTCTCTTTGGATGAGTTCACACAAAGAAAAAGATGAGTTGTTTACTAGAGCAGTCAAATGCCAGCATGTCAATATAAGACTGCATTTTCCCACCATGCCACAATGCCCCTTCTGGAATTCCCTGAGCTCTCAGAG
Organism: Oreocharis arfaki; assembly: GCA_013398015.1. Taxonomy (NCBI): domain Eukaryota; kingdom Metazoa; phylum Chordata; class Aves; order Passeriformes; family Paramythiidae; genus Oreocharis; species Oreocharis arfaki. Next base: position 240,568 of record VZRR01011791.1, read on the forward strand.
CTGAGACAGTGACAACAATAAAGTACATATAAGATATCTTTCATTTGTCCTCTTATCCCCAGCTTTGTATTGTCCTTCCATGTGGCAGGGTTTTTATTGCTCTCTAACAGAGGTAATTGGCTGAAGTCCTATTGCAAAATGAATCAGAAAGTTATAAATCCTAATCATTACCCAGATGTGTAAGTTCCACATTCTGTAAATCACCCTCTCTGACTATGAAGGAAAAATTTATAAAAATATTCTGCTGCTTTCCTACTTCCATCCACTGGTACTTCCTCAACATTTTTGAATGCAAAATAAAAGATTTGGATTAACCTAAGGATTCCTGTTTTTCCAACTAGTAAAACTACTGCGTATTGTGTGGTAAGGATGGACTTCTGAATAAAGAATTGGCAATTTCCTGTGCAAGATCCATTGAAGATTAGTTTGATAGGAGGCCATGGCAGCCATGAGGGCAGGACTGCTGGAACAGTGAAGCAGAGAATATTAAAAAAAACTGAAATAGAATTCAATTTCTATAACCTTTATCCATCCACCTTTGGGAAGAAAATGCACAGAAGAGAGATCACCTAAATACGTCAGATCACTGCATTTGCCTAATTCAATCAAGCCCAGAAATCTCTGCTGAGAACAGAGGTCTCAGAACTCTAACCTCATATTGTACTTGAGGTGAAAGCTCACTGAGACACAAACAGAGTTGAAACATTTATCTTCATTAGGTTGACTCTGCTCTTTATGTCTTGGTTAAATGCTTGTTAATGTACAGTATAATATGCTCTTTAAGTCTGTGCAATTTAAATTAAATCACAAGAAGACCCCTCTTCTATGAGTAAGATCATTTATAACAGCTACTAACTACCGAGGATAGAGTTTGATTTATTACTCTGTAATATCCACATACCCCTTTCAGTCTTCTTCCCAGGGGTTGGAGAGGGAGATGAAAAGTATAGGTTTTCAAGAAGCAAATATATGACAGCAAAGATTTTAACTGAACTCCTATTTAAATATTGATTACACAATTTGAATTTTACATGACTATTTATACTGGGATGAATTTAATTTCCCCCCGAATAATAAATCCAGTGTACCTTCCACAAAGCAGATGGTATTATTTCAGTAAAGTTGGAGAGTAATTCTACTTTTAAAAGCCAATGCATATCCTCATTCTGAGGAACACGTTCCCTTCAAATCACATCAGATATAGTTCTATTTTAATAATACTTTTTTTTTGCTTATATTTTTGTTTCAATATTCAATCACGCAAAGGTTCAATCCTTAATCAGAATCCAAGTAATCTAGGATAAAACTTGTCAGCACTCACCTCTAGCAGGGTCATATTTTTTTGGTTGACTGCAGATAAACGATTGGCCTCCCAAATTTTACTTGCAGCTTCTCTTAGCAGATCTCGAGCATCATCAACTCTGCTGTGGTAGTTTGCTAACTTGTCCTGGACCTCATTTTTGAGAACCTCATTTTTCTCACTGGGCTCACCAAATAATTTCTTTACTTTGTCCAAAAGATCTTCTGCATTCCTGCAATACATTGCCACCCATGAAGACACTGAGTTCATATCCTCTACACCAAATAATCTGAATATTTTCAATAATAGGCAAATGAAATAGAAAAACTAAATCTCAAAGAAAATTAAATTAAGTCTCAAAGTAATTTTCAAAATGACACATGCTTAATAAAGTGAAATGACAGCTGTTTTTAAGCCCTTTCTTAAAAGAGGTTTTTAAATTCCACTAAGGTCCTATTTACGAAGTAGAATATATTCAAATATCCTTCACTGAAGACTGTCTTCTCTTTTTTACTTTTTTTTTTGGTAAATTTCCATTCTCGAGATCTGACTAGCAAAGTGAGGTTTTCTGAAACATTTCAACTTGTCTAAAAGATTTCCTTCACTCACATTAATGTGACATGTGACACAAAGCGGCTTCCTACCTTGAACTAAGGAGGATTTGTAGATATGCCCAATTTCAAGCTGCCTTGAAGCAAACAACTGCTTTAGACTAGACAGCCAAAAATCATAAATGCTTTCCGGTGAAATAAAAAAAAACAACCCCTGATCCTTGGATTTATGACTTCCAGTAGTAAAAATATTTTGCTTATCTAAAATAAATTCTGGAATATTTTTAATGGATTTAACTGACTCCAGCTTTAAGGGACTGGAGTACTGTCATCTGTCTGCCTCGAATCAGTTTCATACAAGGCAACACAACTGTGTTAATCCAATGATATGTCAAGGGCAGGAAAAAAAAAAAAGAGACACTTCAGGCACTTCCAAAACGATGCTTTGGAGATAAGAAAAACCCTAAGTAAACAGGAATCTGTAGGATAGATAACAACTACATAAGAAAATTATCACATTTCCACCTAGGACAGATTAAGGTTTTCTTCCTGTTTCATTATGCCAAATTGTGGAAAACAAGAACTGTATGTTCTGAGAAACACTGCCATTTGGCCTGCCTATAGTCAGTTCCATTAGGAACGTTCTAAAAATAACATGAAAATAAATGCACACTAAAAAGATAGGAAAGAAGGAAAAGATATGCTGACACTGGACATAATTTAGTTGAAGGGTGTGAAGTGGAGCCAAGGAAAGTCAAATTGTTATCTTAACTCCGGGATTTTCTGAGATGGAGCAGGTATTTTTTATTTACCCATCAGTTCTGCCCTTGGTTTTGATGAAAAAAATTATTCACATTTTGAATTCACAACTTCTGAGCACAAAATATTTAATCAAAAACGAAATCCCAATATTGACACCCCATCACAGAAGTGCAGAAAGGAATTCGGGATTTCTCTCATACCTCCTCCATTATTCTTCTATGAGAAGCTCTTGTCTTACACTTCTGGCAAATTTTGACACCCTTATGACTCTGCAGTACTAGAGGAACAGTACAAAACAGATGGATATCCTTTTTATTCCTTTGCCTCATAGCACAGTTCAAACTACTTATCCATCCAGTAGTCTACCTCGAAACTCTTGGTGCTCTAAAGGTAACACTTTTCCATTGATCTGTTGTGCATTTTCCCTTTGCTCTTTCGAATGAAGTATGAGGCAATCTGTTCCATGTAATCCCTTGCTTTAGAATTTCTGTGTGACTGGACTGCACCACATTTCCTGAAACACTCTCTTGTACATTTAAGCTGTGCTACTTTCACTGGGTTCCATCCTAGAAAAAGAGTAAAACTGTACAAAACAGTTGAATTTTTAGAAGAAACAATCACAGATCTGGCCTAACACAGATCTGGAATGCTGGATGCTCAGGATTCTCAAAATGAGTGCAAGAGAACAAACAAGATTAGAAACTGATGAAAAAATGATTAAAACTCACCAACTGCATATGAGAGTCTAAATATGTTAGAATTGCCCTATCAGGAGAAGAAATAAGGATTGTAACATCATGAACAGCATGGATAAGGTGATCAACTGTCCAATGCCTCTCCAAAAACAAAAAAGAAAAATATCAGGAAGCAATGTCAAAACACAGGAGGCATATCTTCCAACATTGTACGGCTGAGTTATGCAATTCAATCTTCCGGGAAAGTGGATGACAGAAGTTGACTGAGACTCAGAAGCCATCAGACAAATTCGTGGAAGAAAAAGTTGCACAAAAATAAAGCTACGCAGCATACTAAACAGAAAGAAAGAATTCTGGCTCACGACATCCCTTGATAGCAAGGCATCTGAGAAAACATTTAGTAATGTTATACAGTAGTGAAAGATTTATTTCATAAATATGAAAATCATGGCAGTTCAGAACAGCAACTGGTGTATTTCTCTACATGTTCTTTTTAGAGTGAAATTATTGACTAACGTGCCATTTCAGTACATGAAGACAATCAGATTACAGCCTAGATTTGAAATATTTGAAGGAAAATAAGAGGAAAAACTACATATGTAAGAGATGCTTTGCCATCTATGAAAGCAAGAAGACTTCATTGATCTTCTTCATTTCAGTTTTGAGAATTCAGTGAAAACATAGGAGAGAATCCACTGAATCTTGTCATTCTGCTCTTGGACAGAATTCTGAAAACAGAATACAATCAGCAACAAAAGACATCTCACCAAAGAGAAAGCGTTATTAACTACTTCAAAGTGATCACGAGGCTGCCAAGAGCCTGACTCCATAAAAAAGTAAGAATTTCTAAAAGGGTCTGTAGAGAACACATGAGCACAGCAATCCACACAAATGCATGCGTGTCTGCAGAGTTCTTAGAATGATTAATTTTTTTTCATCCTTCTTCCTTGCAGTGCAGCCTATCCACTATCTTACTACGCTATTTAAACAGTTTTATAAGATTTTTCTTTAAGAGGCAGTTTCAGAAAACAACATCTAGGGTCCTTTCCTCCCTGTAATGCACAGTGACTAATTTTCCTTCTGTTGAGTTCACTGCCCAAATTTCTTGGATCTCAGTGACTGCCTATAAAGAGGTAACCCTATCCTTAATACAAACCATACAACTTTGATTGAAATCAATGAATATATTAATTTATCTCTTAGTACAAAATATATTCCTTTATCAAGAAATTTAAACACTTGCTTTGTACATTTCAGGAAGAATGGAAGAAGGAGAGAAGTTCTTTCCCTCAAAAATGCCCTACTGCATTCTCTACTCTAGCTGTTGGGCTAGACTAGGAAATTATTTCATCATAGTCTGACAGTTTCATGTTGGCTGTAGCATTTGAGGACTAATTACACCTTGTTTGAAAGGTCCTTCTCCAGCCTGTACTAAATTTGCAGACAGCACTTTCAAAGGTCTGGCTAAATTTTTCTCATCCCTATTTTTTCCTGGTTTATTTCTGTGTGTGAGTAGAGAAGGTGGAGAAGAGGCTCAGTGGAATCAGATGAAAAAGCAATAAAACATTGCTCAAAAATAAGTTTGCAATATATTCTTTCTCAAGAGAACAGAAAGCAAAGCTATCAGAGTTATGGGAAGAAATACTGTACTGGCAGGATTTCCAGAAAATTATCTGGCTTATAAAGTCTAAGATAGGCAGTGCAAATCTGATTCTATACTGCTGGGAAATCTTAGCTAATTCTGTATTCCATTTACGTCTCCTTACAGTATGCACGTACCTGATAACTGACATTTTCAGGCCTGAATAACTCTATCTCAGACAGTTTTCTGATCCATCACAACTTCAATGGACCATGTCGCTGCTCAGCTGGATTCTCTGCTAGTCCTTTGCACTGGTGAAGAGCTAAGGAAAGTCTAGCTCTAGAAATATGCCTGGTCTTACTCATACAGAAGTAACAAATGACCAGAACTTTAACTTCAAGCCAAGTATTTTTTTGAATCAGGTAAGTTTTCAGTATTTTGTTTATAAACAGCTGCCAATATAATTACATATATTCATTTATTTATGGATAATTAAATAACCAAACCCTGGGCTTCTGAACTATGCCACAGAGATGGGATATTCTGACCTACACTATTCTAAACATGGCAAAATACATTATTTTGAATGTCTACACTATTGAGCAAACTTTGCAGACAGACAATATTTTTATTAGACCAACTAGTTCTTCAGAAAAAATCCTGAAGCTTCCAGATGAAATTTTAAGTATGAAAGCCATTCATCAGGTCTGAAGCAGAAGCTAAAAAGAAACTGAGAAAAATTAGAATTCAATTAGAAATGTTGCTGGTACCTGTGGAGCAGAGAAGTAATTTCCTAGGGATTGCTTTCCACATATGTAAGCATTTCCAAAAATGCAATCGCTATATTAACAGATATAAAGTATTAGAATTTGCTTTCTTTCACATTTCTGTACGCTTCCGCTAGAAAACTTGATTGGCAAACATGACAATCACATTTACAAGAGTCAGACATTGTCACTAGGAGTTTGAAGACTGGGGTCTCTCTACTCACTTTAATTCATCTTGAGCTGTTTTTTCTTGCATACTGAACTCTCTATTTCTCATCTCTATGACCATCCTTTCAGCCTCACTCTGCAGTTCTGGAAGACTCTTCTCCAAAGTCTTTTCTTGAGTTTGGAGTGTCTCATTCAGCTTCATAGCATCTTCATTTGCAGCTGCAGGGGACCAAAATATATTTACGTAAGGAGCTAGTAATTAAAAGCAACAGACAATCTTTAAGCATCTGCCCATCAACTCTATCAGCAAGTGGAACACAACTTGCATGGGTTATTTCTTCTGCGAAATATAAAGGATGGTAATCAGTAACAAATGAGAAACAATATATGATTCATCAAACCTTTTATTACAGTTCAGTTTTCAACACAATAATTAAAGGAATCTTTATGCCCAGTATAAGAAATACATTGCTCCCCTCCTCCTCCTCCCGAAAGAAAGAATTTGCGCTGAACTTTCAAAACAAGCAGAAGATAATCTGTTATATTGCTTGTAGAATTAAGGTGCAGGCAGTACAAGCAATGAAAATTAGACTTAAATTACTTTTGGAGAACTTCAAAATATGTCATTTTCCGCATTCAGACTTAACAGTGGTAGGAAGAATAAACAGTTGTGAAATTTTAGAAAATGAAGCAGAAGAGGAGTGAGAAACACCCACAGACATCTAAACCCACTCATGTGGCTAGAAGAAGATACCCAAAAATGGAAAAGAAAAATATGAAGGTTGGAATATATGAAGGCATACTGTAAATGTGTTTAGAAGAGCCGGATTATTCCTAACTGATAAAGCTGTACACATGGCATCGTATCCAAGGACTGACTAAAATCTTTCTGCCATACCACAACACAACATATTAGAATACACACTTTCACAAGCAACTAGGTCATTTATGGCAATCAGTTCCATCTTCAATTTCCAAAAGTACTGCTGCTTTTCCATAGCTACAGAGCTCCCAAGCAACTGATTTCTCCAAAATGGCACTGTTCCTGGTCACATGGGTACTTCTGAATATTTTAAATTAAATTTTTAATTAAAGAAAGTAAAATCAGTCTTTCAAACTTCAAATAAATTACTATTTCATGTACACATAGCATAGATTTAGAGGAAATTAAGAAGAAAATTCTAATCTAATTATGTCCTTGATTAGCTGGTGAGAACTGAGATTTGTATCTTTAATCATGAGTGGTGTTGTATGGAGGAGTGAGGTCTGGAAAAGGACTACACTTTTCTCAAATGGATTATGGATCACTTCTATATGTAATACATTATGTACCATTACCAAGTTACTTCAGGCCACGAATAGGCCTATATTAATATTTTCTTAATTCTGCAATAAAAAATTTGTGAGTAACCTCCCTGTATATTTACCTTAAAAGAGAAAATGAGTATGTTAGCTAAGCTTTTCTTAGGTTCAGAAAAATTTATACCTAGTTTTATCCTTCTCTTCTCCTCATCATGTTTTGTTTTGTGTCTTGGTATACTGCACATATCAGAATCCCAGTGGTGATGAAAGATTTGGGTGCACTGACACAGACAAATGCTAGGAAGCGCAAAGCAAGGAAATTCCACAGCTAAGAAGGAAAATTAGTTACAGCTACTCAGAAGTTCAGAAAGTCAACAACCAGGTCAGTAGAAGTGTATCAGCAGTCGGAGTATGGTCATCAGAACAAACCACTACAAACTCCTCAGTTTTAATGGGGAGTTTTGGCAGTTAGGTAAAAGGTACGAATGAGAAGGATGTAGCTGTGTTACGAATCACCAGTGGCACCCAGCTGTAAAAAAAGGTTATTGGGACATTATTAGGAGATCTGACTTTGACAGCAAGTTCTACTCCCTCTGAGGAGCAAGGCACTGAAGAAACCTCATTTCACGCTTTTTGCCTGTAGTCAGGAAACACAGACATAATTTTCAACAGAGGAAGGGAAATTACATGAAGGTAAGTAGGAGATTTCGAAGAACACTCTTTCGTGTGATTCAGTCTAGAAAAAAAGGGGCCAAAGTGGAATACGATTCCTCTCTGCAAACTAGTTGGGCATGGGGGATGGAGGAGAAGTACAAGGGAGAGGAAAAATCATCTTCTTGAACTAAAGAACAAAGTTTGCAAAAGAACACATGATGATAAACTAAACATGAATGTTTTTTGCTAGAAATGTGAACTATTGTAATTATGAAGAGTACTGACACCACCTCCTATCCAGATTGTGTGTATTTGTGGGAACTACTTTAAAGATGAGGTTTAGAAAGTTTTTGATAGTAGGATGGATGCCTTAACCCAAAAGGTATCTCTCAATCCTGTGCTCTTGTATTTCTTGTATTCTTAAAATGTTAACTTGGCCACTAGGCAAACACATCTAAAGTCTTTGTCTACTTCTAAGATACTGCATAAATTTATTTCACCCCCTCAATGCTTCCTAACTCTGTATTTCCTACTGCTAAACCTGCTTGAGGAAATTTTTACTTGGGTTGCAAACACTGGGCACAAACTTTGTAGAGCCAAAGATTTTGTTTTGCTCGTCATCCCAAATTAATCCTGAAATATGAGGAACACGGTCTTTTGTTTAAAAAAATTCTCAAAAGCTTGCTCACTTTTTCTTGTTGCTATTTCCACACCTTTTTCTTGTCAAAGTTACAAGTCCTAAAGATATCCTAAATTGCTGTTCAGTTCACGTCCAAAGGACACACAGGGATGTGTGACACGAAAGGCAACATAAAATGCATTTTATAGCATTTGGACAAGAGCGGAAGCTTTCCCTTTCAATGAAATGCGCCTTCAGTACTAAAATCAGTACTGCAGTGAAAATCTGGAGGAGGAAAGAACTGATAAGTATTTTTCAAGTAAAAAACCTGCCTATATTTGTCAATTATTTTCATATTTTTCAGCCATTATCTTATTTAATAGCTTTATGCAATATATACGTCTTGCTTCTTAAGGCCACCTACAATACTTTTCTTGTAAGTGTTTACTGCAGCGTAAGGGCAGTGAATCAGTCTGTGGAAGAGGGAGCGTTGGCTTGGCTCCATGCTTAGGTAGGGTTAGGAGGCACTTGCAAATTCCAAGCAGCAGATGTTCATTAACAGCAAGAAGTAAACGCATTTTTGAAGTAAAATTGGGGAATTAAGATTAATTGTAACGTGCCAAGTGCTAAAATTACCTCTAACTTTTTTACCAACACATAGTTTTAACTGCTTTGAAAATAAACAAAAGCTAAGCCATGTTTGTTACTTTGTCATAACAGCTCTTCAGATAACTGCAAAAATTCTGAAGGAACATGCCTAGTTTTCTTCTAGTCTTTGTTCATAGTTACCAATACATTTAGTGTTTAAATAAACTGCATACACAGATTTGAAAAAATCAGAAGACCATTTACTGCCTTTTCTTTACTCAACATTTAAAGCACATGACATTTCTTGGCAAGTAAAATCTTCCTCACTGTCTCTCAGATGCTCCTCCCCTACCATACTCCAGTTTTCTTGAGAAACAACTCAAGTATTTTAATTTTTCCAATACCTTCAGCAGCTTGGAGAATGCCTTTGATGAACTGTCCAAGAGATTTTGCTCTGTCATTAGTCCTCTCGGCATCCTGCCTGGTCTGCTCACCATCTGCTGTCACCTTGGTAGCCTGGTGATACAAATTCAGGGAAAATAAAATTAATGAACAGGATAAGGCTGCACTATGTTATATTCCTACTGGCTGAATCCATGTACAAAACTTTCCTCAGGCCAGAGGCAATCAATGAATTATTGATCAGATGCATGGGAAATGAAATGCTCTGTTCAAGCATACAATTAAATTTTATTACCTTTTCCTTTAAATGGAAATTGGAAGGCTCTATTTTAGGTTCTTAGAAACCCTACTTGTGTGCAGCAGCACACCAATGGAGACAGGATGAAATTATCCACTGAATAATTATATCTTTGCTTAAAGAAATGCGGCTTGGAACCTTTTAATAGATTCTTTGGGGAATACTTCCTATAGTTCCACAACTGTGTACATTTCGACTGACAAAGTGCAGCAGGTATCATGACCTCTTTGCTTCTTCCCTGGAGGTGTTCTCAAAGAGACAGTTCATTCCAACAAGCAAGAAGAACTTTAAATCAATACATTAATTTGACCAAGAATGAGAGAAAAAAAGAGTAGATTTATTCAGCTCTAATGCTTGAAGTCGTTTGTTTATAACATATTGGGGTGCTCAGTAAAATTTTAGGTTTGTGTTACTAAGTGCTTTATAACTGTATTGAATCACAGCAGCAGCAGGAAGAGAGACATCTGCTGCAGACCTGAGAAACATGCTGAGGAAAGAAATCATCTTAGGACATTCTACTTAGCTCTTAAGGTCCCTTTTTACAAAATGGACCCTTTTTTATTAAAAAGAAGCTGAACATTTCAAGACACAAAGCTTGTTGAGCTGTACTGTAAAGCAAAGAAAAAACAACCCAAACCCCCAAAAAACCCCAACAAATAAAAACGTAGCTTTTTTCTTTAGGGATTACATTCCCCAAAAAATCTCGAAATGGGGCATTTTGAATTTCCCAGTCTCTGTGAAATGGATAGAAGGTCGATAATGCAAAATGAGCTTAGGTTTTCCCTGACTTGAACTGCACAAATTGTTTCTCCCTTACAAAAAAACCCCTCCACTTTAAATAGTCATATTAAAATACGTAATATTTTAATAGTAATAGTAATAGTCAGAGAAATAGTAACACTTAAACACATATGGTTTTGCCTGATTATATTCTAGATGGAAGCCCTCAATACCTTAGGACAGGTACTTCAGGACATCTTGGTTTCTGAAATTAAATCCCTGGCATTATCATACCACTTACAATTCTGGACTACTTCAGAGTAGTTACGCCAAAAGTAATTTACACTGAAAGTAATTTATATGAAAATGGTTCAGGTAAAGAGGTATACAGGAAGAATTAAGAACCCACACAGACAGGGGGGAGTTTGTTCTACTCCATCCCTCTATCAGTAGAAGATCATGTCTTTTCACAATGGCACAGATTTAATCATAGTATTGATTACTTCCTCTAAGATTTACTAAGCCTTTTTACCTGCCCAGATACAGACCCAAAATATTGTTACAGTGAGCTGTAAGAGGCAATTGGGACAGAAAAAAGGCAAAAATTCTAAATGGTCTTGATGGACCACTGCTCTAACCCTGCTTGGCATTTCTGATGTTGTTTAATTCTTCATGTAATTGAGAATACCTTATTATTTATTGGCAAACCCTCCACAAGCAGCCTTTTATTCTTTGAGTTTTATTTGCTTGGAATATTCACATTCAGTTTTATTATATTCTATAATATTTCTAGGTCCTTTGCTACAAATGGTGTTTTACTACTTACATATGTCTTTCTTAGTTTTGAATATGTTTTTCACATTCACACTAATTCAAGCTGGCCACTTTAACCTCTATTCATGACTGACTAGCACGTACTACATTTTTGTGAAAATTAATCTGTCACTGAACAATTTTCATTTCCTTTCAGTGACAGTTCTCTTTAGTACTTAAATCCCATTCAGGTCCACTGAAGGTTTTCTGCATTTTGACAGAATTTGCTCTGCTGAAAAGTAGGCTTTTCCTTCATTATCTTGTCTAGCTTTAACTCTGTAAACTAAATTAAATGACGAACATCCTTCATACTGTAGCTGGCCATTCCACGGCTAATTAAATGTTTTCATTTGTTAATAAGGTCCTACCAATTTTCTACATATTCCATTTACTACAATTCATCATTTCTATAAGGTCAGTTTTCAGCATCTTCTAACAGTTTAAACGGGCCCAACAAACTCTTGCTGTGGGAGCAATAAGGGTCAGGTAGACTGGACCCAGAGCCAGGGTTTGGAATGAATCTTCAGGAAGTTATCTGGACACAAATATAACTTTTTGGCATAAAGGAGATCCCTACCACAGAAATCAGTAAATGAAGTATTTGAGATCAGTGAACATGCTTTGGTGATGTCCACAGTGCTGGAGGTTCCATGAAAGGCCTTGGAGTAGCCACTTAGCAATGTAAACTACAAGCAAGTGTTAGCAACTATGCACACATTTTTGTTTTGGTTTTGTTTCTACATTTATTTAGTCTGAGGACTTAATCAAGCCTTAAGGAACTCCTCTAGATAGCATCTGGAGGGTATCCTACAGGAATTTCTCCAGCTAGTGAGCTGCAGACCACAGAAGGAGGTGTAAACACAGACCTCACTGTACAGATGGAAGTTCTTGGCTCTCCCTCCAAATGTTTCCAGCTATTGCAAACTAAGTTGCCTCTGCTACTACTTCCAGAAATTCTCAAGTTAGAGAAATTCAGTACTTTGGGAGAAAGGTAGAAGTTTCCAAAGACAAAAGAAGCATTTCAATCAAGATGAGTGATTCTGATCCCTGTCTTTCTTGAAGGCTCTGAAGGTACCTGATTAGAAGGGAAGTGGGGGTTTTGATGAAATGCAGTGAACTGAAAGGAACTGAAGATCTCAGCCCCTTCTTTGGTGCTAGGTGTGGGAACGAGCATGCAAACATGTGACCATAATTAGTGCAAGAAAGACATGAGGATCTTCTATATGGCAAAGTATATGAAGTGCAGAATAACGTAAAAGAACGGAAAGGAGTGCTGAACTGAATTAAGAGATCACTGGTTGAAAAGAGACCACAGGGAAGCAAAATCCCCACAGGTTTTCTAGTGACTAAATACTATTGTCTTCTACATTTTATCTTAAAATGGTTAGAATTTTTTTTCATAGAAACAGATTCCTCACCAATCCTCACCAGCTTTTTTCTTCATCAGTACTAGTTCACTTTGAAAATATAGTGAGCCTGCAAGTCAGACATACGGAAAAACTCTAGTATCTGTGGTAGTACTAGGTACTCCAAGTGCCAGCCGTTATGTAGTTATCAGCTGTGTCTTCATTTGGAAATGAAGCCTTGAACACACTACATCAGGACTCACGCTTCTTTTTGGAACATTATTCTTATTTACAAACACAGAAGGAGAAAGGTAGGACCTGCCACCAGTTGCCAGTCTCCAAATTTAAAAAAAACCTAAAACAACTCTGTAAGGACAACTGGAAATCATAAGGCTACTCAATAACCACAATGATGAAAAAGTGCAGAAAGGGAGCGATGATAATGTGGCCACCATAATAACTCCTCTAAGATCACGCTTTCGATACGTTTTTCCTTCCAAGGGTAGTCTACAGAAGGTCAGAATCTGCATTATTTTAGGTCATCTCTATGGGGGCAAGTGGAAAAGGTTATTAAAAAGAGCAGCTTTACAAGGGGAGAAAAATTGTCTTAGCCTAAGAATGAGAAACCTTAATAGAAATATATAATCTTCCCTGCTTGTAGAGCTGACATGGGTTAAAATTCCAGCTAGACTTAAAACTACCACAGCTGCTTCTTGCAGAAAAATAGAAGATTAAATAGAAGTGGAAAAGCAAGCTTTCTCACAACGTGAGTATGTACAAATACTTGTGTACACACGTGCATGTGGGTGCCTACATATGCAAACACACTACAGATGCTTTCTTACCCACTACCCACTTAAAATTCAATAAAATCCACACAAAGAAAGCAGTTTCTCTGAGAACTTAAGCTCTATAAGCCATGCACAATTTAGAGACACGATGCCAAACTGCCTGGAGTTTATGTGATTCTCTGAGGTGTATACTGATCACTACAGTTCTCCACATCTTTCTTATTTGGTTCTTTCAACTCGCAAGCATGATTTTTGGTAGTGCTTCACACCAAGGTATTTTGGACAGCTTTAGTTACACTGAGGCTCGTTCATTTCCCTATTTTTTTCTCCACTAGGTGGCACAATTTATATTATTTTCTTAGACATCGTCTTAACTGACCAAAATGAGGTCTGTATTAAAAAAAAAACAACAAACTTTTGTAATAAAGAGTACATGGCACATCTATTGAAATCCAAAAGACTCTAACTATCCTCTTAAATGAAATCTAGAATGCATGTATTTAACTAAACTCACACACCCCTTAAGTGGCAGCTTTTCCAGATAAGATCATTCTTGGGTGTTCTGTACGGACATGAAAAAGCTTTCTTACCTTATTAGGAAGTTTTGCAGAAAATATGTGTCAATATATTGGCCCACAAAAAGAGATTGTTAGTGGACTTTCTGCCATTTCAGACACTGAGACTGAGAAGAATCTTACAATTCATCAATTCATTCATGTTTAATTCATATTCAGAAGATTTCTGTCATTATGCAGCCTTAACCAAACCCATAGACCTCAATGTGATCACAGACATACTCTTGTCAGTAGTTCATCCATTTCTGTCACCAGGGTATCCAGATTTTCTCGTGCTAGCTGAAGAAATCTCTCCGGTGCTCGCTGAGGTGAAAGCAAATGCTGTTGGGAAAGAGATGGGAGAGTAAAAAATCTGTATGTAATGGATGTTGGTACTTCCAAAAATTGAAGAGAAGAAGCGTCAAACATTTCCTCTTCATTACCATATGCAATCCCTTTTGTCATCGACTCGTGTCACATTCAGCCAACAGGCTTTTTTTAGGAATCTTGACAATTTTACATAACTTTTAAGTATGGCAGGGAACATACAGTATAAAAAATACATAACCACTTTATAGACCTTCAGCGTGAAAACTATTTTATTTGTATGCAACACTATTTTCTTACACCTGAGGTATAAGTCATTGCACATATGTTCAGAAATTACTGCTGCAAGATTTATTTATTAAATTAAGTAAAAATAAATAACTGTAATACTTATTTATCAAACAAAGCAAGCCTGAAATAATTAAATCTTAAATTTTTCTTCTTCCCTGAACCTACTCACAGCTGAACAGATGAATGGTTGAACAGATTCAAGTACAGTTGCACTGAAGCTCTATTACTTATGTATGTGAATACTGCCAACATACCTTTAATTCCTGCGTTGTGTTCTCAAAACCATGTAACATTTTATATGGAGCAGGCAGTGGACCACTAAGGTTAACACTCAGGATCATGTGGTTTATCTGATCCAGGTCATTGAGAAGGAGTCCTGTGCATTCATCATCACAAGCTGGGGAAAGAACAACAAAGCTCATTTCTTCCTGCTAAACATTTAAGATACATGTTTGATTTAGATATTGTGTGGCACACATGTAATTCTGTGGGAGGTAACACTAATTTCATATGTATTACCCCAAAAGTGTAGTGTGAGAAAAAGTGGAAACAACAACTAGGGAATAGGGAAGACATTATCGCTTAGGACTTAGTAATGGACAGTTTAATATAAAACACAAAGATCAAAATTCATAGGCTTATCTCACAAAAAGAGGAAATTATTAATGTTGTTGATTATGGACTAGCCAATAGAAAATACTAAATGAGACAGGCGATTTGGATGAAGTTTGAGAAAAGCAGACAGGCAATTTGGAAAATCTAAGGAGCTCTGTAAGAAACATGGTATGCTTACAGATTTTAATGCAAGAAAAAACCTAAAAAATCTCCATATAACAGCATGGCCAAGCGTACTAAACCTGTAATGCAGACAGCTGAAAGCATCCAGGTAAAAGTACTAGTAGTTTTCTTAAAAAAATGCTTTTCTCTACCTCTCTTCACTAAACAGCTTATAAGCTTTTCAGGTATGCTTCTTTTCTTGCAAATACCCTTCAGGATGAAAAGTATTGTTGTGTGCTGCATATATCAAAAGGAGTTTGCATTTTTCCCCCCCTCGCTTTCGATTAACTATCACAAGAAATTCTCATCTTGTATCATTTATGCAGCAGACAGGAGAATTCTTCATCCTTTAGAAGAGAGTTGTGAGAATACCTTTCTGTTTCTCTGCATAAAAACTCTATGCAGAACTGGCAAACCCAAACATCTCAGGAGATGAAGGAAACCATGAAACAATGAATTCACAGGGGATGTTAAGAGACATGGAGAGTTGTACCTAAAGTTTTACAAGTGTCTAATTATTTATTTCAGCACAGCTATGAAGTTTAATAGCTAAAAAACCCCCACTAATCAAACTGTATGTTTTCGTAGAAAAGAGAAGTAGTTTTCAAGAGAATTACTTTTTTTTCCCCCCAAATCTATTCTTCATGTAAATTAAATATTTTCTGTCCATTAAAGTTTTCACAGTTACCTAAATATGTTTCTTATTCTGTTGACTATTCAATAGAGCAATGGCAAAGAGGAGAGTCAAATACAAAGGAAAAAAAAAAAGAAAACTATTTCAAGACACCATGAAACTCAAATGATGATTGAAAAGGAGACAAGGCAGATGCTGGATTAGTGTAGTAAGAAGTGGGTGCAGACAGCTAGATACTACTGTTATTTTAAGACTTCCTTTTGGATTTTCATTGCTTTCATTTGCAGACTTCTTCCTCCTATTTCACAGTATTTTGTTACATAAACCGAACTGCACTGGAACTGTAGTCAATAACTGTGGGCATGATACATTCTGATTTATGTTTCTACATGAAATTTAACCTCCCCCCCAACTTATTATCATCCCAGTTCTTGCCATCTGTGTGCTTGCCTTTAGAAGCCTGAGAGAATTAAAGGAAAAGCAAGTTTTACAGCAAATAATGTTCTATATAACAAACACCTGTTCTGTAGTTGATCCAGGAGGTAAGGAGACCTGATAATCATTTTGCAGGATGAAAAAAAGTGATCTTGGACCTGAAAAGAGTTGGCCTTTATAGTCTGGTTTTTGCTCTGCGTGTTGGTTTTTTTTTTTTGTTTTTTTTTTTTTTCCTGATATATTATTTCACTTAGGAAACAAGCGAAATCTATTCACCTTCAAAATTTTCCTAGTGGTTGGTAATATATTGCTAAAAATTTGTTATGCGTTAAAGACAAACTCAGTTCACACCAATAAGAAAAAAGTGAACGGCCTATGAAGAGATGAGATATTCTCAAAGAGTAAGCAATCGATAAGTGAGCGTTCAGTATAAATTAACACCTCTTGCACAATAATCAGGTTGAAAAGAGGAACTGCATCAAGTGAGACCACAGCTGAGTAGATAAGACAGGACTAAGCTACCCCAGCAGGCAGTCTGTAATGTACTGTAGCTATGGGAAATATTTCAAGAGCATGATCATATTTTGCAAGACTAAATACTTCTATGTCTATCAATAAAGCTGTCAGGATAAACTTGTGTCTAATATTAACAAATGCAGCACTAAATTCAGATCATTACAGCACTGCAAGCATGTAAGAGGCAAACCATGCAATCAATATTACAATAGTTCAACAGGCAATTAATGCAAATTATTGAGTTTTCAATTTTCACCACACTTTTCCATGCACACTAAGTCTCTAAGGATTTTGACTTACCTCTTGTGAGAAGCATGTCCAAAGTATGCATGCCAAAAGAAATTCTTTTAAGTTTACAGACATCTAACCATTTATTCCATGTTACAAAGAGAGAAAATGTCCAATAAAAGAACCACATCTGAGTCACAATTATGTTCCTCCAACTGAGTGATTATCTGACACAATTTTGCTTTAATACATTCATTTCTGTGACGATTCAGAAGACACTGTTATGACTAGGTAACTTTTGGTCTAAGGGCAACCATGCAGTCTGTGATAGGAGGTGGCATTCTATGATAGTGACTCTTCAGTATCAGCTTCCTGTCGCTTCACAATAAAGTGTTGAACTACTGTTAGATCATTAATCTGTTGGCTATCACCCCATTTTTCCCATTTTGGCACTAGTCACACACCAAATAATAAAATAGCCTTCCTGTGCCTTCCAAAACAGAACCCCAGCAGAGAGCTGAAAGCTTTAGCTTCCTTGACACTGCTGCTAGTTTCAGGTACCTTACATATCAATATGTCTCCAAAATCTGGGAAAATTCATATCCAGATCAGGGTCTAAAACACCTAGTCAGGTTTATTTCTGATTTTTATTATCTAGAAATTCTCATCTGCTGGTTCTGATACATACCAGTAGCAGCTGAGTTTAAAGACTGCTTGAGTTGGGTGAAAGATAAAACTGTGGGTCTAAACTGAACAAGAGCTGATGTATCACAAAAAGGGAGAACAAGTGAGAGCTTATCAGCTAGTACGCCAAGCAGGGATGTCCTAATTAAGCCCATGCAGCCTGAGAAGGAGTTGTCCAACATGCAGGTAAATTTAATTCTTACAGCTGAGATACTAGGACAACAACTTCTGTTAAACTCAGAACACTGCAGAAGCTAGTCCAAGGCTTCATAGACATGGTGTTACACACAGGATCTTTCTTTTCAGCTCACTCTGTAAAGTCTTGCAATTAGAAGCTCCCAGCTCCTGCTGAAATAAGAACTGTGTAGGAGCTGGGACAGGCTTCGTTTCACAGATTCTACAAGATCTACCCTGACAAAGACAGCATCTCTGCCTAGTTCTGAATTTGGAAGGGCTGAGATCATGGAGCTACTCACTGTTTTAAAGAGAAAACCTTGATTCTGCCAGGACCAGTGGCTGGGAGCTCCCTTGCTCTTCCTGGTGTAAGACTGGCAACTGGGAAAAAAACTCCCTCTCCTTGCAAGCATCAGTCTTGAGTGCAAATACTCAAGTGCCCAAGACCCGGTATTAAAGGAATCTCATTACATAATTTTCTCCTTCTATCAATATTGAATATTTAAATCTATAAAGATGAAAGTTTGTTGACTGCAGCAAGGCAGAGGATCTTTTCCTTTTTTTCGCCCCACAACAAGTTAAGGAAAAATTCCTAATATCGAAACATCTGCTTGATCTCCCTGTGTCATGATTGCTTCCTGTTCAGGCACTGCTTTACATTTAGGCTCTTGCTTGACCCCAAGGAACATTTGTGACAGGAGCATATATCCAAGGAATGGTTTTGCAGTTTGTGTTGCAACAGAGCTCAAAACATTGAAGACCTTTTTCCAGAAGGGTCTGATGTGGTTATGACAGAAACCCTGAAAGCATTCAGAAGGTGAGTTCTGACTTGCCATATAATATATAGAGCCACGCAACAGTAAAGCCTTCAAGTTCTCACCAGGGTTGTTTTGTTCCGTAAGTACGGCACAGCACTGAGCACAGTCACTGTTCCAATAACATTGCAATCTAGGCTTCTTCATTTTATGTACTACAAACTCTACAACTGAAGTGAAGCGGAATGTCACAAGGTGTAACAAAAAACACACAAGAGGATTACTGTTTCTAAGAAAATGCATGATTGCTACAGGCTTGATTCAAAATCTGAGAGAAGATTTGGGAGAACTTTTGTCATACTTGACAGGATACAAGGATGCTGGCAGCATTATTAAAATCAGTTTGTAACCATCAATTTTTTTTTATTGGCTACTGACTTTTTCAAAAGAGAAGGAAAAGTGAACCTACAATCTAAATTACTTGAGTCCAAAAATTGTAAGGAAGTATTCATCAGCAGAGTATTATGAATATCTGTACAGGACAACCTACATGGTCACTTTAGCTGCAGAAATAATCCAGCTACTAGCCATATCAATGCAAAAAAATTAGAACTTTTACGATGTGCAGTAGACCACACTCTTGTATTATCTACTTTTTGGATATAATTCTCCATTCCCTGATGGCATCCTAGAGTAAGCAAAATTGTTCTATTCTAAGAATAGAATGGGAATGGAATTCTGTCTGTGCCATGCACCTATAATTATCTTACCATTGTCATTTATCAGTAAGTGAAATCTTCCCCTTTGAGCAGTGGCTTTTAAAAAAAAATTCTGTTTTATCTGTAGCTCTCTAAAATATAACTGTTATAACACAGCAATGAAAAGTGACATGCACTAAGCAACTAAAAAATGACACATTATGAAAAAAAAAAAGAACTGGGTAAAACAGATTTTCAGCTATATCAGAAATAGATCGCTTTAGTGAACATGCATGCTTCTTTGCTTTTTTTCCCCCCACCTTTTCACTGAAAATCTTCACTTAAAAAATCTTTAGCATACTTATGATAAGGGCTATGTTAAAATCTAAACGCTATATTTAAAGAAGAATGCATTACAATATTTTGGCTAAAATACCTCTCTGATCTGATTTAAATATGCATTATTTGGTTTTTCAGGTCATACTGTGTGGTGACCTTTTATAGAATTTGCCAAAAATTCATTCCTCAGATGGTTATTCTTTGTTAAATACTCAAAATAAAATTTCACTTTCTTAAAATAATTATATCACACTAACAGGACAGCTTAATCACACTACGTCTTATACTGCTTACAAATACACTTTTTCAAACATGGGTACTTGCATGTATTTTCTTTAAGTTAGACCACTTTACCACCTAACTAGGGGTTCTTCACACTGTTGACAGGAACAATGCAATTGCAGTAGCTGAAATGGCACCGAAAATGAGCAAAAGTAGGTACAGGCATTCAGCTCATTTTAAGTATTGAACGCAAACAGGATTCTGCTCTTGACACTAATTTTCTGTACAATAATAGCACCACTGTTTTTACTTTTAAGCTTCTGTTACAACCAAAGTTGGTCAGAAGATTTCACTGAGTATTTTGCAATTGGTTGATATATGAAAGCAAAAATATATTGTATACAGAACCAAATTCTCAGTTGCATTAAACTCAGATTGGAACAGCTCAATATTCTGAGAGCAAGGAAGGAAAACATCAAGGTTGCCCCAAAGGTGTTTCTAATGGCTCTTTGACAGGACAAGGACTATTAAAGCACATCAGGGGCTGCAGCAATGAATCCTTACCAGCAGCTGCACTCTGAAGCCTGTGACATACCAGACACTGTTTACCATGGGCAAATTCCCACCAAATCTATGCCTGCCACACTCCTTTTGCCACAGCCCTGTGTCTGCCACAGGTTACAAAAGTGTTTGATCTGGATTATTTTCTACCATGTCAGGGGGTATTGCACTGCATTAGCAAAGGCAGGTTTGGAGTAAATATGGGTGTCAAGGAACCTTTAAACAAGAGGAAGATCATATAGTAAAAACTAGTAGGCATATAAATTGTCTACTGAAATATTTAACCACAGTTTTTGCAATTTATGACATGGTTGTTATTGATATGGTATCAACGGTAAAAAACTAGTTCCTGTGATAGGGAGATTTAAAGGACCTGCCATCTGTTCCTATAGGTGGTTCTTATCTTTATGACTAAAGAAATCTCCTCATTTGATTCCTTACTTCTAGTAGTCAAATGAAAGGTCCATATGCACGTGTGAGGGACTGTTTTTATGGTGAAAACTGATTACCTAGTTAAAGCAAAAATATCACTAAAGAAAGCTTAGATATATTTCAACACCCGCATTCAAATATGTTGCAGTTAAAGCAGAGATTATAGCAAATAACATCTTTCAAAGCAAAAAGGTGGAAAATTTCATTTCCCTGCCAACAGCTTTTTCCATTCTCAAAGAGCATATTTAGCCTTATTATCCACACAACGAAATAGCCTGATTAACAAATTGGAAAACTATTACAAATGATAACTTGCACTTGGGCTGTTTCGTACAATGAAACTCTATCATCCTGGATACCCAAAAGACTTTTCAGAATGCTGATAAGGTAAAAGACTAATAAAAAAAACATACTAAGTCATGCCTGAGATTGGAAAAATAGGATAATACTGGCAATACTGTAAGAGCTATTCAGGACATTGAAAAATGAAGTAATTTTCATGTAGGTGCCACTCTGGAAAACACAGTTCTTATTTCAAAATTTTGTAGCTGTAACACTTACGGACTTAACTCACAATTACAATTCTCCTTGACACACAGAGCACAAAATGGAACTCAAACCATAGTTATTTCAGCAAAGGGACTACTTACTCCAGTTGCAATCATTTTGCTGTTGCTCAAAATAGAGCTTAAGATACTAAGCTCAGAATTAAGTCCTAGAATAACATCACTCTGTAGGACATTAGAAGTTTCTTTTCCTTGAGTACACTAAGCTTTTAATCAATGAATCAATGCCATGTTGTTAATAGTGAAGAAATAGAAGCAGTTATACCTATATTCTCAGAATCTGTAATCTCTACCTGGGATTCAGGACTAATGCAAACGCACTGATTTCAACAGACTTACTTAGAAGCTTAGTTCTGCTGGGCCCTGGTGACTATCTGAGAGCTGATCAGAGCCATTAAGTTCAGTGAAAAAATTTTCTGCATTGTATAGCACCTGACCCTACATGCCTAATCTCTTCCTCTTTAACCACTTCAAGAAGCCATGCATTCCATTCTTGACTTATATGATGCCTTCAGACATTTTAAGCACTTCTTTGTTCATTTTTCCAATTTGCTTTTAAAATGTTTGCAATTTGTTTTTACTTTACCATTTGATTTTAATACTAGAGAGCTGTGCACCTCTGGGTATTAAGGTACAAAAGAAATTAATTCTTCCGAGAAAAAAAGAAAAAGAAGTAGATGGTACCTACTTTTCTTGATACTACATGTCCTTCATATAGACATCCCACTCTCCATGAAAAAGCTCCAGTTAAAGATAAAACATTTGAACCAGTTCACTGTGCCTTGATAGTATATCCAAACATGCACAGATTAATAAATATTGTATACTTTGGACTTACTGGAACTCTACCAGTATTCTACTTTAAATTTAAAAATCGTGGCATCAAAGGCGAGAAAAAAAAATCACAAAAAGGTTAGTCCCATCACATCTGGGGGAGATGTGGAAGAGGAAAATGTTTCTTCAGTCAGGGCTCACCAAATGTTCTAGAAAGATTTTGCTACCTTTTTATATTTTTTTAATAAGGTATAAGCATGCAACTCTACACGATATGAGATCGCAGGCTCAGAACAAGCACTATCCAAATTAATTTTAAAAAAATTCCAAATAAAATTACACAATAATCGCTTGGTATGTATCAAAATTGAGGGTAGGACAAAGATACCACTACTGTAAAAAATAAATTGGTGGTTTAGGCTATTAGTTTTCTATTTTTTAAAAAAAAAGTTCTTTGCTGGATATAATGTACTGTCATTCCTTGCATCTCTTAAATTCCAATGGATGGTCGTTGAACCAACACGATCATGTAAACCTTAGTAAAAAAAATAGAGCATTGAAACTGCTAGTTAAACATTTAGGACAACACTACAAGCAAATACTGTCGCAACAGCAGTGACAACCTTTAGCAAAACGACAGACTCCAAAAAAAGCCAGAAAGAAATTCTTCAAAGTTCTGTTGCAAATTTTCAGTGATAATATCAAAAATTATTGAGAGTTTTCTTAACATCTCAAGGCTTGTGAAAAAAAACAGACTGGATGCTAAAGTAGTAAGAAACCTGGCGATTATTCTCAAAGACACACAACTCACTGTTACACAAGCAGGTTTGAATTTCTGACATACAACAAACACAACCAAAAGTTATCCAAAATCAAATTAGTATACATACAAATGCAGTTCATGCCATGGCGCGCATGCCGATGTTCACAGCCAGCACACTTCCACCCCGTGAATCCAGGCCTGCAAGTGCACTGTCCAGTGACACGGTCACAGGGGACAGGCAGGGAACCATATGGATCACACTCACATGCCTGGCAGGACCCTCCTGGAATTTGTGGGTTTCCTGTGTAGCCAGGAGAACACCTAGACATTGCAAATACAAAACAAGATTTGTCCAGCTGAGATGTAATGCACAAAGAATACTTGGCAGTATTTTAAACGTAATTTATATGAACATTCATGAACCATTGAAAAAAAAAAATCTTTGCTGCTTCATGAGCAAGAGAGAAACATGTCCAACAAAGGGACTTCTAATGAGGACAGTCTGGATGGAGGAGGTATGCAAAAGTGATTCCACATCCTTAACAGTTTTCAGTTAAACTTCTATTGCACCACAATAAAAAAATTCCTCCACTATCATTGTTCGGCCTACAGACCTAGCCACTTGTGTTTTGTGTCAGACATGAAACCTCCTGATAGACATTTGCCAATTTTGATCATCTTAATCCCTCAGTATTGTGATGGATGGGACAACAGAGGCTGTTTAGGTTATTAATTCACAATTTGGCATTAAAATGTTTATATGTAACCATCTTTCACAGCCAACATCCATGAGGGCACAAGTCACTAAAACAAACGGTATGAGTGACATCAAGATATACTACTAGAATGGCATCTGATTTTAGATAAATTTTGTATTTTTCTGTTTAACTTCTGAGCCGTAGAGGAAAAAAACCCTCACACATCAAAAAGTAAGACTAGGAAAAGATCTGTGATAAAAATAACATTGATTATCAGTTTACAGTGTTATACATAAAAATTGTGCATGCTGGCTGAGTTTTAACAGCATATAAAGAAGAAATAAATTATCAAAAGGCATGTATTTAAACAGTAGTAAACACATGCTTGTAATAAAAAAAAAAAAATTATCTCCTTCATGCCTTTTCCTCATTTCATTACCCCTCTTTCTGCTTTTTCCATTCATCCTACCTTTCACAGTACTGGCCTTCGTATCCAGGTGGGCAGGCAGTACACCTGTAGTCACTAGGTCCTTCAGCAACACAAGTAGGGCTAAAACTAAAACAAAAGCAAATAAAGAACTTTTTTCTACTCTATTGCATCATTTCACTTTAGTCAGCTGTGCAGAAGGGCCCAAGAAGTTCCACTCTCGATGAAAATGGCAGCATTTTGTTATCCGTTTATAAAAATCTGTGAGAGATCCCTCCCTTCTATTAAGATGGAGATGAATGCCTTGCTGTCATGCTTGCAGAGTTTGCATAAATGCTCTAAGGGCTGCATCCAAGGGGAAGGAGTGAGCAGTGCCCATGCTGTAGGCTTGTGCGATTGAATGGTGCTGTCACAGTGATCAAGCAAAGCAAGCACTGGGAAGGATGTGAAACAAAAGATTTAGAAACTGAGCTAATGAATATCCAGACTTTCCAGCCTGATTTAATTTTATTTTGAATGAAAGCAGATGAGCTGGGAAGAGTTTACTCAAAGTTAAGATATAAATAGAGAACAGGAACCAAAGTCATAGCTGGGCAGAATCTTCCAAAAAGGCAGCATCAGATGATCTTCTCAAGGATGTATGAGAAAAGTCCAGTCTATGGAGAAAAAAACCCCTAAGAACTACCTCCTTCACGATCAGGGAGAGGTCTTATTTTAATCATTGAAGACACTAAATTATCTTTTCTAACTCAATTTACTACTGACTGTGTTGTGTACCTGTGGGCACTGTGCAAAGCAGCATTTAGGTGAAATGTTAGTGTATTGAGTGCCTGCACAGGCAGTTAAAACAAACAAAAATGGGAAGTAGGGCAAAAGAACAGAGCTAAATTTTACAACGGTGCAAAACTGTAAAACTCCTTCAGCTTCTTGTGGAAGAAGAACCAGAAAAGCACAGAGGTGGCTAGTGGTGAGCCCAGAGCTCCTTGGTAGAGTACAGTCAGCATCCTCATCTAACTTGCTTATAATGCATTAAATCAATAGTGCTTGAACGAGTATATAAAATTACGCCTTTGCAAAAAATGTAAACAAATTGATCTATTACTCACAAACTCATTATCCAACACATTTTCAACTCCATAAAAATAGATCCATGCTAGGAACAATTCATTCTCTCTGTTCTTTTTTTTCCCCCCAGCTCATAATGTTTGAAGCTGACTGCTGATTGTACAACAATATAAACACAGTATTTAAAACTTTAGTGGAGTTTTATACAATCTCATAAATAAAAATAATTGCACTATACCATTCAAAAATCCTATCATGTCAGTCATGACATAGCAAGCTAATGAGCTTGCTCATTAGCTACCTGTATTTCATGTAGATTATGATTACTTGACTACCATAAAATAGCTGCAGGTAGACTTTTTCCTTAATAGCATCTTGAGGAGCTTTAACTGATATGCAGAAGATAGAAATCTAAGGTCTAATACTCTCATTTTCCAGCTAATACTGTAGCTTTATGGAATGGATCTATGCCACTCTATCCATCTAAAAGTCAGGCATTTAGTCTAAGCCAATTGTTCAGGCATCCTCTATCAGCACTGGAAAATGGACATGCACAGACAGACTTATATACACATCTGACACATCTTCCCTGCCCTTTCTCCAATGGTGTTCTCCTTCAGGTTTAACACGAGTGAGATGTACACTTGCCTGTCCCTACATTTACTATATAGCTACCAAAGTTGTTGATGGCTGCAGCTAACAGAAATAGAAATCCTTTCCATGCTGTCTAGAGACACCTGAGTTAAGCTCTATAAAACAGAAGCAGTTCTGCTCCTGGACATGGTCAGATCTGACTCCTTTCTCAACAGCACTAAGAAACTGGATGACTATCTCATGATTAAGTGTATTTATTAAATTCAGATTAGGCGTTATTCGCTTATCTCCCATGAAGAGAGTCTCATGAGCACTTTTATGTAAGCAGGACACAAAAGCGTTATGTCACCACACGTACAACACTCATGGACACGCAGGCTGGGTGACTGAAGGAGGTATGGGCACTTTGCTTGCTCTCCCTCAGGCAGCTCAGCACTTTGAGTATGCACCTAGGACAACTAAAGGGAGCTTTTAAAAAAAAAGATGGAGATAAGACAACAGGGAATGGTTTTAAACTAATAGAAGGGAAATTTAGATTAGATGTTAGGAGGAAATTCTGTACTCAAGAGGGTGGTGAGACACTGGAACAGGCTGCCCAGTGAAGTGGTAGATAACCCAACCCCTTGAAGTATTCACGGCCAGGTTAGATGGGGCCTTGAGCAATCTGTTCTAGTGGAAGGTGCCCCAGCCTGTGGCAGGAGGGTTGGACTTATATGATCTTTAAGGCATCTTCCAACCCAAACTATTCTATGATTCTGTGGTACACATACTACCCATGGTCCCCACATTTCTCACCTGTAGAGCACTGCAGCAACACCCACTTCCTGAGTTTATGCTAGCTTTTAGATAAGATACTGAAATAATCTCAAGAGCACAGAGTGGAGAATATGTCTAAATTCTTGTAGCACAGTGCCACAAACATCTAGGTGAAGAGCCCTGCTCATTTTCCGATCTGATACATGTATTCCTGGGCAATGAAAGGTTCCTAAGCTCCAGAAGAAAAATCAGGATGGAGTATTTTCACCACTTCATACTGCCAGTAACATAAAAAGTTTTTTCCAATATATTTGCTGATTTGCAAAGCTGAGAAGCTTGGTTGATCTAGTTCTTTGCAACTGGAATGTCCTTTTCTGATACTAATAGACAGAACGCATAATCAAGTTGTAACAGAAAACGCTCATGAAATGGGCAAAACTCAGAAAAACTTGCAGTTAAGACTGCATTACAACTTCCTGAGATAAAGGATATTTCTTTAAATACCTGAGATTTGGAAGTATT
Source organism: Oreocharis arfaki (assembly GCA_013398015.1). Classification (NCBI taxonomy): domain Eukaryota; kingdom Metazoa; phylum Chordata; class Aves; order Passeriformes; family Paramythiidae; genus Oreocharis; species Oreocharis arfaki. Next base: position 267,718 of record VZRR01011791.1, read on the forward strand.
CTTAAAAACTCTTGCTGTAGATGAAAGACCATTAAGTCTTTATCTAGTAATGTTTGAGAAAAGACTTTCCTCCTTCAAAAAAAAACCCAAGACCAATCCAAAACGATAAAAGGAAGAAGTACGAAGAAAAAGAAAGCCCCTAAATTCTCAGCTGTACTGGCTGAAATCCTCACTAAAACATCCTAAAATGAAAAATGATTTTATGGAACACTTTCAGCTTTTCAAAAGCACAATCAAGAAACACAAACCTGTTCAGAGCACTTCTACAGTATGATGCCAAATATCATTAAGAGCTTCTTAGCAAAATAACAAACAAATCTCAAGTGCTAAAGTATCATCTGTTGGGAACACATGCAGAGACATCATGGAAAGGCTCATTAGCATAAAGCAACCAATAAAATTCACGCTGCAACAGCTATATTGCTTTTAAATTATTCTATCTTTCACAAATTGCCTAAAACTCATGTAACATTAAATAAGGAATCAATAAATTCCATAGTGGAGCAAGAAAGGCACTGTAACACATTTATACCAACATAATACATGAACATTAGACTTTTTGCAGCTCCCTTGTGGCTATATTGTACTTGAGTTCTGCTCTAGCTTCATTTATGAGAATACCTTTATAACACACACTCATTATCTTGAGTATTGCATTTTATAGCACTTATTAATTTATTCATCACAAATTAGCAAGGGAACAATTTCTGACTTTTAAAGGAAGAACAATTAGCAAAAGTGGATAAGAAGTTTTTAGTACAGCTTCCACGAGACAATTCTCCTGTAGCCATCTGAAAAAGGACACAGGGAGCCCAGAACAAAGCTCTGGCTTGCTGGAAAGGCAACTGTGCACCATGACAGCTCACTTACTTGTTACTAGAAGTGGATAGGGGACAAGCACAAGGCCGACAGTCATCCGGAGAGCCTTGGACAATGCCATAAAATCCCGGTGCACACCTCTCACAGTGGTGACCAGCAGTATTGTGCTGACAATTCTGCCGAGGAAGGAGACAGAAAGAAAACTCTACTTGATAATCACAAGCAAGCAGATAATATTTCGTTCTCAGTCTTAGGGATCCAAACTTCCTTCAATACATAGTTTCTCTCTCCCTGATATGATTCTCAGTGGGAATGCTCGCTTTAAGCATCTATCAAATGCCTGCTGAGTAATGTACAGGCTTAAAAGGAGAAAGAATACAGGTCTGTAGCTACCCAGATGTATCCTAGAGAATTTCCTATCCCATTCATCCTTTCTCCCCTCCTTTGTTCCAGTCATTGGAGAAGGAGAAATAATTAAAATACAGTCTTACTGTATTGGGTCATGTGTATTACTGCCTGCAAGAGCAGAATTGTGTTTACTGTGTGACACATGGTACATTGCTGCTTTGTTTTGCAGGTGTCTAGTTTTCCTTTTTAAACATGTAGTAATTCAGGGCTAAAAAAGTTCTGCATAATCTGAACTCTAGAGAATCAGAATGGAAAACTTCAAAAGTCTGTTTTTATGACTCTCCCTAAATTTTGACACTCAAGCTGCTTAGGCAAACTTGTATTAAAATATTGTCCTCTGTTTTTTTAGATCAGTAGTCCAACATAGGAATTTTACATTAAGATTTACCTGGTGCTTAAGTTTAGAAGCGTAATACCTGACAAACTGATGTTTCAGAGTCACATATAGTGCTGTGTCCATGACACTGACATACAACACAGGTGCCTAAGGATTGAGCAGGTGTCCTTCCCACAGGTGGAGATGGAAGCCTGTAAAATCCTGGAGAGCATGACTGCAAGGAGAAAAGATGCAGAAGAAAACAGATCATTACAGAGTGGACTGTGTATGGGGAGCAGTGTAAGCTCATCTTTCCAATCACCAGTTTTTACAAGTTGTGAAAAGAATCCGACAGGCTTCCAGCTGTGTTACAAACAATATATAGTACTTTACCGGTAACAAGAGCCAGCCCTAATTGGAAACATGGCTGAAAAATCCCTGGAGCACTCCACTGGCATCAGGCTTTTATGCTGCAGCTTTAGAGATCTTTCATTCAGATGCAGAACACCTTTCTTTTCTCACTGTGCATCAAGCATCATTCCTTTCATTACTTAAGAAAACAGTTTGCTTTCAAAATATTTTTTTTTTTGCCTGGAGTGTGGAGAGCAAGCATGATGATTCTGTTTCCTTCATCCCTGCTATGTTTTTCAGGTTCGACAAGCCAGCATCTGCCTACACACTGCCTGATGGATAACAAGCAAGAGCCGAATAATGAACAAGAAAATGGCTGCATGGCTGCATTATTTATAGCTATATAATCTAAAGACCATAAAAGTACAAAATTCAAAACGTTTAAGTCTCATGTCTTGAGACTATCAGCCCCAAATCAAGTCTATCCATCACTAAATCTCCTCTACTGCAGCTTGGCAATAAAATTCCAAGAATAACCCAAAAATTGCTAGCAAAGCTGACACAAGGAAAATCAAACACTTGATCTTTATTTCAGGCTTATTACACAATTCTCTGGAAGCCCTTACACAGCTCTCAGAAAGCACACAGCTATGGCAGTGTAAAAACACAAACAGGAGCATTTTGACAGTTGAGACCATTAGGGCTAAGCGCCTACAGAGAAGTCACTTGTCCCACGTATAAATCCCACCACCTAGTGGTGCCAGGAGCCTGTGAGGGCTGTCTGATGAGGTCATTTCCTACTGTTGAACACCATTTCTGCTTTTTGGAAAGAACAGGAGTAGTACACTTTTCACATAGCAATAAAATGGATGCAAAATAGAAGAGAATCTGGAGCAAGTAATTTTTGTGACCAAAAGCAGGATTCTTCAGTGAAGCACTAGCTGACATGCTAGATTTATTTATACACCACCACTCTGACAGTTTTATAATCATTGCCAAAACCTCCAGGAGTCTAAGTTATAGAAAAAGCATAAACACAATTATTTTTTTTAGAATCACAAAGAAATTAATCTTAACTCATTTCTGCTTTTCCCCTTTTATTTTGACTTAGACTACATTAAGTTCCCTGAAGCATAGAAACAGTCTATCTTCTTTTTCATGGTTTGTGAAGAATTCTAACCTAGATAAATAAACTCAAATGAAAGTAATTCTTTCTTACTAAAATATCTTTTTTTTCCCCTCCCTCTCTATCCCCACAAGTGTACTTGTCCAAACAAGGTACAAAACACAGCTTTACAAATTCTGAGTGACTTCAGAATCAAATTATAAATACATGGTACATCCGCAAACAAAACTAATAGCTGGGGGTTTTTTCTGATATGCCATTGACAGTCTTATCACCTATTTTGATCGAAGCATTTCTGAGATGAAATAAGACAAAGACAAAAGATAAAACAGACTATATTTTTAACTGCTAGTTTGGAAGTTTTTCAGAAGCAGCCATTAGGAAAATTCTCACCACTGCTTTTGCAGCCCACAACTAGATGAGAAAAAAAAAAAAAAAGGAGGGGAGGGGATATAAATGTCACTTCTGTCACTTCTAGCAAAAACTGCTGTGCATGTAGTCTTCACAATGCTATTATATGGATAAAGCATGAAACAGATACATACACCCTGTTAGCATTTACTTTAAAAATGCCAGGGTGTCAGATGTTTTTCCTGCTAAAATTAAATAAATCTTCACAGAACACACCTCAACCTTCACTGAGCACACTAAAAATAAACTAAGTTATGCGCATGTGAAGATCATACAATTAAGAATGAAGTATGAAGGTTGCAATTGAGACATTTCTTCAGCCCCTGGTGGGTGCAAATTAAAATAAAGTTTTAATACATTATTGTATATTTTTCTTTGAAAATTCAATTTGCTACAGTAATAAAAAAGAAAATCGGTACTCCTAAGCAAATGTCGGAGTCCATTAATTTCTCATGTATTTACATAAAGTCAGGTGCATTCTCTTATTGAAATGGCGTGCAAAGAAAATGACTTTATTCACTTTCTTGCACACATTTTCTATGAATTTGCTGTTTCTGTTGACTTATTTGCTACATAACACAATCATGTATAACATCCAAAGGTAGCAGAGTTCTCATAGATAACAAGGTATCTTTCCCTCCATTTACTTCAATTTTTCTCCCCTTGCTACTTTTGGGGAAACCCTTACAATATCCCACTTAAGATGTCTGAGGCATTTGCAGAATACCCAAGGTGTTGTTCCCTGTTACCTCCACCTAACAATTGAAAGCAGTGAATTTAGAACTGCTAGTGCTGATTAAAAATGACATGGCGTTCTGCACATAGAAAGATTGGCAGCCTTATCATCAAGAACATGGACAGTCAGAAATATTAACTTCAATTCTGCAGTCAAGGTATCATATCTTAGACACTTTCTCAGGTACCTATCACGAAATCCATCTTACAAAAGCATATACAAGTCAGCTGATTCTCTAGAACACTTGGATACTTCCGAAATATGCAATCTTCAGCATGAAATTATAAGTAAAAAAATAAATATAGTGCATGTATAAGGAGTGCCCAGCTCACTTAGTTGACCAACACTTTTCTCCTGGTGTTCAGTGAGTTAGATTTTTACTATTACAACAGTATTATATCCTTATCTGTTCAAAAAGGCTTGATCTGTTAGCATGATTCACATAGTTCAGTCCCAGGAAAGCTCACTTTCCTGTATTCTAAGTATTTGAGTCATTGCCATGGTTTCAGTGGCATATTTGCCTACAACAATAAAAAAAAAAGACCGAAATTCCCTGTGAGAGAAATACCTGTGAGAGGAAATAAGTAATTAAATTAAGGGAGAGTTGTTGCCAGTGAAATGAGTTCACACTCAATTACTTTTCACACCTTATTGATGAATGGGCCAGAGAAGGTACAAAGACTTTTCCTGGGAGTTAGGTTGGTACCGTACCTCACAGGACAGACCGGAATAACCCAATGGGCAGTCACATTCCTCTATCAAGTAAGCCTGAGGAGCCATCCCAGACACAGGGCCACCTTCAGCAACTTCCAACGAGATCTCAGAAATCCTGAAAAAAAGGAGCAAACACCTCTAATGAGATTAGCCCAGCCCTAACTCAAACCCAGTTACTCCACAGTCAGCTGACACGGGAGGAAACAGTCTCATTTGGTTGGTTGTAGGATTCTTGATCTACAGGAGACAAAAACCACCAGTTTCTGCATCTCCCAAGAAACTACAAACTTAACACCACCTCTGGTCTCATTTCCTAGTTCTAGGCAATAGTATAACTAACTAAATCTCCACCTTGGTTCTATCTCTTTCTTTAATCTCTTTTCAGTCAAACTAACAAAAGTTAGCACACAAAAATTCACAGCTGAGTCTTCATTTGCAGGTGACTTGTTAAGAAATTGAAGTCACATACTAACTAAATGCAGTTCCAGTTCGCGGATCTCAGGGGTATGGCAGTGAAATTGTTCTCTTAATGAGCTTTTAATGAGGCAACTATTTAAAAAATAAAATAAAATCCATCTTCAGCAACTAAAGCAACCTAGCAGGCTCTAGAACAGACTTCAAAAACATTGGACATTTGCCTTTTGGGCAGAAATTTTAAGATCAGTAGCCAGGGATCATTTCTTTTTCATTTTCTTTAGGATTATTTGGACATACAAACCAACAGTTTAAAGCAAACATGAAATCCTACTACAGAAGCAATTTCTAATATCAGAAAAGGATTTATTTTTAACATTTTAACTTTCTAAACATTTGTTTAATTGAAATAATAACAGCAACAACAATAATAATTTCTTTGCCTCCCAACCACTCCTTGTCTTTCCAGCATGAATGCTGACCTGCTAAACAGGGTTGAGTACATCATGGACAAAGACAACAAATATTAAATCTAATGAGATACACTTAATCCTAATGTATCTCAATGCTGTACTTTAGGCTTACTTCTTTATTTTGGGGATTTGTTAGTTTGCTTAAATGAATGCTATGATCTAGAACGCGTACTGCCTCAGAGAAACAAAAAGTGCAGAATCGTGTAAATTTTAAAGCTTCAAATATAATGCTAACCTAAGATAAAATGTCAGAGACTGTATGACTAACTGGCTGAATAAATGTCAATAATGCAGGTAGAGTCTATTCAGTGCCTGAGCACAGTGCTAATGGAGAGGAGCTCACAGAGCTGCTCACCTCTTCCTCATGCTCACAGCCCTTCACCTGCTCCCACACCTTGATTCCTGAGGGGCGGAGTGATGCTGTTCTGCTCATTGGCATACAGACATCAGTCTCAGGATGAATGGAAGAAAAGCAAATGCCCATCACTGAACTAGATAAGAGTTTTGTGACTGAGCTTACAGGACCAGACCCACACCTCTCGATAACTTTGTGTCAATATAAAAGTCCCCAAAGCAATCTAGTAACTTAAACCCTGTGCTCTCTTCTTATTACCTGAAGAAAGGGGTTCAGTCAAGCAGCGAAATTGAACAAAAAAAACCCCAAGCAAACAAAGCCAGGTCAAAACAGAAGACTGAAAATAAAGAGGGCAAAACCATTCAGATCTGATCTGTCAGTGTAAGGTTACATTAAGACCTCTGTACATTTAATAGGAAAAAAAAATTAAATCTGCCTCTCCATCATCCTCAACAGTGAGGGCACAGTTGAAAAACTGTTTATTGTCATAAAGCTGCATTTAGATAACAATACACTCTAGGGCCACAAAGATACCTACTGTTCGTGTGAAAACACTACTTAAAGAAGGTCAGGCTGGGCTGATTTTTGGAAAATGTCTATTAGGCAGCAGTCAAACAACTGCTCCGTGATCACCGTTGGGAATATCGAAATAATTCGCGGTGAAATTGAAAGCATACTTCAATTCAAGAAATTTATTATCACAGCCCTGTTGCAAAACAAAATCTAATAAAAGCAATGTTTCCATTTCGAGTGTTGAATGTGAAAATGAGGGCAACAAAATGAACAGTAAAGGAGAAAAATGTTTGGGTTTGGATTCTGAGCAGAAACCTCTAAATCACTAATAATGCTGCAGCTTTGAAGCAGAAACAACATTAGCATTGCTAGTAAACTGTTTAGCTAATAGAGTGCTAACACTAGAATGAAGTTATTTTTATGTTCTCAACTGCTGCTGCTACTTTGACTTTATTTTAAACTGTTTTTCCTGTAGTTTATCACTTACCTGCAGCTTTTAAACTTTGCAATTGAAATTAAAGCACTATTAAAACCTAAAGAAAAAGCAAATATACTTCATATATATCTTTTCCTCCTCTCATCCACAGATTCTTTTGCTTTATCTATCTTTTCCTACTATGCACAGGCAGGTGGAAAGAGAAGCTTTACTAGTTTAGAACAGAGCCCTTATTTGGAAAGCACAACACACTCTACTTAAACAAATGTTTTATTGTAAGTCACTTAATTCAAACATATCTTTAAATTTAAGTACAAATATTATTCTTTAGAGGGTTTTAGCTTATTTTTAATAAAAGCCTTCAATTCTTGTGCAAGGCAATATTCCACTAACCTTTAAAAACATTTTTGGGGACTTATTTTGTAGTCTTACGCAAAACTTCCACTGAAATCATTCAAGGTGCTAACTTGAAAAAAATAATAATGTATTCCTGCTATATTTTACTTAAAGTTTCAGATGCCATGCAATAAATGTTAAGTTTGTAACTAGACAGATCATAAAAATCCATTGTAACATAACCACCTCCAAAACTGAATACAGAACTATATGCAAGGCTATGACTTCAGATGGAGAGTTACCAGAAGGATCAGATGAACTGTTTGCTAAGCTCTGCTGTCATAAAATGTCACATTTTGAAATGCCATGCTGTAAAGAAATATATTCTGGTTCTTTAAGTGAGACCTTGCAAACCTGCCTTGGAACTGAAAAGTCCTCCCCTGTTCTGCTGATACCTGAAGAGGCCACCTAAAAAACAGAGACTAGATAGGAATAAGGGAATAAACGCAGGTATTTTTTTGAAAGGCCTTCAAAGGTACACCCTGGGGAGCCAAAGGCTATTGCCAAGATGGACCCCAGATCACGAGTTCTTCACACTTTTATAAGTTTGGTTCATTCGCATGCCAGGGTTAATTCTCCAATTAAAGCTTCAGTTAATGATGCAATTTTTCCAAGCTTACCCCTCTTCCCAAGATGTTGGCTTACACTTTTTGGGCCTAGGACAGTCCAAGTGTCCTTGGAGAACAGGCCTGGAGAGGCTTTGTTATGTCTACCTGGCATAAGGGAGAAGAAGCTAACAGGCTACAAGAAACTTCAGTTACACACTAGGCAGCACAGGATTTGAAAAATATAAAAGTTAAAACCCAAGGCATCACTGTTACGCCTCATTACTGAGCAGCCTTGATAAAATGTTGGTGCATTACAGTGTAGGCCTAGCGCAGTCACAGGAGTCACACACCCCACAACAAAATCAGCTTTGCTGCCATAACTTTCCTTTTGGTGCTCCAGCTAAGATAGTATTCAGTTTTTGCTTCTGCAGCTGAACTAAGAACTGTACTGCTTAGAGGGGAAGGAGAAACATACATGAAACATGAATATGCTTCTCAAATTTTCCACATTGCTTTGGAGTTACCTTCATAACTCTTTTCCTGGGAATCCCCTTGCTTGTAAGATAATATCCTAAATGGACTATGCCAAAAATAAACGAAACCAATGTTAAACACTTAGGGCATCTGTTACTGATATTTAGCAACTAGCCCGTGCAAGGTGCATGAATACTTTTCTGTAAATTATATCCTTTAAAGAGAGACAACAGCAGCAACAATGACTGTGTTTTCTGTAATACGGTGCTGCAAAGTTGCATGGTATCTGTCCCTACTATTTACCTTCAAACTCCAAAGGCAAGGCTCTTAAAGACCTATCTGTACCCTAAAAATCTAGAAATAATTTTAGCCTATCACTTTTATGACAGAATCATAAAAAGGACCTCTGGAGACCTTTGGAGCTTATCTCTGATTATTCCCATGCCCATACCAATAAATTTTGATTGCAAAGGATATTGTGAATTAATTATTAAAAACTTTATGCAATAGTCTATGTAATCTTTTCTAGAACTTCTTTACCCCCAGCAGTTTATCTTTCATGTTTAATGTGAATCTTTCCTGCTGAAGTTTAAGTCCATTTTTGGTTGTGACTTACCCACCATGGCAACAGAGAACTCGTTCTTTCCTTTTTCTCTGTGACAAAATTTTAAGTATCTTAAGGCAATTTCTAGTTCCTAAGCATATCTAATTCTTTATATCTTCTCTCACACGTCATATTTTCTAACCTGCGATGATGTTCACTGACATCCTCGGAGCACTTTAATAACTTTTTTCTCAAATTCCATTAACCAGAACTTGATGCTAAGGCTTTACTAGTGTTGAGAAATAAAAGAGGTTGCTTTTTTCACTTTGCAGAACAAATCTATTTATACATTCAGGTAGGGAATTAGCATTTCGCAATAATAATATTGTTCCTGAATCATGTTCACCTGGTGATATGTTGTAAACAACAGACTCCTCTTTGAAGAATAGGTAACTAAGCAGTTGCTCCTTGTTTGTTCAATTGACTGCTACTTTCACTGTAAAATCTTACAGCTGACCTTTAGATTGCAGTAGATTTTTGTACTGTTCCTGTCATGCTGCTGCCTGATGTCCACTTCAAATTTAGTCTTATCATTATTTCTTCGCATAACCGATTCATTAATAGATTGAATAGAAAATGTTGAATCTGACCCTAATATATTTAATTTCCCACTTGCAGGAGAAAATTCCTTCATATGCTAACATTTATATTTAATTACAGCATCATGTTTTCATAAAGTAGACCTCTACTCAAAAAATACACTAGGTTTGTTTCAGAATGTGTGTGCCTACAAGTGTTTTCTGTTCTAGGATCCTGAAAACCGAGATTCTCCTTGCCTAGTGTGATTTAAATCTTCTAGCGCATAAAACTTCCCTCTCCCATGTCTTCTGCAATGCCAAACCCTAATTCCTTCTGCTCTTTCTTCTCAGCAATGGCTTATAGCTGGTGTCATGCATACAAATTCTGTTGGGAATAGCTGGGAGATCTACAACGTTATCTGTGACTACTGCGCTATTTCAGGTCACTGCATGGAAGAGTTACCTGCTCTGCCTCATGATATTGCCATGAGTCGCTTTGATAAGAATGTAATGAACATCATACAACACATTCATGAAGTCTTCCCGGGATACAGTTCTACTTGGTCTTGAGTCATCTCCATAATATTTCCAGGTGAAATCTGCCTGAGACGTTGTCCTGTTGGGAGCTGGGTTATCATGATAATATTCCCAGGGCACAGTGTTTCTGCCTCTTTGGTCGTCACCATAATATTCCCATTCATGCTGAAAGACAGAAACACAAAAGACAGATTATTAACAATATTCAAAAGAACTGTGTGCTTAAGTTTTGGGCTAAAAAAAGCAGACGGAAATGTTACCTCTGTCATCTCTATCTCATGCCTTGTCAGCTGCCCAATCAGAGGGGCAGTCATGTGCCGGACAATAATTCTCGTATTTGTGGGAGGCCCACCTCTTATGATGACTTGTGGGTAGTAAGTGGTAAAACCTGTCTCTTCTCGTGCTTCAAAGTAGATGGCATATTTCAGTTTCCCTCCATAAGCGGTTAGCTAACAAAGCACAAAAAGAAATCTCATTTTCAGTTTCAGTCATTTTCAGTTAGCTAAAAATAAATTCCTGGGAAGGAGCTAGATGTGCTCTGCACCTATGCACAGCCTGATTAATGCACGTGTGGTAGAAAATAGCAATATGTACTCGTGGAACTATCTGGGGACAAGGGCTATGTTCAAAAACACTCATCAACAATTTGTGATTATATTACACTAAAACCAATATGTTCTCTATTTCCTTATATGTGCCTTGGTGTTCCCCCAAACCAAGAAATATAAAAAGTGCAAAATAAATTGTCACAGAGGTGCACAACAACATCCAAAAGGTTATTTCAATCATTTTCTCCCACATAAGGTACAAATGTTGGGTATTCTCTGTTTAAAAATGAGAGAAACAAAATATTGAAAGACTGTTACATTAGATTTGTGCAGCTTAATTTTTCAAATGACATTTTTATGAGAACGTTTATCCTGTGGAAAAACATAACATAGATATTTACAGATATAAACATGCAAAATATTGTTTGTGTCACTGTGAATAATTTTTAATAATGGAATAGCATTTATTTTCTTTTGAAGTACCTTCCACTGTGTGAAGGCACCCTTATCGGGAGAGAAAAAAGGCACTGTAAAATACTAATATAAGATTATGAGGAAAAAAATAAAATCCGTGTCAGTATTCAGCGGAGTTTTAGGTTTACCTTTCGTCCCTCAAACTGCTCTGGAAGTCTCCAGTAAACAGGTTCTGACCGAAGATCCTGCATCACCTGTTCTATATTTGCTACTATTTCAGGAGGCTGGAATGCAATCCCTGAAAGAGTGCTATGTTGGAGCTTTTCATCCACCAGTGGTAGAACCATTTGCTCTGGCTTCAAGGTCACCTATGCATATTCAAAAAAATCGAGAAGAAAATTAACTCCATTTTTCCCTATGAAGTGTTAGTCTTTAAATTCTAGCTCTTTAAAAAATTACTTCTAGGTAATTTCATTTCACATTGCGAGCAATTTGTCACAAAGCAGTCTTGCTACTCCTTCAGGTATGAACAGTGCTAATAATGACTTTCCCCTTGAGCCTTTTGCACCTTGTCCTCATGTTAACAAAGAATATAGTAGCACTGGTTAAAATACTTCAATCAACAAATGATTCCATGAATTTTATCAAAGTGATTTTCATAGTGCTATTTTAGTCACGGGCCTCTTTTGTTCAGATTGTGAGAAATGTTACCTCACGAAGAAGCAGAGTTCTCACCACCAGTTATTATACATCACCAGAGCTGTGAAACACAGTGTCCCATCCCTCGATACCGCTACGCAATATTCAAGCTAAATGTTCTTCAGGCAATTTGCAGAGAGTGCAGCCTCGGTGAGGCTTTCTGTAACTCTAAATTCAGCCTTACTAAAAATATACAAGGATGCCACTTACATGCCTGTAATTTTCTTAGACTGGTTGACAAAGTCTCATTAGCATTATACTGAAATCATTATTTTGATCAAAAACTGTAGTAAGAGCCTTAGTAATTCTGTGCCAATGGAAGGGAATGTGCGAACAGATGCAAAGGGCTGGTATCAATATTGCTTTCTCACAAAGAGTGAGGAAGACAAAGAAAACAAATGCAGGTAACAGTCATCCCATCAACAAACTGGTCATGAGATATGAGTCAGGTAATGAGGAATCAACCAAGCCCTGTACTGTACTTTCAGTATCCTGGTATTTCCATTTACAGCAGCATCTATGGACTGATCAGACATGGAAGCACTCCTAACTTCACCAGTGCTAAGTGAGATTTACTGATTTTGTATCATAACTGTATTTTACTGTTTAATACTTTAGATATCAAGAAAAGGGTCAACACATTTTAATTTCAGATCATTCATCAGCAATGCCTTATTGTCATATAAGACAGGATTTGCTTGTTCAAGCAAGTCTAATGTCATTTGAAGTGTGTGAGAGTATCCAAAACAGCCACCAGCAGCTGGCAGAACACAGTCTCACTCATTTTTCAGTTCCATATCAATTCTGAAATAGATCAGAGTACCAAATACTAGATGGGACATGGACACACACTTCTTCAGATATGAGCATAAATACAAAAGGAAATTAATCAAGAGAAACAAAATAATCAGGAGGTTTAAATTGTTTCTGCTTTATGCTGCCACAAAGGTCAAAGCACAATTATCCAGAACTGTTGCTGTTACAGAACTTGATTAAATTTTATAACTTGTCAGCCTTCTACAGCCTTTCATCTCCAGTCTGGCAGCATATGATGGGCAAAACTGAAATAATGAGAAAAACTGGGTCAGATCATAATAAATCACTTCATCCACTGGGAAGGGAAAGAGGTGCTATGGGATTGAACAATGAAGGGGAGAATAAGTGTTATCCATATTATATTAAGCAAGAGAGACTAACTTGATTTCAGCTTAAAGTATCCTTATCTAACTGATGCTTGTACATGACCAGACTGGGGGTTTGGCTGATTTGCATTAGGCAGACATTCCTTCTATGGTTGGCATGCTTTTGAGCAGAGGTATCACTGACCATACATGGGGACAGAACTAATAATTTTTCATTAGAAATCTCTTCTCCAGAATGCAACTGAGGAGCTGGCTTGGCAGCAGTCTCAATGCGTGTTTTGTGCTTGTTGTACAGATAAATGGAGACATCCAGTCAGTCTTATCCGTCAGTCCAGCATCGGTCTCAAGGCCCTCTTCCACAAACAGGTGGAGAGCTCTATTTTTGCTCTGATGGATTATACCTTCCTGTTCTTGATTTTACCTTACAAGTTTTATTTTTACATACAGCTTTGAGAAGTTCTTTTTTAAAAATAAAAGAAAACCCCACCAAAACAACAAAACCAACAAGCAAAATAAGCAGATTAACTGAACTATGGGAAATTTATGCTGGACAATAAGCATCTGCGACCCTTGAACACACCTGGGTAAACTGTGTATCATGTACCAAGGATTATGTTGCAATGCATTGGACTGCATAATTTCCCCATGTGACTAGAGTGCCCTTTCTTGGGGTTTAATAGCTTTACTTTGGCTGGATGTCAGCCATCCTATCACTCATTTTCTTATCTACCTATTTCTTTTTAATGTCTTGACCGTGATTGTCTAACGGAACATATCACTCTCACCACTCCTCAAAGCATAAAGAGGAAAGTGATTGCTTAAATGTTTGGCCATTTTCTAGCTACCTCTCAGTGCCTGACTAAAAGATGCCAGCAGGAAACAGCATTATCGCATTACATGGCTCAGCAGTTTCCTACTCACCCACACGCGGATCAGCCCCCTTGCCTCGCTGCACTGTGTAGTCAGGCCAAAGCAATAGCAACTGCTGCAGCCAAGTGGGTTTCTGGCAGAGAGACCAAATGTACCAGACTTGCACCTGTCACAGTGGACACCTTCCACATTAACCTGGAAGAGAGAGAATACTTTGAAAAGGAAAAAAAAAAAACAAGTTTTATTTCAAGGTAGCAACAGAAATAGAAAATCATACTGTAATGATAATAACAGGGTGCAGAAAGAAATAATAATAAGCGTTAGGAAATATTCAAGGAACTCTCCAGCTTCTTATCACACGTGTATGCAAACATATGTAATTAATGTAATTTAGGCATTTGCATTTGTATCCACTGAGTAGCTCTGAGCTATAGATGCTGGCTTCACGCTGAAAGTTGTAAGTGCAGAAAAATTAAATGGCACTTTGGGCACGACATGCTCAATAACTGATTGATAAGATAAGAAAAATAAGTTGTTCTGAAATTTCCCATGTTAATCAAGCCTTCTCTTTAACAGGAATTAGCATTGACATGTTCAGATACTTAAGGTACAGCACTAAATGTTCTTGCCGAGAAATGCATTTTAATGGAAATTCTGTAGAGAAAAGCTTTCCCCTCTTCATGATTGTTTTCCACATCATTGAACAGTATTAACAAGGCTGAAATGTTTCACTGTTGTAATGTCAATGCTTTTATTTTCATTTTTCAATTAGTCCAAATAAAAAGCTATTCCAGATACGGCAGATACACAGTAATTTATGCAGAGCCTTTCAAAGCCATTTTCATACTGAGACCAAGGTATTAAAAAAAAAAAAATCACCAGTGTGAAAGCACTGGTTGGCTTTTTCTCCCCACACACCATTTTTGTTCTCTTGAGACTAGTGTGAAGAAGTCAATCTGAAAAAAAATTTAACTTTCCAAAGCTTATACAAGAAATCAACGTTATCCCTGAGGATTTACCAGTTTTAGCCCTCATTTCCACATGTAACTCTATCAACAAATGTGCCTACACTGTATTTAGCTTAGGTTTTGCTGCTTTTTGTCAGGGCTGCCAATGAGGCTCCTGAGCCTTTGAAAGCTCATTTCTGCAGCTGTAACAGCAGGTTTAAATGGGAACGATTATCATTTTATAAAAATCTAGTTTCTTCCATGCATAACTCTTCCAAAAAAGTTACACAAAAGATTAACCCACCCTAGATTTAAATTAACCTTAGATTAAAATTCTAGGGGAAAAAATGCTTACTTAACTCAGTATTATTTGTCCATTTTCTCTCATAAACGGTGATTTTTACTTGCTTTGAATTTTGTTTCATGTCCACTGCACTTCCTTATCATTAATCATCAGCTAAATATATACTGTTCATTTGCACTCAGAGAAACAGAGGCAACTGTATTATTAGCCTTAAAAGAATCAACAAACAAACACTTTTATTTCAAAATGCCGTCAACCCCCACTCTTTCTACTTTGTGCTTACAAGAGCTACAAGAAAGACAATGACCCAGAGAAGTTGTGAAGTCTCCTTTTCTGAAGATAGCAGTCCGGACACAATCCTGATACTCGTGCTTGAGGGAACCCTGCTTGAGCAGTGAGGTTGGACTAGATGACCTCCAGTAGTCCCTCCAACCTGACCCACTCTGTGATTCTGTGCCATGCTGGACCTAATCCATAAATGGCGTACCAAGACGGCTAGAGGGGCTGCTGCTTACCATGTATCAAGACAGGCTGAAAGAATTGAGATACTTCAATTTTTATATTTCAGAGGCTGACACAGGGCAAATAGCACTGAGTTTTATTCAGACAGTCCATGTGGTCAACGCACTTCAGTTTTCTTATGGTGCCTTCCTCAAAAAAAACAGTGTTTGTGAAATGGAACACAATGTTTTCTGTTCAAATAAACCAGAAAAATGGGAGGGTGGTCAAGCAGCTTGCACAAAGAGGTTTTGAAATCTCTCCCCGTTCTTGGAAGTACTGCCTAAGCAATGTCCGTCACAAAAGGTGCTTGTCTCGACAACCTCCATAGCTCGCTTCTAACCTAATTTGTTCTAAAGTTCTGAGTCTTGAAACTCAGAATTAAGTGACTGCTGCCCATTTAATAAAATAATTACCTGGCAATTCAATAATTTAAATTAATCCTTCCATTTTACTAGCTCTTTGTGCCAATACAGACCTAAAGAAGAATGAATCTAAATCACAGAGAAAATCTCTAGGGGTCAGTTTTAAAAACCTCCTCCTAGAAGCAAGACTATTATGAATACTAGATCAGGTTACCCATGCCTCTTTCCAGTCAGTTCTTGAAAATCTCCTAGAATGGAGATTTCACATGTTCTGAATAATGTGTACCAGGGCTGCATCTGATTTTTTTTTCCAAATGTCCAACCCAAAATTCTGAAGCTTCCACTTGAAGCTGTTGTCCCTTGTTACATCTTCTGGCTGTCATCAGAAAGGACTCAATTCCATCAACTATTCTTTGAAGTGGCTAAATAAGTTGCAATTATATTTTCTCTTATTAGCCTCTTTTTTCAGACTAAGAGAGAGTCCATCTCTCTCAGTATATCCCCACAGATCATCTGCGGCGAGACTCTTCTCCGGATCCTCTCCAATTTCTCAACAACGCTTTCTAATCAGGTTCTAAAACTGGACACCATTTCCAAGTGCAGTCTTACCAGCACCGACTACAGTAAGAGGAGAGCACTGAGTAGATAAAGCCTTTCCCCTGCTTGCCATGCTCTTTGTGATGTCCTACCTCGCAGCTGTATTGGCCGCTGTGCTCACTGCATCCAGCTCAGTGGGCAGTTTTCCTTATCTACCATGAGAGTATACGGTTGGCTTATCTTGTGCTTTCCAGCAGGATTGCCACTTAGGATTTTTCCTCCCAAACTGTACTGATTCTTCAGGTCATGCCACTCCAGTTAATGACCTTTCTATTTTCTCAGTCATCAGGCTTTTCAAGAACCCTCTAGACTGTAATTCTACTGTTCAGAATGTCGACCTCGACCTCCTCCAAGTCAGCAGTATTTTCAAATGTGCTGATCATGAATTCTGTCATCTGTGTCACTGATGAAGGTATTGGCTCTGGGATACCCTGCTTGCTGGCTACCAACTGCATATCAAACCACTGATTACTGCCCTGTAAGCCCAGCAATCCAGCCAACTCTCAGTCTAAGTGTGCTCCTCTTCCAAGCACAATTCCAAATAAGAATGCTGTGTGTGGGTGATGGTGCCAAAAGTCTTTGCTTTAGTGATCCTGAATCGGATGCAGTCTACTCAGAACAGATACTATTGCAGTGAATTCTACTCATGAAATGATGAATACTGACTTCCTCTAAGTCAATGTACTTTGAATTAGCACTGTGGCATACTGTGATTACTGATGTGTTTGCTTTTATTGTGCCCAGCATCTGAACAAAAATTGTATTATGGGGATGAACTGTTCTGTAAGAACAGAAAGAAATAAAAAGTGGGAAAAAAAGCCTAAGAGGATGCTATCCTGGCAAGTGTCAGTATGTGAAAAAGCAACTGATAAGCACTTAAATCTTTCTTTATGTTGGACTCCTCCCACAGCAGTTTGCAAATGCACTATGAAAACCAAGGAGATTGTTCTGCATATATAGTTTGAACAAGTAAGTGCAAGTGTCAATGAAATCTGAAATAAACTTCTCAGCAGTTATAAGGTCAGTTTACAACCTTCATTGTCCTACCTTGCAGCTGCATTGGCCAGAATGATCAATGCATGAGCACTTCCCCTCTGTATCACAGCTCTGTGGATCTGTCCCAGCCAGGAAGCACTGACAAGCAACACAATGTGGGTAATTCCAGTAGCCCAACCTGCACTCAGAGCATTTTTCCCCAGAGAACTCAGGGCGGCAGAAGCAACAGCCTGTATTTAAGTCACACTGAGAACTTAGGGCTCCAATGAGGCTGCACTCACAGGGCTGAAAAGGAGAGAAACAAGCAGATAATTGCAACTGTTCTTCTGAAAAAACCAAATCAAACAAAAACAATCTAAAACCAAAACAAATCTAAAAACCAAAACCAAAACCCAACCAAAAAGCACTTCACCTCTTTCAAGTATCTATAAATAAAATACAGTAGTGAATTTCCACTGTTTAAAACCACATCGCTAAATTATAAGGCCAGTAATTTATTTTTATTCAACAAGGGTCAAGCATTTACACTAAATACATTTACAACACTGGTGGGATTTTTTTCAGTGGATATTACTTATCACTGATAAATCAGGTACTGCAAACAAATAAACCTAAAAGGATCAAGGACATTGGAATACTCTGTGGACAAAATTAACTCAGAAACTACAAGCACTCTCTAAAAAGTATTTTGTATGTAAATTGTCAGCTGGCATGCTCAGAACACTTTCCTAAAATTGGAATTTCTCAGGAGCAATTGGTTCAGTGGTTCCAGAGGAATCTAGTTCAATGTCTGTTACTCATCCATCAGACAGGTAACTATCCTCTTTGTACAAACAAGACTCCTAGATGACAGTAATTTACACAGTAAGGGCTAGAGATTTAGTCATGTGATATATTTGGAAGTCAACTTGCTCACAGAATAAGACTTGCATAGGCAAGTAAGGACAGAAATAGGTTATTTGCCAGGGTGCCTAGACATTAAATACAGAAGTAAGTAGCAGGGAAAACTGCAGACTTCCGAAGAACAGAAGGATGCCTCAGTGCTATCACTGTGGCAGCACTGCACAGTTCATACAGGACACTGGCTGTAATCACTGGTGTGACCAGAATATGATATGGAGAAGTTCAGCTTACAGAAGCAAACTCAGTGCCAGCAGTACAGGTTACCACAGTAACTGACATGGATAGACTTGCTAAAATTACAGACACAAAGCTGAAAAAGAGAGGAAGGAAACGTGGATTCAGTTTCTAAGCAAAACTGTTCACTACATGACTACTTAGAGCACCTTTCCTCTGATCTGAAAACACCATTTATAAAGAAGGTGAATATATACAGGAATTATACAGATGCAATCTTTACTGAATGCCAGAGAAACAATTTAACCACTGGTTAAATACTAGTCTGCAAGATGACTTTCTAACCTAAAAAATAAAAGCTTCTGACAGGAAGAACTTTATACTACAAAATACATTTGAACACAAAGCTTAGACAGCAAAATGTTCACCATTCTCTGAAATAGCTTGGTGTGCAATATCAAAACTTAAATTACAATCAGATGTTCTCTTTGGTTTATGCATTTTTCTGCAACGCTCTCTATCCCAGACTTAAAATAGGCTTGGAAATCTTCTACAAAGACTGCAAGCAGGAGGTTCACATCTCACTTTGCAGAAATTAGCTGCAACATACTGAAAGAGATGTGGGCTGATAGATCATCATTAATTTAGACGGTGCCATGGAACTGTCATACTAATGTGCTCACATAAAAGACAATCAGAGAACATACTCCAGAGCTCAAACAGAGGTCTTCAACCTCATTAAGCTGGTTTCAGACGCCAAGAGTCTGTATCACAGCGGCACCGCAGAGGTTTCACAGGAGTTTTTCATACATACAAAAAAGAAATCATTCTTGTCAATTGCTTTGCAGCCTGAGCTACCTGACTAACAGCCTTTTAAGACTATGTTCCAAAAAGATACAGTTTTCTGGAGTAATTGTAGCAGTACTATAAATCCCTTATCATCAATGAGCACAGCAGGGAGGAAGAAGGCATTTGAACTTTGCACGATGTCCACTGTCACCAGTTTTCAACCTTAACCAAATACCGTGCCCCTCAGCTCCAGGGCATTAACAACAGCTTTCATGGCCTCCTTGACATTCCTCTTTTCAGATATTTTAACTCTGTGTCAAATATTGGAATATGAAGGATTTAAAGGCTAATGATAAAGTTTATTTCCTCTTTGAACATGGGAATAAAGTACAATTTACAACTAAGGTGGATGTCTCTTTTATTTTCTCCTTGCTGTCTTTTATGCTCAAATTGAAGCCTTCTTCAAGCAAACTTTGAGTACAAATTCCCAGTGGTGCCACCATTAAGGCCAAAGTATATTTTTCCCTCAAAGGCACTGCTGATTACCTGTAAATATATATCTATGTACAACATTCTACACGGAGGTAATCTCCTCAATCACATTAAACACAGCTATAATAAAATAAAATAAGGCACAAGCAGGACACTGACTCTGTGTGACAGCAGAATCAACAGGGTATTTTGTGTTACAGACTGCATACCTGAGACAGCGGATCTGCAGTGCAGTAACAGGAACAGACTGGCAACATTTACACCACAGTCTCACATCAAAACTTGCAATATGGAGACAAACCATGACTTACAAACCACAAACTGTGCTCCAGCTATAAATTACTGTGAAAGAGGTAATGCATGTAGAGAAAATAGAAATTCACTCACCTTGCAGCCACTGACAATGTTATGGCCCCAGTGATTTGGTGCACATTTGTCACACATCTCTCCAACAGTATTGGGAGGGCAGATACAGCGGCCACTGACGGGATCGCAGTTATTGCCAAAACGTGCACACTCACAGGCTTCATGGGAGACAGAAAAAAACAAGGCAGAGCAAAAGTTATCCCTTTATGTGACACCTGGAGAGCAGACGCTAATGGGGTTAGGATCATTCCTTCACTGTACAGTGAACTCTCAGTTATGTGTGGACACAAAGGGGCAGGAAAGGTAGGGTAAACCCTGAGAAATCAAAACCAGTAGCAGTGGAATACAGCTTAACTGTGGCTGAAGTAGCTGCAATGAGAACAGAATGGGAAAAATAAAGGCACCAACTGCAGAAGTGCAGAGACTTCTGAGATGGTGCACTCTTGTGACATAACTGCAGGAGTGCTGCAATACAATTTCTGGGCCCATGCTGTCTCCTCTAAGAAGCCACCTGAGTGCCTCTGAGCCATCTAAGCAGGGAACTCACAGTCTATCTAACCTCTTATACCAATCTGAGAAATACCTTCTGAAATTTCTGCTGCTCTAAAGAGACTTTTCTTAAAGGGCAAAAGAGGTATTTATTTTTTCCTTTCTATTCCTTCTTTTTCAGCTTACATACCCTCTGCCATGGGAGGACATCAACAAACTGATGTTTCCTCTCCATGGGAAACCCGTATTCTTTGCAGATTATACTAAATTAAAAATACTTCAGGTTTGGAAGTGCTTCCAGAAGCCGTCTTTGCTCTTAAAGGGTAAGTGAACAACTCATTGGTGGTAAATACAGATTCGAGGCACGTAAGTGATAAGAAGCTACGGGGCTCGACACCCAAGTGATTGAAACAGCAGGACTGGTGTGTGGTTGTTTTCACACCCACCATCCACACAACCCATGAGGTCAGAAAAAAAGCATCATAAGCAAACAATGACTCTCTGAGTGATAACCTCGGGCTGTTAAAAGGGTGATGTAACTTTATTACTGAAAGCTTCATTTATGCTCATTGCCTTTACTGTGAAATACTTCAATTCAGACTGAAACTAGAAAACAAACATGTGCAAAGATAGAACTCCTTTCTATAGCTCAAATACGAAGTGACCTTTATTCTTCCCCACCAATGCCTTCAAGATAAGGTAATTGATGCAAAGAAGATAGCTAGATTTGCCTCCGGCATGCCAGAAACACAATGTGTTGTATGCTACTTAAAATATTTTCACACACTGTAGCTTGAAGAAGTTTCAGAATACATCTCACTGGGAGACTGAGGCTTTCAGATGTGACAGCTCTTCTATGGGCTTCCAGGTCTCACAAAAAATTGGCTTAAAAGGCATAGAGGGGAAGCAGATACTATTTTTTTTTTTCTATTTTTACTTTTATAATTATTTTTCAAAATAAGAGGGAAAAAATACAACACAATTGTTGCAACCAATAGTGAAATGGAAATCTCTTTTGTATCTTTGCTGCTAGAATGTCAACACTGATGATGCTTTCAGGGTTTTCTTAGGCTTTATGGATTTATATTGCAGAAGAAAAAATCAAATTATATTCCTTTTGGATAAATGCTAGATAAAAGAGGTCCAATATTTTATTTGATACTTAACTGTCACAATGGAATTAAGTTTTCTGTACTTTTCTTTCCAGCATGATTTGATTTACTTCTATTAAATTTCTGATTTTCTTTGTGATTCATCATTTAATTCTTATTTTTTGCCATCTGAAGGAACACATAAGAAGCTTTCTAAAAATAAGTGCCGAAAAACCAGCACATTGAAAACAGGATTCCTCTCCATCTGTTCTATTAACTTCGGAACTTTTAAAAATCTAAATTTTCTGAACATTATAGCTGCTGCTGCAGCTGCTTTAAATATTTGATGACCACAGGCTGATACATTTCTATTTAAAATGTTACTTGGATGTACTCTGCCATTTCATTGTTGTTTCTTAAACTCTGTCATTTCAAAGTTTGCCATGAGAGCAGTTAAAATTTTAATATGTAATTTCATTAATAGCCCTCTCATTTTCCTTCCCCAACTGTAGTTACCAACCTTTTGTTGTGTTTCACAATAGTGATGTGCTTTTCACCTGTGGAATGTTACGATAAGATGCTAATCACAAACGACAGAATTTTTTGCCCTTTATTTAATTGCTAAAGGCTTTAGGACTACAGTTATCATTTGCATTTTATTCCAAGCTCTCTCATCAGTGAGCCTGGGAACCAATCCCTCCCTTTTCCAAGGAGCCAATGTATCTGAATTTTTCAAGCCAGTAAGGGATTCTGAACCCTTCATTCCTATGGGAGACAGTATCATAGAGCAACGTTTTCAAACATAATCTGTAATCCATCCTGTTTCAACGTTAATCCACACTACAGGTAAAATTGAATTTTGCTGCACAAATGTGGGTCTCAAGGCTTTGATGCTCCTTCCACTAAAAAAAAAAAAAAAGGAGTAAGAAAAGGCAGAGAGTTAAGCTTGCTGCTTCTGCTGCCATTCTGGATAGGAAAGGAGGAAGAACAGATTACCAGACATTGTGATTTCTGCTTCCGGAAAGAATATGCTTTATACCTGAAGAATAATAGCAACATTCCAGCATCCCAGCAGTCAGTCACACGAGACAACTATCCATGTGCCCTGTGATCACACCTAAATGAGTGTGTGAGACTTGAAAAACACAGTTCTATCAGGCAACATGGATATTTCCCTGTGAAGAACCCTATCAATTGAGTTCTTTTTGATATAGCAGTCTGTACTACTTCAAGTATAGGAAACAGTCTTCGTTTCAGCCTTTGACCCAATTTCCAAAAGGACAAAAACAAATGTAAAGAGGTGACTGGATAAATTTATGTGCAATGCTAGAGTTTCAGCAACTAGAACAGGAGACTTTTCATGTGTTTACCCAAGGGACATAGTAGAGAGTTTTACTTAAAGATCTTGTTTTACACAAAAAGTACAAGTAAGCAACTAAATATTACTGTTCAGAAAAGGATTGTGGTAATGAAAGGGGATCAACCGTATAAGGACAATGACAAGGTTTGGGATAAAATTAGAAGCAAAGGGGGTTTGTGTTTTTGTCATTGTTTTCCTTTCACATCCCTTCAAGTTGATATGATTTGGCAAGAATTTTAATCAGAGTTCTGTGATACTCCTAACTAAATTAGAGAAACTTCATAAAACTTTTTTGGCAGACACTGCTTGGAGTAAATGACATTCCTGTTCCTTCTAAATGTAGTAGATTAGCCATAAACAGCCCACAAAATAGCAGAAATTGCTTGGGTCTGTCATTTTTGCCAATCACCACCCTTGCCAAGTGAATGATGAACAAGGCTGTCTATGAACCCCCTGACTGTCAGAAAAATTCGTTAGGCAATCCAAAATTAGCCAAACTAGAATCTTAGGAATAAATAAATAAATAAATAAATAAACAAATAAATCAATCTGTGCTTGGGTGCAAGACGTTTACATACGAGTACAGCCTCCTTCTTCAAAGTTGTAAAACCCATGTGCACAGCGGTCACACTTCTTTCCTGTCACTCCAGGCTGGCAATAGCACTGTCCATCTCCATCGCAGTCGAAGGACTTGGAACCAAAAGAGTTGCAGTTGCAGGGAACACATCCTCTGGAAGACTGTAAGCCGAATGTTCCAGGCTGCCACAGAGCGAGGAAGAGCAGTTAGTACATGGAATGATTACCAGGAGGAAAGAGGAAACGCTGAGAGTGCAGAGAGATCAGGGTTGCTCTTTCCTCTTCATCACTGAAACACTGCTTTTAACAGATTAAATTGCAGTGGTAAAACCCTGGAGCAAGGACACTAAATGCCCTACACTGCTGACAAAGAATAAAGACTTCGGAATGTTACCGGATGCTATAACGAATGTTCTGCAATGTAACACATTTCTTATGAGGCTGTGTTTCCCTAAGTACAGTTCTCACTTGGAATGGAACGTATGTCAGCACCATACACATACCCTGTCTCAGGCTGTAAGGTTATGTCAGGCAGAGTTTGTTGCTAAGACAGAGAATTCAAATTCTAAGCTATGAATGGAGATCAATTCAGCTGGAAAGCCTTGGAACAACTAGATTTTATCTCCTCTGAGCAAAGGCAATATCTGTATACAGAAATTCAAGGGCAATTTTTTAGAATGATATATAGGAATAACTTTGGAAGAACATAGAGATAATGTATTTGTGTACAAAACAAACAAATAATGGGGATTTTTTAAAGATAAAAACTCTAGATTAAGCCTCTGTTTCTCTTCTGTTTTCTTCCTTTTCTTTCTTTTTTGCAGTGATCAACATAAAGTTTCTACAGAACCAGAGTAGATGTTATCAACTACAGTAATAAATTTCCTCCTTAACTACTGGAGTGCAAAAACAAAGAGCTCATTTGTATACTGTGATATGGAGTTCTGCATGAAGCTTTCAACGAAAAGACTTCGTGGGTTCCACTGCACCAACCATCAGAGGCTCCTTGGAACAAACCATATCTGATATTCAAAATATGAACTCACTCTCGAACTAGAGTGCTTTAAAATGGGAGTACTTCTCTACCTTTTTTTTCAGGCATGATGATTTTCAGAGAATACTGAAACCCAAATCATATTAATAACTTCACTTGAAATTGATACTACAACATTAATAATAAAATCTATCAGAGAGTTTGCTAGAAAATCAGAATGTTAAAAATGAGATATTAAAAAGATCACTGCTAATTAATATACATGGAACAAAGCAGAAAATATTTACTTTATAATGTGCTACTTTATGATCCAGGCATGAGGTGTTAGATTTTTACCTACTATAAATCAGTAGATCTTCAAATCAATGGAGCTATGCTGGCTTTGGCCATGGCAGTGATTGTCCCTCTGTACTAGGCACCAGAGCTGTGTCCAGTCCTGGGCCACAAACAAGAAAATACATTGAGGAGCTGGAACATGTCCAGAGAAGGGCAAGGGAGCTGGTGAAGGGTCTGGAGCACAAATCTTATGAGGAGTGGCTGAGGGAGCTGGGGATGCTTAGTCTGGAGAAGGAGAGGCACAGGAGGAACCTTCTCTCTGTACAAATGCCTGAAAGGAGGCTGTAGTCAGGTGAGGGTTGGCCTCTGCTCCCAGGGAACCTGCAACAGGACAAGACGACATGGCCTCAGGCTATGCCAGGGGACGCTCCGGTTGGACAAAGGGAAGAATTTATTCACTGAAAGGGTGGTCAGCCATTGGAACAGGCTGCAGTGGTGCAGTCGTTCAAGAAATGACTGGACATGGCACCTAGTGCCATGGTCTAGCTGATAAAGCGGTAATCAGTCAAAGGTTGGACTCAATTGATGCCTTATCAGGCCACCTAAAAAACAGAGACTAGATGGGAATAAAGGTAGGTACTTATTTGAAGGGCCTTCAAAGGTACACCCTGGGGAGCCAGAGGCTACTGCCAAGATGGACCCCAAGATGGACCCCCGGTCACGAGTTCTTCACACTTTTATAAGTTTGGTCTATTTTGCATATCCAGTTCAATTCTCCAATTAAAGCTTCAGTTAATGATGTAATTTTCTCCAAGCTCACCCCCTCCCTTCCCAAGATGCTGGTTTACATTTTGGGCCTAGGACAGGCTGTATGTCCTTGGAGGGCAGGCCTGGAGAGGGTTTGTTATGTCTGACCTAAGAGAGCAGCAACTAACAGACTACAAGAAACTTCAGAGTTATACTCTAGACAGTACAGGATTTTAAATCATAAAAGTTAAAACTTAAGACATCAAATAAACCTGGAGGTCTTTCCCAAACATAATGATTCCATGACTACTTTTTTATATGGATTTGTTCCACGGTGGAACCCCTAACCTCTTGTATCGGTGAATTCCCTGAAACTTCAGAAGCTTTCCATGGAAAAGTCCTGAAATCTAATCTCTGAGGTTGATTCAGAAGTTCCGCACTCACATAGAGAATCTGCTGAGAGGTGTCAGAATACAGGACCACATCTGTGGTCAGAATTTGCCCTGAAAATCATATGAACCTAAGAAAATGCTTGACTATACATGTAATAAAGAATTAGACAGATTTTCATTTCCAAATTCTATTTTGAAATGTTTTGCAAATTTCATACTTCTGCCTGACAAAACATGGTGTATCAGAGACAAAGAGATAATCAAACCCATTTAATTAAACTCAAGCTTCCATAAACTACTGACTATCTCTGAAGATTTCTTTTACACAGAAAGAAACACACAGAAATGTGAATATGCACAGTCTCAGGACAGACATTCAGATTAATGCAGTGAAGTAACCAATGCACAGCATGCATCTCAGTTCTCAACATAAAGTTTGCTAGCATCCAATAAATTCTGTTTATGAGGCTGACAGTCGAAAATACTAGCACTCCACACTGCATTAAGTTGGAAAGGACCACCATCATGCTGGGTTGCATTCCGTGAAGAGGGCTGCACACAAAGACATTTTGGTCAGTCATGCAAACCCCAAGATGAACCCCCAAGTTAAAGTTCTCAACAGTTTGTTTACACACAGAAATTTTAAGAATCACATTTACTGAACAAGAGATAAGATCCTAGATTAAAATTAGGAAATACAGTGAATTTTCTGAATACATAATTATATCGTGTCTCCATCAGTGTACTGTGTGGGCAACACAGCAACCTAATACATGTTTAATGGGAAAAAAATTAATTTCTCCAAGGAAATCCATATGAACAAATACAGCATGGCTCCCAGAGTCTAGCTGAGGATGAAAAACACTGCCAGGTATTTTTCAAACAGGGTGTGGTAAGTGTGGAGGTTTTGAGTTTCAGGGAGAACAAACAACATTCCCAAAATACTGCTCTGTTAGAAACAGTTGTATCATAATTACTTAATTTTAGTAAATAAGTTGCTTTGTTGGTCTGCGATAAGGAATGAACGCTCCTGCCATTTTGCGCATTACATTCACATAACTGGCACTGCACTGAGTTAAAAATGGCTCAGATAACTGGCCATATTCACTAATGAGAACTTTTAACACCAGTTTCGTTCAGTATTTTAAAACTGGATCTTAACTCATTGCCTCTGGGACTGATCCCTCTTGCAAACTCCTTAAACTATTGATTCTTGAATTGTTAGAATAGGAAGTCTTATGCTGCAAAGTCCAGGAAAATCCCACTGATTCCATTGATTTATGTACATCTCCCATGCATTTTGTGCATTCTGCTGTTGATGGTGCTGTTTTGAGACTTATTCTGGTATGTGACTTCTCGCTGGTTTTACCACTTGCATGATGAAGCCCTTAGGATTGGAGAAGCATCCTAAAATGCTGCTTGTCTTCTGAGCCTGTCTGTTTTTTGAGAATTTCTTATATTGTAACACAGGTATTAAAAATTAAAAACCCAAGCAATCTGTGTGAGCTCCAAACACAAGCGAACAGGAGACTTCAGCCCATGCAAAGCAGAGTTTCTCATTACCAGAGTTGCAGGCCGGTAAGCACCTCGTGGGCACCCACTGGCACTGCTGGTGCCCCACCTCCGGGGGGGTACTCGAATCTGCTGACTGCTTCCTGCATTTTCTTGCAATTTAGGCACCTGTCTGCTGATTTCACAGCGTCTGCCCATGAATCCTGATTTGCAGTTACATCTTCCCAAAGTGTCACACTGCAGTGACACGGATCCTAAAGCACTGCAGCCGCAGGGTATACAAAACAGCTTTTCTGGGGCCCAGAAGTAGTTGGGCTTTAAGAATGAAAAGTAAACACTGTTAGAAAGTGAAGATAGGGAAGCTACACCACATAAAAGAGTACAGGAATAGAGACAGGAGTAAACACTGAAGTAAACAAAGATTACTTCCAATTAACCACCAGTATTGTATTAATGAGCTTGAGATATTTGCTGGGTACCTTATACAATCTGCAAATTCCACTGATACCAGCAATTTTTCTCTGACCAGACTCTTTAAATACTGTTGAAAATGGAGTGTGAGCAAACCACTTCAGAAATTACATAATTTTAAAGGGTGAAAATGATACTTTTGATTTCTGCAGAATTATTTATGTGCTTTATATTACACACAGGTGGAGGTGTTCTGAGGACACAAGCCTAACTCATGAGTCCTTACGTCGAACAAGAGAAACGTGCAGCCAGCCATAGCATATTCCTTAGCTGCCTGAAGACAACTCTGTGAAAGTTTATGAAACTGTATTTCTCTGCAGTGATTTATGAGACAGGAAAACAACGTCAAGGCAAAAACCACTTTCACCAAAAAATAATACATTGTTTGGCCAACACAAGAAGAAACCCTAAGAAAAAAAACATAAAAGCAGAACATTCCAGCAGAACTAAACTAGCACCCTGCTTTTTTTAAAAAACACCATTAGATGCTATCATTTTGCAGCTGTCTTCATAGCGGGATTCCTTCCCAAAGCTGCAATATTTTTAACTAATTTTTTTATATCAAACATTCAAAATATAAAGTAGTATATACTATGTATACAAATGTACTTATAGATAGTGAGGCTTAAAAAGCATTCATTGCATATAAATGCAATGTCTTGTGTTCTGTTCTAGAAAACCATTAGGAATCATTTAAAAAACAACCATTTTACCTTTCTCTACATAAGAACAATCTATATATGTTCTTTAAGTGAAAAATAAACAACAGAAAAAAGCCTATCCAGAACCAAATGGTATTTAATTATGACAAACAGGGAAGAAAGGTGAAAGGAAACCCCATTTCTGGTCACTCACTTTGCAGATGTCACAGCGGCGCCCGATGACATTGGCTTTGCACTCGCACTGTCCCGTCCGAGAGTCACAGATCTCTGAGAAGGAGCCATTCATGTGACAGTGACAGGCTGCAGAGGAAGAAGAAGGGGATGTCAATGTGTTTCCTGACGCTAAATCTAATAGCCAAATGTTTACAGTGCAGCTTTTGCCACCCTGAGAAACACTCAGCCTGGGTAAAGCAGGAGGGTGTTGCTTCCATACAGTGACACATTAACCTGCCCACATTAATGTGGAATTTTGGTCCATATTATTGCAGTCAGAAATTTTGCCTCAAGATCATTAGCAGCTTGTTTTAAATGCTCCTCTAAGATCAAAGCAGGATGTTAAGTGTAGATTATTAAACACAGGTCCAGAGACTTGGAGTGGGCAGGGCAGTGATCAGAGAAAATTACAAAAACAGTAAAGACCCTTACACAGGGTGTGTACAAGATGTTGCTACAGCCAGTGGGACTGTTACTGCTCTGATGCCTTGATGTGGCTACCTAAAAGCAGAGGCTAGACAAAAATAAGAGAATAAAAGTAGGTATTTATTTTAAGGGCCTTCAAAGGTACACCCTGGGCAGTCATAAGGCTACATCCAGATGTACTCTGGACTCTGCGTCACAGGTTCTTCTCACTTTTATTAGTTTGGTCCATTTGCATATCAGGGTTAATTCTCCAATTATAATTTCAGTTAATGATATAATTACCCCAAGTTTGCCCCTCCTCTCAAAGGCTTTTAGTTTACATATTTTGGGGCCTGGGACAACAAGGTGTCCTTGAAAAGCAAACCTAGAGAGGCTTTGTTATTTCTAACCAGCATGAGAGAACAGTAGTTAACAGGCCACATAAAACTTCAGTGTTACACACTAGGCAGTACAGGATTTGAAAAATATAAAAGCTAAAACCTAAGGCATCATTCTCCCCCTTTAGAGGCTTGACAAGGCCTCTACCTTGTCGAGACTCTATTCTAAATATCTACTCTAACAGCAGTATGCATCTAACAATAGTATATATAAACAAGAATTATAATTACAACTGCTCTGAACAATTCTTTAATCCAGGGCCAGTTTGGAAATCAGGGTGTGAAAGATATAATCAGAGCTCAGTGTGTTATCTTTGAATGCTATCGAATGTAAGATCTTAGTTGGTTCTCAAATTGTAAACAAATTCTGCTGCTCTTTCCACTCTGATTTACATGTCAACTGCTAGCTTGGTATCCAGATGAAGGTCTTGGGATACACTTTGGACTAGAATCATACGCAAATTTTGGTTTCAAACCCGAGTCAGGGTTACTGACTGTGTAGATAACAAGCACAGGAAAAGAATCATTTAAACTACATCATCCTCATTTGTATCAGTCTCTGTTTCCTCAGTTGTTTCAGGGGCAGAAGCCTTCTTGAATCTGGAATAGCGAATCCAGGGTCCTTTGCCAGCGACTTTGATTGTGGTTAGGGTGGTCAACAAAATTTGGAATGGCCCTCTCCACTCGGCCTGTAGAGGATCACTGTCTCANCGAGTCAGGGTTACTGACTGTGTAGATAACAAGCACAGGAAAAGAATCATTTAAACTACATCATCCTCATTTGTATCAGTCTCTATTTTCTCAGTTGTTTCAGGGGCAGAAGCCTTCTTGAATCTGGAATAGCGAATCCCGGGTCCTTTGCCAGCGACTTTGATTGTGGTTAGGGTGGTCAACAAAATTTGGAATGGCCCTCTCCACTCGGCCTGTAGAGGATCACTGTCTCACCACTTAACATGCTGGTTCTGGTGTCCTGGAATTCACTCCCTGTTAATGTAGTCGTCAGGAAATGTTGGCAGGCTGAGAACTCAGTACAAGGTTGACTGTCTGCAGGGGCAGTAATGCTCTCATGCCCCAGGCTGCACTGAAAAACATATCCAGGATTATCTGCTACCTTGACTCTCCAGGATTTCTGTCTCAGCAATAGCATCACAGTTCCCAGAGGAAATGTAACCCAACTGATCAGCCTAACTCATCACAGTGCTGTTTATATATTTAAAAAGGCAAAGAAAATGCTGTTTTTTGAGGGAAATGACAATGCTCCTGGCTTCCAAATTCTTATTTTTTAGGAGAAGACAAATTTTGGGGAAGGGGTCTATCACCCTTTATGTTCTTCAACCACCACAAGAACCTTTGAGTTCTTCAATCCTTTTGGCATACAGAGATTTGGAAAAAAACCCTTAGCACTTGCAGTGGAGAAGAGGGATGTGATTGGTGTCACATGGACTATAACCATGCAGTCATTGATTCCATCAGCATGAGCTGGTTCCTGCACATTCCTTTTTTCCCCCTCAGAGGGGAATGAATCCACATCTCCAAAACAATTATCAATCTATTCTGTAAACCTGGCCTCCAGCCCACATTTTGCCTCCCTGCAGTGCCCTATCTGCATGCGTTGGGTTTTTTTTTCCCTCAATCTGACACCTTCATTTTAGGAAACACTTGAGTCCCAACAGTGAACACATGGCAGTCACATACTTGCATGTCAGAAGGTGCTATGTATGGCAAGGCAGTTATATTTTTCCTATATATAGATTATTACAACAGAACCTTCCTCATTACTTCATTGGACTTGATAATTTAGTTTCCAATTATAAATTGAAAGGACTAGTGTGTGATTTTTCTCCCTGCTTTTGAGGTATTCTGCAAAAGTTGCTTCTTTTAATGAAATCAACTTAATGACTTGCTGTTCTGTTCATGGCATTGTTTCTCAAATGTTTGCAAAAATTCTGGAATAAATAACAAAAACGTGCTGGTTCTGCTGTTCATACCAGTCATGTAACACCTTCAGAGATTTTGATCTTCTGTTTTGCAACATATTTTTAAAAAGTAAAAATTAAAAGACCTTTTTGATATAACTAACATTGCTTGTCTTTTGCTTTCACTCTCAACTTTCAATACCAAACAGATCTATAATTTACCTCTTTCATCCGGTACACAGACCTCTTTACCCTGATGTTCATGTTTTAAAACTGCTGACACTCCAAACCATACATGGTGATAAGTATCACAGATATGTATGTTTTGAGTATATATCTAATTAAAATGGTCAGTGGGGAAAGATGATGCTAAAGCTCAGACTCAACAAACTACAATCCTCAATGCAAATTAAAAGTATTTCACCAAACTTTTTATACAGACCCCAAAATCCAAGCTCAGTCTAATCTGAATTTTTCTGCTTCTCAGGCATACACAAGAATCAAAAAGAAAACTTACACTGCTTTTATAAACAGATGAGTTTGTCCTATTTATATTACATGTTAAAGCAAGCAGCACTCCATGGTGCCTTAACTCAGTCACAGATGACTGAGTGCAATGCCGTGTTAAGGGAGAATTTGGAATATCAGGACTCTGATGGCTTTTCTTGGCTCTGGCAGTAGGTACACACAGAAGAAACATACAGTCAGGGCTATTCATCTAATAAGCTGTTACTCAATCTGATAAACTCCATTTATCTCACCTAGAGCCTTCCTATTCATTCACCTCTACTGGGAAAATTAGCTCTTGTCCAAACCTCCAAATGGTTGTTATAATACAATGCAGCCTGTTGGAGAAATTTGTCTTACTTTCTTCCAAAATTACACTGGTCAAGATCCTTCATTCTCTCTACATTTCTATAAATATTTATGAGCTTGTATTTATGATCACACTACACACTTATTCGCCTACAACATTAGTACCTATACACTGGAACACAGGCAGATTTGAATATTTGCTTTAATTCATCTCGTGACACTGAGCTCCATTACCATCAGCTCAACCTCCAGGTATTTGCTTCAGCACACTGAGCTGTTTCACTCCAAAAAACAAGCTACTAGAATCAAATCAAATAAGCCTAGGACATCTGCTCGTTGTTCTTAGATTTATGGTTTTGTTAAGATACACCAAAAAATTCAGAGATGCTATGATGATATAAATCTGTACTGTCATTTGAAATGGTTAATGCACACAACAGCACTGTACTGAGCAAGAAACATTTCAAACAATAATTTGAAAGCAAATTCATGCTTTGCAATACTCTTGGATTTGGCTTTTTAATAAGGAACAAAATTGAAAACAACAAAGGCTCAGTCCCTCTGATATTGTAGCTGCAGGGCAAACTTCATGGAAGTCCGCAAAGGAAATAAAAAATCATATGCAAAGAAGAAAACCCACATGAAAGGCAGAGAGCAGCTGAATACAAGGTAACTGCAAGCACAAGGGTATGAATACATTATGGAGCTCTCCTTTTCAATGATACTAACAACAAAAGCAAAGCTCGTAATTCAACATTAAGCATGTATTTCTTTTTAATATTTTTTTTAATTGTATGTTTTCCAAACTCTCCTCATATAAAATCTCTTTCTCATGGACCCGTCACTACTGTGGAAATGGTCAAAGCACCAGTCCTGTCGATGAGTCAGTAATGGTGACAAGCTACTGGAAGCTATGATTTTTGAAATATACTTTTTCTTAAATCACTTTACACACTTAACATTCTTACTTATATGACAACATTCATTATGACTTGCTAACTTACGGAGAGAATATATGGAATTGTCCAAATTTTTTCTGGCCTTGTGTAAACTAGGTACAGAAAGCATTTACACAGGTATATGTCTTCATGGTTATCTATGACTATGTGTACATGAGGGTTTATTGCCCTTAGCTGAGAAACTTGGTGATGTTCTGCATCTCACTGGCTCCCACACACTCTCAGGAGGTCCAACATAACCCTCGGATTTTCACTTTTAGACCGCAAGCCACTAATAGGGCAAGTTCTGGAAATGGATGTCACTGCCTCAGACTTCTCTGTGCACAACACATCCTGCAGACATGGTCCCCATGTTCCTACACACAGAGCAGTAAGACACAGCTCTTTTATGTGCATAATTATATCCTGCTATAACACCTTTGTACTCAGTGGAGTTACTCTTGTGTTTATTATAATGGATCAAATAGGAATAAATCCTTGTGACAGTGAAATAAAATTGCTCGGCTCTTTCAGGACAGTTTGTAACCTGTTTTATTCCACTTCTCAGAACGGCAAGGAAGGGTACGTGAGGAATGTTTTTTAAGTTAAAAGCACTTGTTCTGCATTCTGAATTGTGCCAGTAACGGCTCAGAGAGAGCCACTGCCCCCTACAGAAAGTAAAGCTCCTGTTCCCACCAAATCTTTCATCTCCACTGAACTTTATGCAATCACTATGAGGAAGTATGTGCTGGGGCTGATACTTGAATAACATGCCACCACTCAGCTGAGAATTGGTAGCTTGCTGCAGTGCCAGGTATTTTCCTCTAGAGCACTTTAGAAAAACTGTCTGGAGATTTTAGGGTCTGATTTGCAGGTGGGAGAATTTCGACCTATAAGCAGCAGCACCTCCCAACCCTTACTGAGGTTATATAAGCGGGAAACAGATTACAAATGCTGCCAGAGCTGGACCCTGAAACTGAAACATTGGTCCCTCCTTTCAATCTCACAAGCGAACAGGATTTTTCTGGGTAGCTTATAGCACTTTTTAGTGAATAGTTTTCATTCATTTGTATTTATTTTTGTAGATCTGACATTTAGTACAACCTTTTGCACCCATGCAATGCTCTGGTTTTTCCCACGTCTGCTCCAACTAGAGCTTTCTTAATAAGTTTTCTTTCTATTTACTTTAACACCTCCCTTTCCAGACGCAGACACAGTGTCATTATTAGAGCAGTAAGTATGCTGTATTGTTCTCTTGCTCACACATACAGAGGCACAGTCTTCCTCTCAGGAACAAAGCTATAGGATAGATCAATACTGTCAGGAGCTGTAAAAGTTCGTGACTTACGTTGACAGTTCCTTGCATGAAGAGCATCACCAAAATATCCATCAGCACACCTCTCACAATATTGGCCTGTTGTACCTGGCTTACATATCAGACAAGCACCAGACAAGCTGTCACAGCTGCCAGGAACGGAGAAGTCAAGGTTGTCATTACACTGGCATGGCTGGCACGATCCCCCTGGTATTAGAGGCTGTCCAAAATAGCCTTCTGCACACCTAAGGTAAAAGACATCATCAGTTAGGGTCCTTAAATAATCCTCTCATGAGAAAGATTTAATTCTGTTGCCTCCCTAATCACCAAAAATGATTTGATCTTCTCTCAAGGGTGTCTTATGCATCTTTTTTCTTTCTCTATCCTTCTCTTTTTTTGAAAGGTCGTAGATACAGTACCAGCTGAAATCCTGCCAGTTCTGCTAGTAATTAGGCTTCAGTAGGAGAAAAATCTTGTCACTGGCGCTGAAGGTGGGACAAAGCATAGCAAGAAATCTTAGTGGCACTCCAGAGGAAGGGGGGTTGGACTAGATGACCTTGAAAGGTCCCTTCCAATCCAAACTATTCTATGACTCTATGTTAGATATACTTCGTATTTCAGCATATTATGTGTAGATGTTCTGTACTCAATCTCAGCAAGCCTGACGATTTTTTCCCTCTGCCTTTAAAACTTCTTTGGTTTAGAAAAACACCTTTAGAATTAATACAGACATAAATTTGTTTACCTAACAAGATCTGCCCCCCCAACTTAGGCTTCCCCTGATCTACTGCATGGTCAAATTTGCTTAATTAATGGATTGCTAATCTCTGCGTATGGGTGGATAACAAAAAAGATTGCTCATTATCACAGGAACTATGTTGTTGTGTGCTATACCTTTCATATTTTAAGAGAGTTGTTTGAAAGTACCACATTCTTTTCCACCTTGCCTACCTACAATTTTCTGTGAGTACCACGTAAAGCAGGTTAGTGAATCTGACCTAACATCAGTCTGTATTTAAAGCAAATTTCTACTCATCTCACAGCCTATTTCCTATTTATATTCTGGTCTGCTTTCCCTTTCTGTTACATTTGCTCACATTTCATAGTAAGAGAAACTTGTAGATAGCAAAGAAACAGAAAAGAAAAATTGCACCGTTCTAGCTAATGAATTTATTCATGCGCATTTCAGATGAACTCCAATTAGTATAAAGAAAACAGAAAGTACATAAAGCACATTGCACAAATTAATTTTTCCTACTATTTTGAAGTCAGTTTGAATGCAGTTTTAATGTACACAGATACCCTCTCTACTTTGTAGTAGTACTGGATGGCATGGTTGAGGAAAGATTTTGTGTATCATCCTAAAAGAGAAATGCAGAGCTCCACTATGCCTTCACTCTTGTCCCTTTGTGTACATCAAGTCCATCCTTTTCCTTGCTTCCAGAATACCGCATAAAGCTTTTAATTGGATCCTAAGCAAAGCTGTCTAGACATGTACTAAATGTTACTAAATATCATCAGCAAAGATTACAAAGATTGTAAAAACTGGGTAACTGAGAGAAGGGAGGAAAAAACAGTGGGAACTAATTGAACAGGTTTTTGTGATTTTGCACGAAATAGGATTTTTTTCCATCCTCTGAAAATATCCATGACACAGACTACAGACGAACAATATGTATAAATAGTCCAGTAGTTCGGGTGCATGTAAGCATTCAAGACCATGAGTAGAATTTCCACAATCTAGCCCACTCCAGTTGCACAGTCATCTCTCAAAATTACCTCCTCATAGCAACAAGACATCAAAATCTTGTCATCAGAATAATTCAGGTATTTTATTTTCAGAACCTGTCATAAATGTAGCAATTTACTGTATTTCCTGCAAAGGAAGAGATAAGTTTTTCCTTGATGGAGGATATCTCAGCAACCACAGAAGACTAATTTTTAGCTTAATTTTGAAAAAAAAAAAAAAAGCTTTTTTTCAGTGATGATATCTCAGTTACAAAGGCCAGGAAAGTATTTTAACATGTGACAATTAAGAGCCATGTTTTATCAAAACCGGAGAGAATCTGGATAATTCATGCAGTTATCTTACTTTACCTAAACCAGATTATGTCTGAAGTTAACCCACGCTTTGCTAACTTACTACTGGTTTTTTTGTCATAAATCTGTATCTCTTGGTCCTACTAATCTATTTGACTTCACTTAATGTGTGTTTGTTTTCCTCTTTCATTTAGGGGTTAGTTCTGTATTTAACAGCATTCACAGAAACTTACCAAGCAGTTCACAGAAAGAATACTGCAATGATTTGTGCAAAATGCACTGCTAATAATCTTCCTCTATTAATAGCATTAACTCTCTGTATTCTCATCGGTTTAGACTTAAAAAATTAAAATTAAAAAAACTCACTACCATCACATAGCCATATTCTACTTATGCACAAACATAATCTTGAATCCAACTGAAGGTGACCCTGAAACTAGGGGTAAACCAATTAAAGCTTAAAAGACAACTGTGTACATGAATCTATGTAAATTCTTCCTCTTTTTCTCCCACTTCTGAAGTTGCAGGGCAATATTAAAAAAATCCACTTTCATTAGTTCCATCTTTATTCCCTTAAGGACATTCCTACTTCAGCTTCTCTCAGGTTCAAAGCACTATACATTAGGCAAGGTTTAGATTGAAAAACACCAATAAGTATGTGGCATGTAAAATTACTTTTATGCATTAAAAAAAATACATGCATGGATAAATGACTGCTAACTACAACATAACACCTCTGAGATTAAAAAAAAAACTAAAATAGGAGTAAAAAGCAGTGAAAAAAGATTGTGTCCATATTTTCTGCTCTTAAATGCAGGTGTGTCTGTGACTTACACTGGTTTTATTTAGCAAAGGTGGAGCCAAATACAAGGCTACTACTTAAATATATGTGCATGAATGTGTACAGGACCTGGTCAGTATGGAGTTAATATTCGTCATAGCAGTCTGCACGGTGCTTTGTATATACACATATATGCACAGAAACACGGGCCTATTTTATACATTTCTTTATATTTACTGGAAATAAAAGCCCTTGAGACAGAGCCAATTAAGCCTGCAAATCCAAACACTTTAAAGTCTGGAAATACTATTTTTACAGAGTCTTTGAAATTTATGCGCCTTCAACCTGTGCACAAAATCAGGCAAAGCCCTGTGGAGAAACGGCTTGTGAGCACACAGTGAGATATCTTAACGCAGGTGCACAGCATAGATGTCATTGTTGTGTGACCAACTATAAATCTTGCATTTTCTAATGTCAGAATGCCTACCTCTGCAAGCTGCAAACAATCCTGCGTAACACATTTGTTGTATCAAATCTCCTGAAATGTTTGACCCTTTTCCCATCAGTACTGCAACACAGACTTGCTGCTCTGGCACTGGTGGAGGAATTAAATTTGCTATAGTGAGCAGCAGTTTGAAGCCACAGAACTCATGAGGGACTGTGGCTGGTGGCACTCTGTGCTAGACTTGAAGAATGAGGGAGGTGGGGAGAAAAAAGGACATGGGTCAGCTCACCCTTCTCCTCACACATGAGGGACACTGACCCTCCTCGTAAGAGGAAAAGGTCATCGGAACCATGTACATAAATCATGGAGTGCTACAGGAAAACCTAGAGTCTCACCTATTTTGCTTCTTTTCCCTAGCAAGACCGTATTTGGAAAATGTATATCATCATCCTGCAAATGTGCTGGGCTAAAAATACAACCTCTTGTCATTCTCACACATCCTTCCCATGAAGTTAAGAGAATGTCCATCCTTCCTCATATGCCTTCAGAAAAGTGAGCAGTGAGCAAAGGAAAAAAACTTATGTCTAATTTGTTTGGGAAATTCATAAAATGGGAAAGCTGGGCACTCTCTACAATTATAGATCCGTGATAACTCCCAAAACAGTTTATAGCTGCAATTATTTTGATGATGTTATGAGCTGGACTCCTCAGAATATTGAGCAATTATGGCACCATTTTCCTGAGAGTTCCAGTGAGAGAAGTAGTAATTTTTTTTTGACATTTTACAAATCAGACATACATATGTATCTCCCTAGGGGACAGAGGATATATTTTAAGTCCAAATAAATACAGTGCTGCACACGCTCACTTCATGATACTTAGTATGTCATGATAATTTAGCATTGTTCAGCTAATGAATCATGTGGCTCAGATCGCTTGTCACTCTGTAATTGCTAAAATGAAAGAGAATTTCATGTAAACTCTCTCAGCAATTATACAACCACTACTAATAGCAAAAGGCAACGTGCTTTCTCCTGATCATTATTATTGACAGCTGCAGACATTTCAGAACAACTTGTTACAATTAAAAGCAAATAGTTCTGTGAGCTTTGGAATTAATGGCCTAATTTCCAATGGATTTATATCTCATGGTTACAAGGCTAAGGGCTGATTATTTGCTGCAGGATGTTGCTATTCAGCAGGGAGTAATCCCTCAGGCTACAGCAGCACTTTTTCCTTGCCCTGTGAAAGTTTTCTTACGGGCAGAACATTTAGTAATCTCTCTTGTTCTCTCTCTATCTGTTTAATCAGATATGAGTTCACACAGTATTCTCCCCCTTAGCCATGACACATCCTGATTTATTAACCTCTAATCAGCCGCTTCTTTTCATAAAACCTTTGGGAACAACTATCATCTTTGAGACCTCCTACCTTCTGCCAGATTTGGTTGAAATTGACCTACAAGTGCAGATGACTTCGCAGGCCGCCACAGAGGCATGCACAAAAAGATCACAGCAGCCTCATTTCCTTAGGAGATCAGGCTAAAATCCAATTTAGCCATTTATTCAGACTCTGTCCTACTGCATCTACAGCCTGTGCTCCACTCAGAAACAGCACTTGTTGCTAATGGAAGCTGTCAATGACCCTGCATTGACAAACTGCCACCAAAGTGCTCTTGATGTGATTTATTCCTGCCGTCATTAACTTCACAGCCCACTAGCTGAAAGAAGGTGATGACTTCCCAGACAGACAGGAAAAGACAGGCAGAAATAGCAGCAGCAGGAGCAGACTTGGTGATGATGGGTGGAAACAGGTGACAGCCTGCACTCTCACTTCAGGACAGATATAGCACAACAGGGGATTTAAAAGGAAGTAGTTGTAAATTGGAAAGATGGGAATATAGGGAGATTCACAGCGTATGGTCAGGTTTCTTTTTCTGATTGTCTCTTACTCTTGGTTTATTCCTACTTCTTCTCATCCCAGCCTGAATATTTTATGTCTTCATTCAGAAGCCTCACCTTTTTTCAGGGTTTGCTTTGAAAAATCTGTCAAGCAGCTCATGGAAGTGCCAAATGGCAAAAGCCTACTAGGAAACACAAGGGACATGTTTTCATGCCCCTTAACTGTCTAGCCAGGTGTGACACAGTTATCTGGCTTCCCCAGCCCCTCTCAAAAAGGTGTCATTGGCAGGGTCACAGGGACTGAGATCATGGAGACAAAGCCAATACTGATTCATCATGACCTCCAGACAACTAGCAGAGGTCCCCTGGCACACTAACTGCTCTTGAAATCTGTTCCATCCATGTGAAATCCCAAAGGACCAAAGGCATGCAGACACAGTGGTGATATCCCTTGCCTATGTGGTCCTACCTCCTGTGGAAGGGGGTTCCTGGGAGCTTAGCACTAGCACTCACGCTAGCTCTCTGTTTCATCTAAATTCTCCACATGATCCTTTCAGCTTAATGCCTTTGAAAAGCTAGCAAGAAGTGCAGGAAATATATATTGAACTTTTCTGTGTATTTGACAAAGAAGAATTATCTTTTTTGTCATTAAAGCCTAGTTTGTTCTACTAGCTAAATAAACACTGCAACAGCGAATGAGAAGCAACAAAAATGGAAAATATTATTTAAAAAAATAATTAAAATCTACAAATAACTTATTAGAAGAGCTGTATTTTCACAGTTCTCTTAGTGAAGCATCAGTAATTTACTGCATATTTGAATCACCATGCTCTAAACACTCAAATGACAAAGGAGACAAAAGGTTTATAAAAATCTCAGAAGAGTGACAGAAAAGCTAAAAGAAACTTTTTTAACAAAGACTCTAACTTACCAGAAAATGCTTCTTGGAAACCTTACATTTTACCACAAAACAATAAAACAAGCATAAGAAAAATACAAATTCATCGATCCAATATCAGAGGAAAATGCCCAGCAATTTTTTCAGTGAGTTTCAGAACAGGATGAGAAGGGGAGGTAATAAAAAGGTAGAACAGTTCCATGTGATCAATACTTTTGTTTCAGGTCTCATATGACTAAAAGCATGGTGCATGCTTACCTTTCACAGCGTGGTCCCGTGTAGCCAGCTGGGCATTCATCGCACATTAATCCACGATGTTGGTCAAAGTGACACGTTGGGCTGAAGCTGTGTTGTTGATATTGAGAAAGAAGAGGGACAAGTAAGGAACATAAAGAAAAGATGGTTAGCAACATAGCTCTCTTCCCACTTCAGAGATTTGTAATTTGCAAAATAGTGCCCAGGCAAAGTGATTCTGGTCTAGAACATGGGGCTTAAGTGCGACTCCAGCAAATTGAATTTGGAATGACTCTGCTATTTCTGCAACACTGAATATAGAGCAGTGGATGGCAGCATCCCAATAGCCTGTTATTACGGGACTTGAGCCTGCCAGCGAGTGGTCTGGATACCATTAAAAAGGCAGGAATGTACAGCTGTTTGTTTGTGCCCCCGAGGGCCTGGCAAAACAGTCTGTGCCATAATGTGGCCCCTATATAAATCTTTCTGAAGGACAAACGATTAAAAGCTCAGTTAACTTTGTGTATAGTCAGCTGTGAAAGGAACCCAGTGAACAAGAAAGGGGAGGGGCAAAATGGGAAATATCTGGTACAGCTTCCCAGAGAGTGTATTTGAGTTAATTGAGTGCCAATGACCTCAAGCAACAGGCCACACAGGCACGTTGAAGTTTAAGAATAGCTCGCAGACTAGAAAGCTTTACCTCTTAGCTATGCTCTAATTATTTTTGGCTGGTTTGGGTTTTTTTTCCTCTTTTTTTATAAATAAGGATACTTTAGCTATCCACCACTCAATGCCCGTGTTTAACTCTGAACTGTGTTCCTTCACTGTTAGCATTTTGCTTTCCATAGTCTTTCTCCCTTAACATACTTTTCTGAAGAAGCCTCCTGACACACTAAAAGATACTACACAGAAGAAGAGGCAATCTGTTCTTCCGTAATTCTGTAATGATTA
This sequence comes from Oreocharis arfaki, assembly GCA_013398015.1. NCBI lineage: Eukaryota > Metazoa > Chordata > Aves > Passeriformes > Paramythiidae > Oreocharis > Oreocharis arfaki. Next base: position 309,792 of record VZRR01011791.1, read on the forward strand.
CTAGAGACAGAGACATACAAGCATCTTTCTAAGGCCTCATCTAAACAATGGTAATCAATTCTGGTCAACAAAACAGAAAAATAGAAAAAGGAAGAAAAATAAAAGAATAGGAGTAGGTGCACAGTGGGGTGAGTATTCAAAGGGGGAAAACAAAGCACCTATCTGAAAAGAAGATACTAAATTATTTTTTGTAACCTAGGAAAAGATAATTTGAGGAGCAATAGAATTGCTCCAACAAATACATCGGAAGGAAGGTACATTCAAGGTAACAGTTCATGCTACAATAGTAACAAACAGACAAAATCCAGTCTCGGATATATTAAAGCAGGATATACCATGACAGTTTCTGGAAAGTAATAGGCCCAGGGAGGACAGAAAAGTTTAATTAGCATCATTTAATGTGATTAGCTGCTGATGACTAGACCCCACTTCTCCAGAGTCATCCATCCTGTGATCTGTCGTCAGTTATTCTTTTTTCTGTGTTATCCCACAAATAGAAGAGATCAGTAAGAAAAATGTGCAAAGGTCAGGTCCAATAAACATAGGTGCTGGGATTTTTCTCTTTCCCATAAGGATTACATTTGTGTTACATTGCAATGTCATTTAATTAATAATACAGTCACAAATGGATGAAGAGTTGAAGAAACAGTAATTGTTCATTCTATTCTTTAACAGCAACGAAAGCACACATTATCATTGAATATAATCAGCAGCACCTGACTTAGTTCAAATAAGTTCCTGCTTGTCAGTCCCAACCTCACTCTTTCCAAGAGCTTCATAGGAAACTCTGTAGAGATGCTATCACAGCTCATTATAGCGTTGTATGAAATTGACTGTACCAAAGTTCCACCAAGAGCTCTGAATTTAACTGCATAAATTTTAAATATAATAATGATAATAATTATAAGGATGATAACGATGGTAATATGATAATGATAATGTACTTATTATTAAGCAATAATAATGAATAGTAGAATTTCTGTGTTTTAAGGGTTATGGTCATACCTTGCTTCCTTGATTCTTTCTCTGACTTAATAGTTGGACCACATTTTAACACTAAACATTAATATATTGAGAAATTCCCATCTGCATGCTGTAAAGGAAATATATGATAGCAGGCTGAGAAAAGAAGAATTTATCTTCCTGATTATTGAGAATCTCATTACCCACTAGTGCTAAATACTAATGAACTATGAGTATTGATTTGTCAAAACAAGCTTCAAAAAATTTTAGTCTCCCTCTTGATTTATCATCGCTCTTTACAGTTTTCACATATGGTAAAAACACTAATACCGGACAGGACACAGGACAAGTATGAACACACAGTATGGGTATGTATGGGATAAGTCTATGCTGGGAGACAGGGCTTCCTAAAAGCTTCCTAGTATGCTATAGACAACATCTCCTGAGAGCATGTTTGTCATTTTATTTAATTCTCCAAGAAAATATCAAAATTCTGAGTTCACATGCTACAAGTTTACTGCTGACCTTCCCAGGCTGAGTGAGAGATCTTCTATCTCCCATTTCCAGTGATAAAGCATTCCTGTCAGAGTCTTCATTACCCATATTAAATTTATGGCTACATCAAGAGAAGAGCAGCAATCATCCCAAACATCTATATTTGTGAGAAATTATTGAAAAAAAAAATCAGTTCCCTTGAAACTCCTTGAGGACTAAGAATGTTAGAACAGTTTCTTAGAGTGGAAAGAGTCTTTCTAAGAAGATATAGGACAAAGAAGTCAAGTAGTTCATTGCATAGACTATTTACAAGATGGGTACTGATCTCATCTGCATCACATAAGCACAAATACGGAGATACATGCAAAAAGAAGAAAATACAACTCAGGACGTAGAAAACAAGCTTAGACAACTCAATTTAAGTTTCCTGATTTGGCCAAGTGCTCTTTTCTGACATATGGCAATCCATTTATGACAGTTGTGCTTCAGAAGGCACATGATTGGCTTCACTGACTGCATATGGAAACTCCTGCCACTAGGAAACAGGATAGGGCATTAGCAGCAGCTAAATCCACTGAAGTCAACTACAGAACAACACAATCACCACATTATTTCTACAATTGTTAGAACAGTTCTCCACTTCATGTGGCATTGCAAAGGAGTCAGGTGCTGTGAGAACAGTGATGGGAACCACTATAAACATCATTAAGAAATTAAGAAATGAGATTAAAAAATTATTTCTTAATAGAAATATATCTCACAGGCTCATTACATGGACAATATTCTCTATGCAGCAAGATCTTAGCATTAAGCTTAGAAACCTTCAAATGTCCTGTCATGTCATGTTAGGAATTAAATACTTTAGGAATTAAAATCTATACACAGCTCTTTATAATAATTTGTACATACAATTAGTCACTCGTTCAGTTACTTAGAAAGAACACGACATATACTACATCTGTTCAGTGACATGGATTTGGTAGGTTATTTTTCATGTGAAGGAATCTGAATTGTTTGCAAGTATTATCCCTAGCATAACAGACTGACTGGCAACTAAGCAAGAAAGAAAAACAAGTATTTTAACAGCATACAGGTAATACACTAAAACTTTAAAACCTCTTTTTTCCTCAGAAACAAATTTAATGATTGGTCTCGAACTGTGACGTCATGAGAGCTTGAACCTTCCAGTGAGTTTTGCAAAGCTAAACTCTGTAGGATTCAGGACTCACACAGTCAAAGTTTCACAGTTTCAGGACTTTCACAGTTAAAAGAACATGTATATTGTGTGTTTGATTTGTACCTATATTTCTCAATAAAACTGAATATTAAAAAGGGGACTGTTGACTTCAAAAAAGGAAAGTAAGGCACCCAGAACTATGATGACTACATAATGGAGGTCTCCAGGCATTTTGCCAATCATAACCTCAATTCTATCTATTTGACTTGGTTTGTTGCACATCTGTGCAAGACTGAAATGTGATAGTGTTTTTCCTGCTTTGCCAGCACAGCGTTCTCAAACAAGAAAATGATAATTAATTACCGAGGCATGGAAATACCAAGTAATGAGAATATCAGAGGAACCATGCCTAAGCAGCAGATATAATAAACCCATATATATACCTAAGAAAAGCAACTCAAGAGCTGTGTTAACAGGAAGGCATGCTCCCATTCTACAGTCCTCTGGAATTTCCGCTCATAAGGGCTTAGACCATTCCTGCTCTGATCAGTGCAATTTTAATAGGATGCAATGCCACAGACAAGATCCAGAACAGTTTTATTCAGGTACATCATGTAAAATGCTTTTGGAACTGTTATTTTCCAGGTACTCTCTAGGACAAAACCAATGAAAGAATGTTTAATCCACTTGACTATTAAATTAAGCTATTGAGTAGCTTTTGTAATGAAGGAAACTTTGGTTCTTAGATCAGAATTCTGAGTAACTTTTCACTCGTATTTTTATTTAATAAAACAAATTTACAGTATTTTTTCTGAGATATGCTGACAAAATATTTTCACTTGCAAGATATAAGGATGAATTCAAGTTCCAAACAAATCACTTAATGTAGACTGGAAGAAAAGGGAAAGTAAAAGCAGAAAAACCCTACATGTCAAATCTCTAAATTCAGCTTTAAAATAGAAACAACTCCCCTTAAGGAGGACAGAAAAGCAAATGCTAGTTATTAATTTGAAAAGCAGTCATCCAAATTCTGTGTTGTTTTTTCTACCGCAGTCTTATCCAGCTTTTGTGTTCATCTACCTGTCAGTGGAGTTAAGCACTCTGTGCAATCATACAAATAAAAGTTTATATTGCAGAATATATTATTTGATTGAAAGAAAAAGAATATCTCAAGCATACATGTAAAAATATAAATTAAGAAATCATGCAATTTTTACTAAGCGGAAAAGTGCAATATGTAGTAAATATACAACTTACTTGTTAGAAGGTATATTTAGGGGGCAAGCACATAACTGACAGTCTTCAGCTGTCCCTTTAGTCGCATCACCATAGAAGCCAGGCAGGCATCTCTCACAATACGAACCACCTGTGTTGTGTCTGCAGTCCTAAACAGAAGATGTAAAGCAAAAATTGATAATTAGACAACCTGCATATGGGAAAATGTCTGCAACATTTATTCTTATTTTCTGCTCCTTGTTGAGGAACAGTTCTACAGGTTAGCTGTCACAATCAGTGCTTCATATGTTTTTGTGGATAACTTTTCTATGTAAAACAAAAAAGAATATTTAACAGAAAACCTTTACATTTGCACCACACAACAGTTGTATTATTGTTTTAGCTTGCTTAAAGAAAACCAACTTTCAAAGCAGCATAAATCAGGTTTAGTATTGCGGTCTTGCAACAGGCCGTATTTTGTGACAAACTGTTTTCAGATGTTGATTCCAAAAATACAGCCCAGACTACATAATTTATAAAAATGAGTTATTACATTTGACATATATGTGCATTAATTCATTTTACAAGGTATATAGCTAGCAGTATTTGTAAACAGTAGCAAAGCCTGAATTACTTAATTAATACTTATTTGCTAGAATAGAATTTTACTCTATTTTGGGAGTAGAAGCAAGTAGAAGCCAGAATACCGTGTATAGGGTGCTATCCAACAGTTTGTGTTCACCTATGTGACTGCATAATAGGAGAGAAATTAAGCTGAGCATATGAAACATGCAGTATAAAAATGGCAGTACTGGATTTGCATTTTTGTATATAGTTTTTGGCTGATTTCAAATTAAACAATCGTTTAGCAGAATGGCTATCAGTCTTGTGAGAAAAGGCTTCCCATGATGGCTTGTAAGAATCAAGTTTTAAAGAGTAATTACCCTTTCTATTCTTCTTCCTTCTCACCATATAGGACTTTGAAATTCTAAATAATTTCACAGAATCCATAATAGATTCAGAAAATTACTTTCCTGGCTTAATCTGTTTCCTTCCTTCCCCCCACATTATTAGCATACCACGCTATTCCTTTCACTGCTATTTGCCACAAGATATCCAAGTGTAGCCCTTTCACAATGAAAAAACAGAGAAAGTAACAGGAATGATTTTGGACATTACATGCCATATCGATGTGCTTGGCATGGTCTGAAAAAAAGAATTGAAAAAGCACATGTCAACTTCAAAAGGCCAAAATGAAAGCCATGAGAGAGATTTTTGTTAATGGGGTATGTTCTGCTGTGTTTTAGATAATGGGCTAGATCAAATCTAGAATGTTTCATCCAAGCTGCAGCTTAAGAACTCTGGAGGTTTGGGGTTTTTTTGTTTATTTTGTTGGTTTGTTTTTTTTTTTTAAGCGTGGGCACTTTCAAAATTATGATTTAATTTAAAATTGTTTTTAAGAACACTTTAAAATTGTTTTATCATTTTATTAAGTCACACATATGGTACTGATTGCTACTTAACAGCCTTATTGTCTGAAGACGTAATTTATCCTCAATAAGCAAAGAGTGATTCCTTCTTCACAGCTTTCTAGGATTGCAATGATTTGTACAAAGCTTTTCTGCACTGTGCTCTGCAACTGGGCAGTTGAAAAAGCACAATACTCTTTATAGTCATGAGGGCATTCGAGTCCAAAGCATCTGCCCCTAGAAATGCTGTTTGTTGTTTTAGAGGGTGCGTTCTTATTGCTAGTGCATACTATAAGCATATATTTGAAATTAAAGCCTTAATCACAATACTGTATTTTAGCATAATTTGTAGACTGTGAGCTAATACCAACTTGTGGAAACATTTAATCAATTAAAATTATGGCTTTAGAACAGCCAGCTGGGTTAAAATCAACTTCTTTACATTAATTAATCCATTTGACTGGTATTTCAAGCGTTGACATTCAGAAAAAATCTACCAGCCATACCAAAAAAAGTAGCCGGGAACAATATGCTTTTAAAAGAAGATGAGAAAAAATAATTCAAGTGTTTCAAAAGAAAAATCCCTTGCAACTCAACTTTTTTAAGATATCATGTCAAATTATTTGCACTTTTTCTGAAAAAGAATGGATTCTTCTTTTGTGATAAGTTTAGCTTTAAATATCCTCAGACATATCTTAACATTTTTGAAGAATATGAACAGTTTATATGTCAAGGATGTTATTAAAAGCGAGAGAAGCTAATACATTGCTTTAAAGCTTTGCATCTCTTGCTGAGGGGTATTTGCAGGTTCTGCTTTCTTTAAATTAAAACACCTGAAACCTTCCATTTTGTAGGAAAACATTTCTTGTTACAAAGATGTGACCACCTTCACTTTGATGAATTATTTTCTGGCACTTTAACGTCAGTCATTTTCATGTGCTGTGTCTAATCCTACTCAATCCAGACCTCTGTGTTTACTTCCTCACAATCACAGAATGATAGAATATCCATAGTTGGTAGGATCATCAAGTCCAACTCCTGTTCCTGTGCAGGACTCCCCAGGAGTCATGCCATGTGCCTGAGAGCATTGTCCAAACACTTTCTGAACTCTGTCAGGCTTGGTGCTGTGACCACTTCCCTGGGGAGCCTGTTCCAGTGCCCAACCTCCCTCTGGTTGAAGAACCTTCTTCTAATACCCAACCTAAACCTCTCCTGACACAACTCCAGGCCATTCCCTCAGCTCCTGTCACTGGTCACCACAGAGAAGAGATCAGTACCTGCCCCTCCTTTTCCTTTCACAAGGAAGTTGTAACTGCAATGAGGTCTCCCTCAGCCTACTCTTCCCCAGGCTGAAGAGACCAAGTGACTTCATCCACTCATCATATGGCTTCACCTCAAGGCACTTTACCATCTTTGCAGTCATCCTTTGGACACTCTCTAATAGCTTAGTGTCTCTTTTATGCTGTGGAACCCAAAACAGCACAAAATATACAAGGTGAGGCCACACCAGAGCAGAGCAGAGCAGGACAATCCCCTCCCTTGCTTGGCTGGCGATGCTGTGCCTGATGCATCCCAGGACACGCTGGGCCCTCCTGGCTGCCAGGGCACTGCTGACTCATGTTCAATGAGACCCCCAGGTCCCTTTCCATGGCACTGTTTTCCAGCCTCTCAACCCCCAGTCTGTACGTACTTCCAGGGTTGCCCCATCCCAGGTACAGAATCTGGCACTTTTCTTTGTCAACGTTCATTTGGTTGGTGATTTCCCATCTCTCTTATTTGTCAAGGTCTCTCTGCAGGGGCTCTCTGCCCTCAAGAGAGTCAACAGCTTCACTCAATTCAGTAACATCGGCAAACTTACTGAGTACCCCTTTGAGTTCTGCATCCAAGTTGCTTATCAAGACGTTGAAGAGCACATGGCAGAGGATGGAGCCCTGTGGAGCCCCACCAGTCACATGTCCCCAGTCTGAAGTTCCCCCATTCACTACAACCCTCTGTGCCTGACCCATGAGCCAGTTGCTCAGCCATCTCATGACATGTTTATCCAGCTGTGTGCTGGACATTTTGTCCAGAAGGATCCTGTGAGAAACAGTATGAAAAGATTTACCGAAATCCAGAAAGATTACATCAACTGGCTGCCCTTGATCACCTATGTGGATTACCTCATCATAAAAGGAAATTAAATTTGATAAGCTGGATTTTCCCCTCATGAAGACGTTCTGGCTGTGACCAATGACTGCACCATCCTTCAGGCGTTTTTCAATACCTCCCAGAAAAATCTTCTCCACAGTTTTACCATACACTGAAGTGAGATTGACAAGCCTACAGTTTCCATGCCATCCTTCTTGGCCTTTCTGAAAATTCAGACCTTAACCAGCTTCCTCTCAGCTAGGGCTTTTCCATATACCCAAGGCTGTTCGAAAATCGAGAGAGGCCTCAGGATGACATCAGCCAGCTCTTTGAGTATTCTTGGATGAATCCCATCAGGTCCCATAGACTTATATGGATCCAGTAGACCCCACACTAATTCAGGGTACACTGGGAGTTTATCACGCCTACAGCCATGGTCCTTTAGCTTAAGGCATGGGGACCCCTTTAGCCCATCATCAATGTTGGAGACAAAGGCAAAGTAAGAATTAAACATCTCTGCCTTGCCTATGTTCCTGTTTGTGAGGGGACCATCCTCATCCTGTAGTGGGCCAATGTTATTTCTGCATTGCCTTTTGCTATCAACCTATTTTAAAAACCTCTTATTATTGCCCCCCATATTTCCATCCAGTCGAGCTTTGGCCACACAAATTTTCCCCTACAGTGGCAAGCAACATTTCTGTATTCCTCCCACATCACCTGACCTTGCTTCCACCGCATGCACCTTCCTTTTCTGCAAAAGAAGATCCCTACTCAGACAAGCTGGTCTTCTGCCTGTTTGACTTCTGACAGTTCGGAGTTGCCTGCTCCTGTGCCCTTAGGGGGCAGTGCTTAAAAAGTGATTAGTACTGATGGTCCCCAGCATGCTCAAAAGCAATGAATCAATATTTAATTTTAAAAACAAACAAAAAAGAGAACCCCACATATATAGGACCAAAATCTGAGCATACCTTGCACTGTGTATGTTAGAGTCTATCTGAGAAATAATGATCTAGTGTATCCTACATTTTTCTCCCCGAGCCAGTTTGGACCTTACAGGACAAAAAACAAGGATTATGCAGCATGTAGATGTGACCTGATCTGCCTGTTCTCTTCAGGGATACATTAAACTTCATGCTACTCTGCCACATTTACAGATCAGCACTTTAAGTACTGAAGTAGACAAGTCCTTCAAAAATATTATCAGCACTCATGCAAAATTTGTGTTTCTTGATATCAGTTGGCTGAATCTCAGTTTGAAACTTGCCAAATGTACAGCAATGTTTTGAACATGATCCGGTTTGAGCAATGTCTAATTATACCAAGATTATTTCTTTAAAGCATGCTCAAGTCTCTGACGTCTTAATTTCACGTTCATAGGAAAACTGTACTGGTTTTTTTCAGGTCATGAGATTGGGTATAAAACAGATAGTGATTAGCTTCTCTAGCCTGCTCAGTATGCTACATCTGCTTTCTTTTTATTCCCATGGAAATAGAGGTTGTTCCAATGCATTGATCTAGCAGTTTGGTAAAATCCATGCTTTCTTTCATAGATCCACAGACTTTGTGGCCAGGAACAATTTTATGTCCAAATACTTATGCTTTCAAATTCCACATATTGTATCTCACACTATTTTGAATGCATTAATTTTCTGGACATCTTTTACCTCTAAACACCTTTAAACTTCAGTTAGACAACCTCTGTGTAATTAAAACTGTAGAATTTATTTTTGTCCAAAAGTTTATATATGACTCAGACCTTGTTCCCTACAAACTTCCTTGCTGTTTTCCTGGTGTATGTTTTCTACTATTTCCTACTGAGCCAGCTCTCCTTTTTTGGAAGAAACCAAATGAACTTTTTTATGCCCAATATCAGGGAACCCTAAATTCACACTGAAAACCACTCCTGTGTACGCAGCTGAGTGTATATGAACACGGAAAGAAACATTTAGAATAGAATGCTAGTGATGAACCTAAAACCTTATACAGGGATTATGAGAGAGTCCAAGATAGCACTTGTGGCATGCTGCTGCCCTTCCTCAGGATACTTGTCACAGAAACAACCAGGGAAGCTGTTAAAGCCAGCTAAAGAGAGTAAGCCTGGGTGCCTATTTTAGTATATTCCTGAGCTGTCTAGACCAGACAATGGTATTCTGTCTTTGGAAGCATGAATAAGCTCTTCCAGCATTTTCAAACTACTGTAATGTCAAGATGACACAGACAATTCCCCTTTCTGGTGTTACAACACAAAAGTAATCAGGATGTTGGAGAGGCTTTACATATCTTCACTTGAGCGAGAGCCTGTACTGCATTTAGCTAGGACATATCATTCGGTTACGGTGTATTTAAAGATGGGAAAAGACATTTTGTCGTTCTTGTGATGAACACTGTCTAAAGCACGTGTCCACCAGCATTGACACCGGCCTCATCCTACATGGTATATGCTGTTTATACACAGAGGAATACAGTATGGAAAGGATGCCACTGGGGACTGCCCACTCAGGCAATTCGAGTGTATCTTTGGGGAGAAAGATCTACTTTCTCTGGGCTTACTAATAGGAACATAGTATCCTACAATGAATGAAACACTTTGAAATGTGCTTGCTTTTCACAAGGTTTAGGTTTAACCAATCTCCTAAAGCTACTGTAAATGTGTGTATGTAATAGTACAAAAGAATATTTCTGAATGTTCAAAATTGCCCTGTGTACCAAAGCAGTTATGTATATCACAATGGTAATGAGAACGAGGTATCGTGCAGCTCTCTATGGCTGCTGTGGGGATCAAAGGGCTTTGCAGGTTACTGCAAGATATACGTTAAAACGAGCTTTTTATACAGGCCTGTGTTGAAACACATGATTTGAGCTTTTATCATGAGTCAAAAACACATTTCAGCTTCTTTTCAACTACATTTCAAAGCTAAGGAAGAGCAAAAAGAAGTAGCATATCAGTAAATTAGGTGCCTAAATTGTCTGTTGTATTACTGAAAAAACACCATGAATAATAATAAGGAGGCCAAAAGGCTGTGTAAACCTCAATAGAAAGAATGCCTTTGATGTGAAACATTTCTCTTTTTCAGCATTCAGACTTCTCTCTCTTGCACTTCAAAAGGCTTATGATCCAAATTGAATAGCAGCATTTAATAGCCTGCATGGATACTAACCATCTGACTTACGGTGCTTTCAAAGTTGTAAGAAAATCCAGAACTGATTTTAAGCTCCCTGTGCACCTCTTCTCTATAGCCTGATCTAGTGTAAGCTACAGAACACATAAAATACAGAGTGCTTGATAACGTGTATAGATGAAAGTGCATCTTCAGCTGGTTATTTTCCACTTCCTTGTCAGTGCTGTGTTATCTTACACCAGCACCCTTGAAACATCAGAAGGGGGAGCTCCACTGTCTGAGTCAACAGTTCACATCAGCCAAAAAGCACAAAAAGCAATACGCAGCTACGGGGCCTTCTCTTTCATCCAGGCTGGTGCTACAGACAAAAATAAAGAAGGAAGCTGTGCAGGGGCTAAAACTTGAAGACACAGAAGCCAACGACCTCAGAACTTACATCTGGCTATGTACCCTTAAGCAAAATAGTCAACAGTTATGGCATACCTTAAACAAGATTCTTCCTTCCCTTTCTCTCCTGTTAATTGATTTTATCCCACATTGATATTATAAACATTGTAGCTGGAGAATACGGTCATTAACACAAAAAATTTTTGTCAGGAAACACAAATCCGTATTACCCTAGTGATAAACATTTTCACTGAGTATTAAGGAAAGGATTTCAAAACATGACTGTCACGTCAAATGTGTTTTTCATTCCAGGTACTTCTTTGAGGCTTACAGTATAATTAAATTGAGAATAATTTTAAGCTTCTATTCATGAAAAGGCAATTTGAAAAATTCACTGATCCACACATTAAGGATATCTTGTTTTGCTCTGAAATGCAATTAAACATCTTCTATGAGCAAAACAGGAAGAACAGTAATAATTCTAAGTGCCAAATTATACTGGAAAGAGCCTGAATTTTCATTTTGGCATTTTCCCAGCAGGTTTTTCTTAAGGAAATAAAAAGGAACACTTAGAAACATGCACATTACAGACTCTGCTTGAAATTCTGCAGGGAAATGAGAGTATATCCCACTAAACCAGCACTGGCTTAAATTGTGCTTCTGCAAGACTAATGAAATTAGACATGTTGTTTCAAGCTTCATGCCATGTCACACAATATAAAACTAAAAACGCCCTTGAGTCAATCAGAACAGTATATTCAGCATAATTCACCCATTCTAAAAGGCTACCGAACAGGCTGGAAACAGTGGTGTGCTGGTAGGCTCACTATGCATAATATCACAGATTTAATTGCTGAATTAGTAGTTAAGTACATAAAATCTCCATAGTCTACAAGAAAAAAAAATCTGATTTAGCTGAGATCATATACTTTTATTATTTTTTCTGAAGTACAATTCATTAAGTGTTCCTTCAAGGTTTACTATGAATTTAGAAGAAGGGAGACATTAGCAATATCTTCTCATCAAACTAGAACAGAATTTACAAAGTTACCTGCTACATACTATAAACTGAATGTAGTGCAGGAGACAAATGAGAGAAGACAAATCTTGCAAGAAAAAGATACATTTGCTGCTTTCTGCATGCCATACCTTAATACTATTGATTCTATTTTAAAACATAGATCCTATGTGGTAAATAAAATCTTTTTTTTTTCTTAACTGTTAAAGATATCATATCTTGGTATGAGGGGATCCTTAACCACAACATAAAGATCTCTTCTGTTACTCACTGGCTTTTTTCTTCTTGATTATTTCAGGTCTCAGAGGTCACTAATTCAATTGCACAGCTATATTGAAGTGATGCTGGCCATTGTTTCCTGTAGTGACACTTACCAGGCACGCTCCTGTGATGTCATCACACATGTCTGCATGACCAAAACATGTACATGGTGCACAGACTCCACCAAAAATTGTGCCATTCACACGCCTGTGTCGAGGCCAGCATGACTGCAAGATAAGTTAGATAAAAAGTTAAATAAACTCTTGCTTGAACTGAGGAAGCAGTGGTATTTTTAAAATTTTGTTGGATTTGATGCTTGCACCCACAAAAAACATACTTGCCAAATGAATAAAAATACCGACATTTCTCTAGAAAATTCTTCTGTCTGGTGCTGTGGCTTTGCACTGACCTTAGCCTTAGTGGCAGGTGTGAGATTAGAGGAAGCCTTAACTTGATCGTTCTTCTGAAATGGTAAAATAAAGCAGAGAAAAGAAGAACTGAAATATGACAGCATCAAAGCAAGAGGTACAGACTGAAAAACAGCCAGAAGGTGAAATACTGAAGGAGAGAGAAGGGGGGAAAAACCTCAAAACAACAAAAATGTTTTCTGAGAAGTTCAGGAGCAAAGAGCAATTAAAATACCATTTAGTCTTGTTAGGACTCCAGCCAAAGGCCACACTGAAATAAAGCTCGGGCTGAAAAAAAGGCTATCCTTTTATTTACAAATTGTGCTCCTCAAAGAATAGTAATTTCCCTTTAAGAAACTGCTCTGATTTTTAAATTTTCTTTCTTAAATGTAAAATTCAAATCAATATTAAATGCATGGCCAGTAATTTTGTAGGAAGGGCGACACCACACAACTGTGATTCATCAGCAAAAATTCAGCTACTCCATTTGCTCATAATAAGATGTCAAGCAGCAGTCTTCCTTATTATATATCTCACAAATGGCTTTATAGTTTTTGGAAACTATCCTTCTACAGTAAGACTGCTCATGTGATCCAATAATTTTGCTTAAGATAGAAAAGCGCATGACAGAGTGCTGCAGCTGGGGTTTGGTAGTACAGAGGCTACAAGCTTCTGAAAGCGTCTCTGGCTGAGAGCTGCACGGCGAGGCCACTGCACACACACACACACACACACAGACACTCAGACACTCCGGAGAGCCTCCCTCAGTAAGCCAACGGCACAGAGTCAGGATTGGTCTCCGGGAGGAATTTATTCCAGCCACGTGTGTAGTGGAGTCCAAGGAGGCAGATGAGGATGGGATGAACAGAGGATGAGCAAGAGGGGGAAAGAGGAAGTGTTCAGGTTTTTTATATGGAGTCAGTAGGGGTGGGGAGAAAACATCAGGGACCAACAGTCTGAGGGCATGGAGGTGGTACACAGGTAGGGCTAGGGAAAGGGGAGCAGAACAAGGCATCCTGGCCTCTGGCATCTTGGGAGACCTTTTGGTCTCCCTAGCCCAGGGGGTGTGGCCAGGGCACATCCAGGGGCTGCTGTGGCTACAGGCTCACAGGCTCCCACAACAGAGTTACGACCTTCAAAAGCATCCGGATGATACAAAGAGAAAGTTTTGCACTGACAGAATACTAAAAGTATCATTTAATAGAGAAAATCCTTTCCACTTCTCATACACTCTCCAAAAATGTAGCAAACAGGCTCTTCTTTATAAAGAGAAACATTTCCCTTTTGGCTTACTCTTGAAAAATCTGAAAGCAATCTAAAGATTAATTGAAATTATTCTTTAAAAAAACATTCCAAAAGCTGAGGCATTATCCTTATTTTTCCTTCTTTACATTCTTGGTTACACATTCCTAAAAAAACCCCATAAATTAAAAAAAAAAATCTGGAGTTAAAAAATCCAAAACCTAAAAACAGGTCAAAAGATACTGCTGTATTTTTCCTTCTGTGGAATGAGATGCAAGTAGTTTCGGCATAAATCTATAAATCTTCTTCCTCTTTTGGTGACTGAAAAGAACGTTCTCATGCACACATGATGTTGTCTAAGACAAGGCTCCAAAAGCCACTAATTTTAAGAACTTAGACATGAAATATCAATAGCAGGGCTTACAACAGAACTAAAAGATTACAGACCGAGATCTTAGGAAAAGAAATTATGTAACATTCAAGAGTCAGGAAAGTTCTTGATCATCATAGTGATGCATGCTAAACACAACTTCTTCGGAAGCAGAAGTAAAAGAGTACAGAGAATGGGAAAAAATCTGAGGGAGAAGAGCAATCAGATATGAAGATGTTGCCAAAGGCAAGAAAATTCATGAGTGGAGCACCGTAACTATCATAAAGGAGTCCAACTGGTATTAGAAATTTAAAATTTTATCTGCTTTACCTGGGCTTATGTAACTCTGTGTTCATGCACATGCAAAAATGTAAGAATTTTATTTGGCCAGAATCTTGTGAAAAATAAACTCCAAATTTATATAATGGAACAATCTTAAAAGAGACAGCATAATTTAAATGGGATTTATTGTCTTTGGAAGACTGATCATGCCAAAACATTCATAGCATGAAAATAAGTAAATAATAGTTGGTTTTAGTGCTGTGGCATCTATGCCCGCTACTGTAATATCATAATGCAGGAGACAAATACATACATTAAATTAAACAATGAAGAGAAAATGGAACTGAAAAACTGTACAAAATAAATAAAAATGAAACTCTGCTAAGTTGAAACCAGCAGAAGTAAAATGTTGGACAAGGCTGAAAGTATTCAGAAGAAGAAACAAAAATGGTAACTGGAAAAAAAAAATGAAAAGACATTTTCAACTTCTCTTTCCATACTTTGTTAGCTACTGTCTGTGTGGAAATCTAAAACTTCACCTTTTTTTTTTTTTCTATGCCGGCTAGCATGTGTAGAAACTTTAAATTTGCAACTATACATATGTACTTTCTGTTGTGGAGTATGATCTTGAGTATATATTAAATTTCAGGGACTGTTTATGATTGAAGAGTAGGTTTAGCACTGGAGGATACAATGTGGGACAGACAGTTTCAGCAACACCAAGACAGGACTTCTACCCAAGTCCCTCAGCTTCTATAACAAAAGTAGATATTGAAATATCTGCAATCAGGGCTTTTCCAATTGCTCTTTTGGACATCACACCTAAATCTGCACTGGAAGAATAAATGGACAAGTGAAAAAATAGCGTGAAGCACAATGATACTGCATCTAGCATTTTTCTTAAAATAATTGAACAGACAGACAATGGCCAGGCTTTAAAATTATTCCTCAGCTGAAGTAAAAACTATTCTTCTCCAGTTATTTTTCCATCTGTACCATTTTGGAAGTGATAGGAGTATCCATTAATTCCTTCAGGCCTTCTTTCTACATTAGTTCATCTAGCCCCAGCAACAAGCAAACACATTTGGCATGAGACTAGACTCTAAGCCCTAAATATCACATATAAGCATGAAAATTTTTAAAGAAAAAAAGAGTTGACAAGCAAATGCCTAGAGTGCCTGTGTAAATGGCATACTGTTTGTAGTTTTGTGAAGCAGAGCATCTCGGTGTTCGAAACTATTTCCTCAAAGGCAAAGCTTTTGAAGAATTTTTTTTTGGCTTCTCTTCACCCCAAGCTATGCCCATGTGAGGTAGTTAATCATAAGTGTACTTGTATGAACACATTCTGTGTGAACTAATGAATTTGTTAGGGAAGTAGGTATTTTTCTGAGCGTGTATCTATGTTATTATCTGTAATAAGAGCAAAATAAAGCGACTCAATCCTCAGAAGAACACACATGCAACTCTCAACAACTCCAGGGCAAATGGCAAAGCCCTGGGAAAACAAAACAGGAAACTCAACCCCATTAACCCAAATAATTTGATCTGGCTTTGTTGTGCACAGGTCAGATAACTGTCATTTTCCTTCTAAAGGGGACAGGTTCATCCATTATCAATTGGCTGAAGTGTACAAACATTGTTTTCACTTCCTTTTTATTAACCAAAATGTCTTTTCATAAGTTAGAAATCACCACAGAGGTGTAAAACTTCAAATTTTAAATATTATCAGATATAATGAACCATCACTTGGAAATAAAGGTAACTAGTCAAGCCATGGCAAATTCCTAACAGGAATGGACAGCTGTCTTACTGTTTTCTGCCAACACAGGTCCATTATCTGCTTTCAGCTATCGCAGTGTTAACAACATTGAGCTAGACTGCATCATGATACTCACCTCACAGGAGGTACCATCATAGCCTGGAGGACACTCACACAACTCCACTGCAGATGCTCTCCTTCTTCCCCTCAAAGTGTGGTCAGCAGCTTCCATAATAACACTTCTTATTCTGGATGTAACAGAAGGTAAACAGGCAAAATAGCAAATTAAATGGGTACGTGCAGCTGAATGCAACAAACACTTTATAGTGACATGAAGTACTTTGTTTCTGTTTTTCTTCTTAAAAATAAGGAGGTTTTAATATTCCTCTATCTCTTCCTAAACTATATGTCTGTTACTATTTTTGTTCATCATGTGAGGGAGACTATGGTCAGATACCCACTGATAAAAATAGATTTAAAAATTCTCACAGCACTGTACCAGGAGATGGAAGGCTATTCCTGGCCTGCAAGCCACATGTGCCAACTTGCATTGCAGCTGCATATAGAGCAAATCTGACACTAAGCAGGGTCTTCAAAATTTATGAACCACTTTCTAAAATTTATTAACGGCTTTCTAAAATATTACACTACTAAGTTTTGGATATTTTTACTCTGGAGATTTGACCTCTGGAAAAGATGTGAGCCCTGTCCAGAAAGATTGAGGATGTAAGTATTATGCATATGAAAGAAAATTGTATGTGCCTGAAACAGTGCCTGCAATGCCAGAGAAAAAAGTGCTATACAGCCGTTGTTTAGGTGAACATTGACCGTGATTTTTATTTCAAAAGCATGGAAATGTGACGAGAGAAACAACAGAAATCTTTTGACAATCCTACAGCTATTATCAGAATCAGATGTAGTTTACCTCAAGAGCCTCCTTCTGGGGAAAGAAACTGGGATTTGAGAGCTTAATTCTTATGAAAATTCAAAGGAATATTAAGGTATTACAGAGGCTAAATTACTTCTATTTTCACCCAGTACTCTTAAAACAGAGTGTTTGATAACCAGAGCTACTTGAAGAGCTTGTTTTGAAGTTGTCTTCAGCAGAAAATACCTTTCTATCCTGACACACAATTTGTTAAAAAGTAATCCATTTTCTTTGAAAAACTTAAAACAAACTAGTTTTTTTCCCCCCCTTAATAATAGAGCCTTTATCTTCTGGCTGCAAAAAAATCCTGAAAATTATTTGGACGACCTTGGACTATAAAATGTCCAAGAAAAATATTTCGTTGTTGCTGCAGCAGTTGGAGGAAAGCTTAAGACAGAATATTTTCCCACTCGATTTCATGACTACTCCAGACAAGACAGGCATGAAGGGTAATGAGAAAAAAAGGGGAAGATTTCTGAAATTAAGATAGAAGCTTCAGAAAAACAGAAATTTTACCACCACTAGGAATATGACTGGACTTTGGAGGAACTACCACTGTGTGTAATGCACTTAGAAACTTCAATCCAATTTGGTGATACTAGAACCTCTGTAAAAGGTTCTTGATACTGTTCTAAGAGAAGGATGCTTATTCCTATCGAGATCTTCAGTAAATTCTCTCTCACTATACAGTATATCCCCTTCATTCCACTGTACATCTATTTTGCAATCATCCATTTGAATTTTCCTTACGATAAGATAACCAGTCTCTAGGATATTAGATATCAAACAGTGACTACTTTACCAGTGAAAAAATCTAAAATTTTAAGGAAAAAAAAAAAGTCTGTAAATGAAGAAACAATTTTTTAATAAAAGGTCAGATTTTATCTCTCCTTTGAACTACAGCTAGTTCCCCCTTAGCATTGATCTTGGAACAAGGAGAAGCACTAACACACAGAAACAATCTGCCCAGTATTATCCCACATTTGTATTCACTGAATTGTTACAATTTTCATTACGTTCTGCTATTTGCTAAACGGGATTTTAATGTGTTTAACAGTTTTTAGCATTAACAGTTAGTCAGTGAAGAAAGCTGCAGTGATTTTCTTTTCTCCCATTTTGATGTTGCAATTTTGATTCCTTGATGCCATTCTGCATTCATTAAAATACGTAATGCTGGCAGTAATGGGGCACTGGATCTTGGAGATGCATGAACAATTTGAGATTAGACATCAAGACCAAATATTTAAGCTGACTGTTACTGTCAGCAGGCAACTGTTGACTTCTAAAAACAAACAAGATTAAAAGGGAAGGGGACGTTTCAGGCAGTATCGGCATAGTTTACTGTCTGCTGTGCCAGGCATCTGAATCACATCAGCCACATAAGGCACACGAAGTAGTGACCCGATCATTGCTCGTTTGTCTTGAAGCCAATTCTCCATACGGAAAAACCCCCTTGGCCTGCTCTTCCCTCTTTCTCCTCGTGTCTAGCACTGATTTTCTGTATGTGCTCGCAAGCATCTATTCTCTTTACCATCACAATTTCCAATGCCTGTCTGCATGTTTGCAACACTTACCATCAGTGACCACTCTGAATACCGAAACTGAAGAAACAGTGCTACCAAACTTCCTTTGAAGTACAAGCTAACAGTATTAGATCAAGCAAAACAGTAAGAGAGAGCTAGCTTTTCTTGGCCCATTGCTTCTACCACAGATGGACTTAACTGCAACAGTTCAGAAGATCTGTCAAGTTAGAGAAGGATCGGAATTTAAACCCAGCAGCTGGGTTCACCTTCAGATTGATTGCTGCATTTCTGTATTCTCATTTTTTATGCTACCTGATCATCTAATTGCCCACTCATATAAGAAAGCTTCCTAATTATGCCATAGAGCAGTAACAACAGTGCAAGCTAAAAATGACCTGAAAGAATGTACACAAAACCATGCTTGAGTCAAACCCAGCATTACTGCATCAATATTGTTTAGTGGCTACTTGAAAGCATTACAGATTAAGTAATGTTTCTAATAGGTTCAACTATACAAGGGTTAAAAGCAGAATCTTTAAATTAAAGCTCTTGCCAGCTGGAGACAGCTCCATTGAATTTTTAAGTCTCATTCTACAAGACTGCAAGAAAGATACTTTATTCCTCTATTCTGATCTCTTTTCAAGCACAGATTATAACAGCACCCTTGGAAATCCTTACACATGTGGTGATATTATCCATTTTGAAAACTTTCAGTATTTAAATGAACAGGTTGCTTAATATAGCAATCTCTAATTAGTATGTTGCATAATTCTGCTGGTGCTTTGAGGCAGAAGTTGTCATTCATGAAGGATCTAATAACACTGTAATATTTCTGTCTCTCTGCCAGACCCTCTTAACCCTCTCAGAGGAATATCCATCTGTCCACTGCACATACCTGTTTAAAGACAATGAAAACCTTCCAGTTTCTGTCTACTTATCTATCAAGGCTTAGCTCTACACTGCTTCTTTTCAAAAATGTCTTCCTTTGGAGACCATCAACAGTGGTCCTTAATCAGCCCTAGATATCACAAAGAGTATATTCTTCATTGGGTCCACATTTTCCCTGAAGAACTAAATGGGAAGAATATGGAGAAAAGGGTTATTTTGCATGATCTTAAGAGTTATGAGCACAGCTTTGCACTTAGTATGTTTTAGCATGACTGAAAGTCAAAGAGCATACAAAACATTTGGTAATGAGGCACATCCTGAAAATTAGCAATATGCCTACGTGACAGAATATAAGGTGGTCTGGATGACAATAGATGCTGCTGCTGCTACAACAGGTCACTGGGGAGCACGAACTGTTCTGAGGAGACTTAACTCCACTCAGTAAATCACATCCTAATGGATGAAACTATGATTGCTGCAGCTAAATCAAAGAAGAAAAACTGAATTTGTTTGATTGTGATTGGAATTTCACATCCTCTCTTCTGTCATGCTAAACTGCAATGAGCATCCTGACAGCACTCAATAAAATTGTTTCCTTTAGATTTGTGGACAAGCCGACAATAATCACAGTAATACAGCAACCACTACATTCTACCAAGAGACATCAGAGAGACAGCTAGAAATGTACCAGCAATATAAGACCATTTCTAGCAAAAAAGATACTCTTCAAACTCATTTCAGTTCCTTCCCTTAAACCCCTTTTAACTCATTGTCTTCAAGGGACCAATCTTCCTAACTGCAATGTCACTACATCTAGGAGCTGGTGGCTAACAACATGCAAAGCATAAATTGTATGTGCCTTGCAGTGCTCTTCTTAAAGACTATTTAAAGAAAATGCTTTCAGAAAATTATCTATAACACACCACTAAACTGTTCCCAAAGGCTGAATATGAAGAAGACTATGAAACAGCGAGACACCACACATGACCAAATGGCTAAAGCAGTAATCTTGGATGCAGGTAGTGACGTATAGTCTACCAAATTTGCCACAGACAGCTCTGCCATTTCTTACTTACAAGGCACATTCTATAGATTGTGCCAGTTCTACATGCGGACGCTTACCTGAGCTCTACCCTGTTGCCCAGAGGGGATCTCACCCATCCCACCCCCACTATTCCACAGTATAGGCAGGATGGAGCCATTACACTTCCAGCACTGCACTTTTTTACTGCAACTGCCCAGCCAAGGTGCTTTTTTGAAGGAAAGCCCCCTTTTCCTACTAGTACAAATGTCTGTACACAAATATATGTAAACCTCCGATAAATGTGATGCCTTGAAGTGGCTACCTGCAAACGGAGGCTAGACAAAATACAAGAATAAAAGTAGGTATTTACTTTAAGGGCCTTCAAAGGTACACATTGGGAGTGTAAAGCCTACGAGGGGCTAAACCCAAGATGGACGTTGGGTCACAGGTTCTTCACACTCTTGTAAGTTTAGTCCATTTGCATATCAGGGTTAATTCTCCGATTATAATTTCAGTTAATGATGTAATTACCCCAAGTTTGCCTCTCCTCTCAAAGGCTTTTAGTCTACACATTTTGGGACCTGGGACAATCAAGGTGTCCTCAAATAGCAAACCTAGAGAGGGTTTGTTATGTCTTACCAGCACAAGAGAACAGTAGTTAACAGGGCACACGAAACTTCAGAGTTACACACTAGGCAGCACAGGATTTGAAAAATCCGAAAGTTAAAACCTAAGGCATCAAATGAAGTTTGTGTTTCCCATAATACTTAGTAACACCTTTGGCCCAACGAAAGTCAATCATACATATCTCCTTTAAAAGCTTACATTTCTCATACCACTCAGTATGCTCCCACACTCCTTAAGTTTGGAAAATTCTGACTAATGCTTTGGGGGTTTTTTTATTTGAATTAGAAGAGAGCAGAGGATCATCACTCACTGAGCCCCCACTAGTCTCAGCTGTAAGCTGTGAATTAACAGCTTCTCATGGTCTGCTCATAGTGCGTAAGAGGTGAGCTCTGGCCTGGTGTTTTGGCTCTTCTCAAACAAGAAGCTGATGGCCATGAAAGGCTTTCAAACTGGATGCAAGAAGATGCAAAGGAATACAAGGTTGATAACTGAATGAGCAAATTAGGAAGCGGTTTGGCCCAAACTCAAGGTAGTTATGATTCACAAACTTACTTACAGAGATGTAATACATACTAATTAACCACAGGAAAAGACAGAGACCGAAGAAATACGAATTCTTTTCGCAGGGAAAAAACTTACACTGCCAAAGCTCAAATCAGAAAACTGCATGCTGTTGACACAGCCTGCCTTTCAATTTAGGATATATTTTAATTACCTAAGTATTCAAATGATGGTTAGATTGCTTAAGAAATTTCACAGCAGCAAAAACTGCCTGTGCTCTTAGCAAATAATCACTAAATGTGCTATCAGCTCCCTCCATTCCAAATTGGCTTATGCCACGGAATCAACTGATGTGCAGATTAGAGAGCATTTCAGGTTTCATGCCTTGTGAGTAAAAAACTACTATGCAATCAATTCCATTACACACTTTAAAAATACTACTTATGCCACCTAACTATTAATGTTAATCACACAGTATCAGGAGAGAGGTTTTCTTCTAGCCTATCTGGAGTTCATGCACGTGGGAAAATCTGAAATGCAAGATGAGCTTTACAGTTTCAAACACACTGCAGCAACTGAAATAGAACAACTGAATCATCTCACATGTCTTTAATTTTATCAGAGGACTCAGAAGGGTTCACGTCAAATCAGTGGATTTGAGGAGTCCACGCAGCATCCTGACATAAATCAAGGGGAAGGCTTTGGGATTAGCCAGTTCTGTGTGTGGTACTGATTAAAAACATAGAGAATTCCCCTTGAGGCACTTTTCCAGCTTGGAGACTCAGGATATTATTTTCTGGTCCACTGTTAATGTGGCCCTGTACGGTCATTAAATGCGGAAAACAATATATAAGCAATATATCATTTCCTACTTCAGCATGTTATTACTGCACTCTGTGATTTACCATATACATGGGAATTACCGTGTTCACAAAATAAATATATTTATAGAACTGTCATTCATGCCTTAAGAGTCCATGTAATTTTATTTTCTTAAAAGCCTGCTTCTTTCTGTTGTCTTCCTCCTCCTGCCTACCCAAAATGAAAAACATACTAACAAGAGTTTGAAAGTGTAAATGAATGCTATGGATTTCATGATAATAAATTAGAGTGTTTTAAATTACATTAGTCTCATTCTCAGAAGAGAGAAAACAACTCTTTCGAGAAGCTGCCTGTAGCAAGGGGGCCCGTTCCTCACATTCACCTGTAGATGGCATTCATCCCATTGCTGTATGTGGCTCTTATGAGGATCCTCTTTATGTTTGCAAGGATAGTCATGAACTCCCTCCTGCTGACTGGAACATCGGTGCCATGCACAGAGAAAGATTCTGGTTTCAGCACAAGTTCTTCAGTGTGCTCTTCAGAAGGCTGCAGGTGAATTATCCCTTTTGGAGTGCTGATTTTCAAGTCACCTCCCTAGAGAGAGCCATGAAAGAGAGAGATTTAAATATGAAAAAAGTCATGAAAAAAAGCCCATTGGGGTACATGATTTATTGAATAATATATTTTGCAAGAATAACAAAGATCAGGAATAATATTCACTTTGCATAAACCTGAAATAGGCTTTCCTGATAGAACTGAAAAGCAGTGGAAAAGAAAGTTTGGGTTATTCAGATAAAACTTAGTGTCATGGTGCATGGCTCTGTGTAGACAAAAGCAAATTCATACAATGCTGAGGTGCAAAAGAACAGATGTGCCGAAAGAATGTGAAAGCGTTACCTCAAATGACCAATTACCTCATTTCTTCATTCCTCTTGATGAGCAAGAAGCATTATAGTTTTCTAAGCTACTGCAACAACACCAGAGACTTGAGATATTGAAGCTTTTAGATCTCTGGAGTGTATCCATTTTTTGACACTAGAAATTAGCTGAAAGTATGTGCACCCTTCTGTTTTGTGTCCTCAACCACAAGACTTCACACCGAACATCTGAAGAAGCAGGCCACTTTCTTTCTTTCTTTCTTTCTTTCTTTGGCTGAAAATACAATCACTTTACCTCTATGATGACATCAGATTGAACCATCAATTTTGTTGTTTTTTCCTCTTCTTCTTCTGTGACATCATAGGAGACTGTAAATTTCAGATGTCCTCCAGCAGCTGCTACCTGGGGAGTAGAAAGACAGAAAAACATATAATTAAACAAAAGAAAATGGGCCTTAACCACGTGGGGGCAGTTTTCTTGAGCATTAGTAGATTTCTAGTGTTGCAGAACCACGTGCAGATCCCTGAGGATTACAGATGTACAGACTATTCCCTTCTTACTCAACCATCTAGAAATCACACCTAGTCATCTTTCTTCTACGCCTGTCGAAGGCTGCAAATTCCTTAAACCCACAGACTAACAGAGAAATCAGAAACAGATACAAAATCTGTGCAAATTTCTATTAGATACTTGCATTAGACTTTCAGTGTACTTGTTCAGTTACATGGTCCTCATTTAGGCTGGCCTCTGCATCAGCAGCCTTAGCAACCTACAGAAAATTCAGTAACTTCAGTTTCATCAATGGAGCCAACTACCAAAATAGAAAAAAAAAAAAAAGGCTGTGATGTTTTTCTTAGAATGAACTTTAACCTAAAATAAAGTAAGAATTTTCCCTGATGGAGACAAATAAATTTACTTCAAAAGAACATTTCAGCCCTTTTGCTCAGTTTGACCCAGCCTACAATGTGAGGAGTCAATGACCAGGCTCTTGTGTCATGGCAATATATTTTTTCCATGCTCTTTTAGCCCCTAGAATCATGGCATTGACACAACCTATTAAATTAAAAATGGAATGTAGTATGATGCAAATCAAAAGCTGCAGACTTGAATGACAGAGTTCAGCACAGAAATAGAGCTTTCTGTTAATTGATTGGAAGCAGCATAAGCAAATCAAGCGCTGCAAGAACTGTATTTCGGGTTTTAAACATGTCTGCCTCATACTTCATTGCAATGTGAGCCTCCTCTCTGAGAATACTAAATTCACAGGGATTCTTCTGCCCTTCCAGTGCATACTGCTGAGCATAGAGCAGATCTGTGAGTCTTTTTCGAAGAGAATAATCTCCTTTCTCAAGGATGTAATTGTTCATCATACTGGATGCTTTTGCATACAGTAACAGAAAGCAGTGAAAGTCAACATCTTCATAATTTTATGATGAATCTAATTTAAGAGGTGAAAAAGTTCCAGCATTTAAGGCCTGGAAATCAACTGATTTTGAATTAGCCATAAAGGCATATAAAAACCCTGCATCTGAGGCTCTACAGGCAATTGTTAGGTTAAAGCCAAAAAATTCCTTCCAATTCATAACTTGCTTGGATCACATAATTGCAGGATCATAGAATCATAGAATATCTCAAGTTGGAAGGCACTCATCCTAACTTGGTCACCCTCCTCTTGACTGACTTTAATAGTCCAATGTCCTTGAGGCACCCAAGAGTACAGACACTACTCGAGGTGAGGCTGCCCCAGTGCAGAGCAGGCTGGGACAATCCCCTCCCTTGCCCAGCTGGCGATTGCACGCCCGGTGTCCCCCAAGGCACGCGTGCCCCTTTTGGCTGCCAGAGCACTGCTGACTCGTGTCCAACTCGCCATCAACCCAAACCCCTGATCTCTTTCCACAGCACTGTTCTCCAGCTTCTCAACTCACAATCTGTGCGTATAAGTAGGATTATCCAAACCCAGGGACAGAATCCAGCACTTGCTTTTGTTAGATTTTGCTGGTAATGGCCTAGCTCTCTAGACTGTCCAAGTTTCTCTGTAAGGCCTCTCTACCCCTGATGGAGTCTGCAGCTCCTCCTAGTTTAGTGTCACTGGCTGNAAGCCAAAAAATTCCTTCCAATTCATAACTTCACATAATTGCAGGATCATAGAATCATAGAATATCTCAAGTTGGAAGGCACTCATCCTAACTTGGTTACCCTCCTCTTGACTGACTTTAATAGTCCAATGTCCTTGAGGCACCCAAGAGTACAGACACTACTCGAGGTGAGGCTGCCCCAGTGCAGAGCAGGCTGGGACAATCCCCTCCCTTGCCCAGCTAGCGATGCTGCGCCCGGTGTCCCCCAAGGCACGCGTGCCCCTTTTGGCTGCCAGAGCACTGCTGACTCGTGTCCAACTCGCCATCAACCCAAACCCCTGATCTCTTTCCACAGCACTGTTCTCCAGCTTCTCAACTCACAATCTGTGTGTATAAGTAGGATTATCCAAACCCAGGGACAGAATCCAGCACTTGCTTTTGTTAGATTTTGCTGGTAATGGCCTAGCTCTCTAGACTGTCCAAGTTTCTCTGTAAGGCCTCTCTACCCCTGATGGAGTCTGCAGCTCCTCCTAGTTTAGTGTCACTGGCTGTGGCGCTGTACCCCCTCTCACTGATCNAGCATGGAATAAAGACCTTTGCAGTGCCATATGGGAGAGCCTTCTCCCCTCCTTTGCCATCACTGAAGTTGCAGGCTGGCAGCTGGAGCAGCGGTGCGGGGAGTCCGAGATGGACTGCAGGAGGGCAGAGAATCCCTGCCTTGTCCCAAGAAGCCCCCGCTGCGCTCCCAGGGAAAGCTGCAGCAGCTAAGCAACACCTAGCACTGCAACAACTGGCAAACAGTGGCATCACAGGTCTAGCTACAGTGTCCAAACCTGCTGGGACCAATGCAACTACTTAAAGCCTTGACCATAACAACATGAAAATACCTTTTTCCTTAGATACAGCTGTTACAGCTTGTAGTCAAGTCTAAGCACTGGTTTGTAACTGCAAGAGGAATGCAGAAAATTTAGATATCTGAAATGCTGCAAGAAGTACCCAGAACTGCTTTCAGCTGTAGACAAACATTTTAGAAGAGTAACTTTTGCAGAATTTTACAATTTCTATCTCAAGTTCAGACTAATGCCAAAGGTTCAAGAAAGTGAAAATAATGGGAAAACAAAGATTAGCCAGTTTCAGGCAACCCATAAAAATTATGTACCAAGACAGGTTTTACTTTCTCCCAGCTACATAACCTTTACCTTAGTATATAAAAGTCCAACATGGGAACTGATGTATCACAAAGCAGAAAAAAGAAAAGGAAAATAAAAAGAAAAAACCCTAAATGAAAAGCAGCTAAAATGGATTAGGGACTCCTAAAATATAACCAACAGGAAACACAAGAGGAAAGGGGTGGGTTGCCTAGTTCAAAAAAGAGAACGCTCAGGGGGAATAGGAAAATATAGGAAAATACCAAAATGTAGAAGTCTGGAAAAATGAAATGGCCATTTTTATTTACCTGTGGCCACTGCAGGGAAGGCATGAAGAAGTTTCAGCCCGACTATACAGAAAGCAGATTGTAAGGATGGTGAAAAGAGTATCAAATTACTTGAAAATGCTTTTTAAGTAGTTCACTAATTAGCAGCAGTTCAATACGTCAGAGATACTCTGGATATGATGCCTAAGAGTTGGAATATGACTAAGAAGTTTCTTGAGGTCTCTGCTAGCCACAGCAGTCTGAGTTTCACTGCTGCAACTGGCAAGATTTGAATATCATTAATAGGATCACACACTGAAGACAAGGTCTCCAAATGGCACTTACCGTAGAGAACACCTCACAGTTCAGAATATGTATTTACCTTGTATGCTGTGTTATACCAATATAGATTAGAAAAACCTCAAACTTACATAAACCAAAAAGTACTACTTCCTTCTGCCATTGTTCACAATGGTAATTTCCTTCCTCTGCATATTTAAAACACAAGTTCACTCACAGGCAAAGGAATTCAGCTATCAATCCATGTGCTGCATGTCATCTCCTGCAAAAGGTACTTTTTCACCGAATTTTACGTACAAGGGCAACACAGAAATTGAGCACCTGTGAGATACCTCTATTTCCCCCTTTTTTTCTATATCACCCAAAGATTCAGAGTTCTGCCTCAAGGATTGTCATCTGGAGCCACCAATACCAAAGAGAACAGGGCATAAAAGTTTGCCTTGCTGGTGACAAAGGCATGTATTGTTGAGACAAGAATAGCTGTCTAAAAATGTCAAGGAAGTTCCACAGAATTTCCGTTGTCTCTCCCACCTGTTTCTAGATAAATATATCAAATATTTCTTCCCAGCTTTGGAGGCGGAATCTATGTGCTCAAAAAAAGTCGCAGACTCCCCAAGAAATAACAAGCATAGGAGAGAGAAATCACAGTTTAATTCTAATCCAAGAAGTTTCTGGAAGATAGTTTTTGGGGCTTTTTTCAATTGTTCACAGTTAACTGTACTCTACTACTATGCTACACGCTCTTAAAGATAAAGCCAGAGGGCAGACAAGACTTTTTTACAATACCCTGACAGAGAGTCAACCAAACTGAAGCAGAAAAGATAGTTCCTTTCCTTCGAACAAATGCCCATGCTCAACAGCAAGAGAGCTGGAGAGTAGGAGGGAGTACCCAGTATTATCCTGTGTAAAGTATGCTCTAATGTTCCATGATTGTCCCACTAAAGTCACTTTTAAGCCGAGACAAGTGATAGCAGACCACAAATACAGCACTGAAAACAAACAGCATTTCTACAAATATTAGCAACACTAGAGATGAGGAAAGCTTGCATCTCTTCATATGGAAATCAAATTCTACAAGTCTTTCTCTTCCCGCATTTAGAGAATCTGCTGCCAATGCTGAGAGAAGTCCTCCATAAAGTCGAAGGAAAGTGGCTGGACAGTGACTCCACCAAAGGACGACCTTCAAATCATTCCACTTTGTATTTAAAAAGAAATTTGGGAGACAGAAAATTTCAAAAATGAATAAATAATTATGCACTAGGTGTATTACTGAAATAAAACAAATACAACTTGCTCAGACGTTTGGTAGTAAAATCTATACAACAATGGATTTAACTCAGAAGGGCTTGGATACCAGGCCTAGTCCAAGAGGAAACAACACCTTGAAAACCAAAATTATATTACTGCATTAAACTAGATTTAGACTAATACTCATACACCACCAGACTTCCAAAATAAGTGAAATAAAAGGCGTCATAGAATCATAAGACTCATTTGTGTTGGAAAAGAACTCTAAGATCCTCAAGTCCAACCATCAATCCAACACTGCCAAGTCCATCAGTAAACCCCAACTTTAAGCATCAACAAATATCAACAAGTTGAACTATCTTTCCCCTCTTTACTGTTAGTGCAGCAGAAATACAGTCACTGACATACTGTTTTTGAGAAACAAGCATAATAAAGAGTGTTAATATTTTTATTACATCAATATAGCTACAATACATGTATAGAATGCTAAAAAGATTTGGAAAAACATGAATCCTGCCTGCTATTATATAATTATATAGACAGTCATACAATTAGAACTATACCAAATGAAAAAACGCTACCAGAAAAATTTTTAAAAGGGAGAAAAAAGCACAAAGACTACAAACACGAATGGGCAGAACATTTCTGTGAAGAATTTTAACACACATATTGCTGAATATAAAACCAAGGAGTCTCACAGCAAGTTGCTGATAGTAACTTAAAGTTCTAAGAGATAATGGTTTTTTATTCTGGAAGGCATCCACAAAACAAAAAATCCTCCCATTTGTTTCCTGATACACCTGTGAATGCTTTTTTTCTTGCTGCCATAATTGTAAGAAAATACAGAGCTATTCACTCAGTCTTCCAGTGGCTCTGCCCTATCCACAGAATTACAGAATCACCAGGCTGGAAGAGACCTTCAAGATTACTGAGTGCAACCCATGCCCTAACACCACCTCAACTAAACCGTGGCACTGAGTACCACATCCAATCTTTTTTTAAACACATCCAGGGATGGTGGCTCCACCACCTCCCTGGGCAGACAGTTCCAGTACTTTATCACTCTTTCAGTAAAAAACTTTTTCCTAACATCCAACCTAAATTTCCCTCGGCGCAGCTTAAGACTGTGTGCTCTTGTTCTGTCAGTTGTTGCCTGGAGAAAGAGACCAACCCCCACCTGACTACAGCCACCTTTCAGGAAGTTGTTGAGAGCGATAAGGTCCCCTCTGAGTCTTCTTTTCTCCAGGCTAAACAACCCCAGCTCCCTCAGTTGTTCCGCATAGGGCTTGTGTTCCAAGCCCTTCAGCAGCCTTGTTGCCCTCCTTTGGAAGCGTCTCAAAGTCCTTCCTGAACTGAGGGGCCCAGAACTGGACACGGCACTTGAGGTGCGGCCTCACTGGTGCCAAGTATAGGGAAAGAATGACTTCCCTGGTCCTGCTGGCCACATTATCCCTGATACAGGCCAGGATGCCATTGGCCTTCCTGGCCACCTGGGCACACTGCTGGCTCACCAGCCAGCTGTCGACCAGTGCCCCCAGGTCCCTTTCTGCCTGGGCACTCTCCAGCCACACTGTCCCCAGCCTGCAGCGCTGCAGGGACATTGTGGCCAAAATGCAGGACTCGGCACTTGGACATGTTAAACTTCATCTTACTGGACTCTGTCCATCCATCCAACCGTTCCAGGTCTCTTTGCAGAGCCCTCCTACTTTCCAACAGATGGACACATGCTCTCGGCTTAGTATCATCTGCAGATTTACTGATGGTGGACTCAATGCCCTCATCCATGTCATCAGTAAATATATTAAACAAAACTGGTCCCAGCACAGACCCCTGAGGGACACCACTAGTGACTGGCCACCAGCTGGATGCAGCACTATTCACCACCACCCTCTGGGCCCGGCCATTTAGCCAGTTCTTAACCCAGCAAGGAGTGCACCTGTCCAAGCCATTCCTATGGCACTATCTACCACTAGATACTATGCTTGAAGGCAAGGAAATCATAACATATACAGCTTAAGATTGCCTGCTAGCCTTCTTGAATTTCCATGAAATAGAGCTGCAATAAAAGGTTGAAGTAGATTTGGACTCTTTCACCTTCACAAACCCAAACACATTTATTTTATTATCTGGATTTCAGCAAATGTAGAGATATCTGCCACCAGAACATCAGCACTAACCATGTGAAGGAAATCCTTTAAATAAAATAAGATTTTTCCCAGTTTATTCATGGTGAAAAAGTTAGTCCACAATTCGTTGGCACCTAAGTAACTGTGGTATGATTTGACAAGTCACTGAACAATGTACCACCTTAACTGATGGCTAAGTGCATGTGCTCTCCTCTTCTTCGGTGCAGAAGAGAATGGACCAAGGGCTGCTTTTTCTAATTTAATTTACTTGTGTTGAAGGAAATATTTCACTGTTAATTCATCTCTCATCTGGATTATTATCTTCTTTATGAAAAAGTACCAGCTGTAAATTTATGATATTTAATTGGATTTTGCTGATCCAGTCTTCATGCTAGTCATAGTGTGAGGGAAGGCAGAGACTAGAAAAGAATTCTGATAGAACCATCACCAAGAAGACGTCAAACCTTTCTTCATTTAGTAATAGCTCTCAGTAAAGATTGCATGTGTTAGTTCTACTCCAGATCCAATTAGAGATTAAATAGACTCTCCTCTCTTAGACAGATTGAATTTAGATAGGATATAAAAGCTCTTCTGAGGCATTAGAGCAATATTTCAGATAAAGCAGGGAGCAGAATAATCATGTTTTATTTGAATGACAGTATAGTTCTGGCTAGCTTTAAAAAAACCTCAGTTTTCTTTATAGGGAAGTTAAAACTTTTCCCCTGAAAGAATGGACTCTTTTCCCAAGCTCTCTGCCATCTAGAGTTCCCCCAGCTCCATGCCAGCTAGATCACAATCCTAGTTTTCCTGCTTAAGTACACTCCAAATTCTTCCGTATAATTTGATGCTACGTGCTACTTACTTTCACTTTTTCAAAATACTGCTTCCAGAGAAGCAGACCAAGTGAGGGAGTAAGTTTAAATAAAGTAGCCTGACTACTTGTCAGTGGTTGGATTAATTGCTTTCCATGAGCATTTGTCTGCAATACTGAACCATTCAAGGGGAAAACGGAGAATTCAAAACCATTTACTGTCATCTTCAGTTTCTTCAAACAGGCCACTCTGACAGCCAAGAAGATTATCAAGTCATTCTTTCCTGGAATTCTTATCCAGAATGTTATGATACAGGCTCTTTAATTGTTAGAATTTCCTCTGCTAATCCTACATTAAGGGAGAGTTGAGTAAAAGAAAAAGGAGTTTTACTCAATGTAGGCACTTATTTGATCACACAATGCTCTGTGACATCTAACCTATACGTTAAGAAACCAAAGAGCAAAAGTTAAAGCATGCCGTTGCTTTATATCTTATATATACATTTATTTGCTCTACCTTGAATGATGTTTACGTAACTAAGACAAACCTAAAAAAACCCCAAAAAACCTTAAACCTCATTGTATGAAGTGTTCTTTCTCTGTACATTGGACAATGGAGCTACATATTCACAATAAATCTCAATATTTAAAATTTTCTGGGCAATAGAAAGAAACCATCAAATCTGTGGGTTTACATTTTTCCCCTAAGCGAATGTTTTTTGCTTAAGAGACAAATAACACCAGTACAAAGAGTAAGCACAGCCTATAAGGAGCAATGAAAACTCTACTAAATCATGTTTCTTATGTTAACAGGACCATGTCTCTTCCCTATTTTATGCTCAGTACCTGAGCAACTGGGGCCCTTCCAGAACAAGTATCAGTCTTAACTAAGCAAAGTCTTTCACAGCATCTGATCACTCGTCCATAGAAAAAATACCCTGCACCTATCAGAGAAATACTGTGTGTTCAGATGAAAACACCATGGAAACATGAGTGAAGAAAGAACAAGGGAAGATATTAAAATCTAGCGAGTATCTCCTCAATCATCTCTTGAAAATATCCCTTGCTTTTGCTAGAATATCAGCAGATTAAGTGTAATCAGACAATTTAAAACTTTTTAATTTTTGGTCCTGGTGCCTTTTCCTTCTTGCTCCAGAACTTCAAGACATAATTTTGGTAGAGTGGTTGACAATGTCTGCCATCCTGAACATGACAATCTGATGCCTATTTCCAGGCCCTTCATATTTAAAATAGTTTTTCACAATCAATTTAAACCAATTAAAATATTGCACAATGATATATTTAATTCAATATATCTAAGAAACATTTAAATGGAAAATATTTTAAAAGAATCAGTAAGAAACTTCTTATATTTTTCAAAATTTTATCAGTAAACTCAGCCCACTCTAACTGTTACTGAGATACTGTATTAAAGTCATCATTTCATAACCCTAGTTCTCGTCCTCCTTGGATGAACTAGACTGTATTATTTGGATGTCTAAATAAAATACAACTATTCATTGTGTTTAACATATAATGTTGAAACATCCAATTATATCATGGAACTCTAAAATGAAAAATTGAATAAATCTCAGTTCCTAAGGAAGATGGGAATTGAATAACATCAGCTCTCCTGTGAGCCTTCTGCTGCCACTCCTACTTACACTGAGTAGTTGCTCCTTCTGAACTTAGCACGAAACAAATTAATGGAATCAGTGACTGATTGAAAAATTTGCACAGTAAGATTATATGCTGTCTCCTGAAATGTATTTATGAATTTTGACATTTACTTTACAAATTCTCAAATCTCTACCATAATTCTCAGCTGTCATTTCCTCTCACTGGAGAAGTGAAACAGAACTCTCTGGTCAACCACTCCTGAAGTCTAAAATCAACTTTTCTAACAATATGCTGTTACATAATTTAAAATATCTGATTACTTTTTTACAGTTACTTAACCACAGTAACCAAAACACACAACCTTAGTATGGTTACTCACTTTCTTCTTCTTTGTTTTCCATATGATCTTCACTGTGTCTTCCCAACCACTGCTCCCCAAGCTACTGTAACTAGATCAAGGATTCAAAACCACAAAGCAGGGGCATATTCTTCCAGTAGTGATGTGATAACCTAATTCATGTACAGATATTGCCTATGTCTATTACTGTGGTGGCAGGTAAATCTCAGTCTTAGGAAGTTTACCAATCTGGCAAAAATGCACCAGAAGCTGTGAGGCTGTAGCATAGTATGTCAAGCACACATCATAGAAGGATATTTAAGGAAATTAACCTAGTATGTCATCACCTACAATGCGGACACTTTTCCCTGACTGAATATAGTTAAACTGAAGGAAAGGAAAAAAAACAAAGCAACCAAACCAGCTAATACAAACTCAACAGCTGCTGCAACAGCTGCTCTGATCGCTCTAAGCACCAATTTAGCAGGCCAGAGTGGCTAAATGGTGTAAGTCTGAGTAAAAATACCACTTTTTATTTAACTCTGAAGATGTTTCAGACTACTAATGATACTGAAATCAAATTCACTATTTGAGCATCAACTCTGAGACATGTTTCTAAGTAACATATCCTCATCAAACGCTTCTATATAAAAACTGTTTACTGCTGGTCTTGTAGCTGTCAACAACCTCATAATTGAAAGTAATTCTTAATTTTGCTGATTAAATGTTAGTCTCCCAGTTCCATGGTCTGTGGTTCCAAAGGGGCAAACCATAATTACAGTAGTCATATCAATAAATGCCTTCCTGTAATATTAGAATGAATGACTAATACGAACATTTGTGCCAAAGTCCAGTTCCATTAAAACACAAGAACCGACCCTTCCCCTCCCTTCTCTGACTGTACTCCTTCATGAATGTTTTAACAAGAAAAAGAATTTGCATAATTTTGCAAAAATAAAAGCTCATATTTCTATGGCAACAAAATCCCAGCATGCAAGGATTATTAAAAACAAAAATGCAGAACTACAAAACCAGAGCAGTTGTTCAGGTCCAAATTAAAAGCTTTTCTTCTCAAAAATATTTTCCTCAGCTTTCCAACGGCATTTAGGGCTATTCAATATTTGCATATGATATTTCTGAGGACATCTCACCGCATGATGATCTTGAAAAAAAAATCCATGGATGCCTCCTAAAGTGTTTACTTGCTACTGAAAAAGCTTAAACAGCGTATGTAGCAGCAAGAAATAGTTAAATTCTGTGTCTTTGTTAGAATCACAGGATCGTTAAAGTTGAAAAAGAACTTGAAGATAATTGAGTCAAATCATTAACACAG
Source organism: Oreocharis arfaki (assembly GCA_013398015.1). Lineage (NCBI taxonomy): Eukaryota > Metazoa > Chordata > Aves > Passeriformes > Paramythiidae > Oreocharis > Oreocharis arfaki. Next base: position 344,539 of record VZRR01011791.1, read on the forward strand.
CCCACCGTGTTCACCACTAAAATATATCTCCAAGTGCCATTGAGTGGTACAACCAACTGTTGTTAGTACAGTACACCAAGGTAGACCGTGAGTATTCTTGATTTCAGGCTTTCTTTTGTTTCCATGTTTGTAAAGCACCAAGCAAAACAGCCCAGGAATGTTATTTTTAAACTTTGTCACAACAGAAAATGGAAGAAAAAAACCCCTTCATTTCTAGCCAGCCAAAGGTCATTTTCCTATCTCCTTCTACTTAACTGGTTTGCAACATTAATATTGACAATAACATACCACAATGATGGCTGCACTAGTAATTCAAAGCAAAGTATGACATAAGAAGCACTTTGGGATCCTTTAGGAAACTGAAATACATCATAATGTTTCAAGCATGAAGGAGTTGTGTAACTGGAGTATCTGTTGGGCAAAATTATTCTGTCAGGAAGGATATACTGCTTTTAATAACTGCCAGTGTTTCTAAGTGGGAGATTTTGAATGAAATAAAATGTAAATAAAACAATATTCTGAGAAAATTCTTTCTTTTCTAAGAAAAATGCAAGGATTTGCAAAGCCCAAATATCTGCTCTTCAGAGGTTGCTTGTCATTTGATATAATAAATGCAACAATAATATATTCTTATTTAGTATTTTGCTGCATATCATGGAGACCTCTAAGGATCACCTATCAAAACAAAAGCAGTGAGAAAAACATTTGCATATTAAAAAAAGATATAGATGTGTAAAAACTTGTCTCTATGTACTACAATTCACCAACACTAATCATAGAAAAAAATCCTTGCATTTTGCCTTCATTTTTCAGGTAAAGGGGAAAACAAAACAGTGAATCAGAACCCAGTGATTTTTTGTCTATTTTCAGTCAGTAAAATCCATATTTTGAATTACTTTGCCTCTGGAGCGAATGCTTTCTCATTATTAAATCCATGGCCACTTTCCTGGCTTGCTAGTTTTGCAGCCTTTCTTCTGCTAACCTTATTCATGACAAACTAACATAGTTTTGAAAAACACCTATTTTTTTTTAGAGAAAGAAACTTGTGTTTGATGTTAATTGAAATGAATGCTAGTTAACAGTAACTAAATGTATGTATGTATCACACAAAACCTGAATTTTAATACTGTTTTACTCAAGGAACAAAGATATTTCAGAACAGTACAGACAGCACTTAATTAACAAATATGCTTTAAGACAGATTTTTCTTTTTAGAACAGTGTAGATAAAAATCTATCATGCCATTCTTTATTGTACCCATGAAAGCAATTCTGCACTTGCTATCACCATCATGGTAATCCACAGATGATTATTACCTGAGGCAATGTGCTCATATATAGGAACACTACTTGTGTGCAGGCACATGCACACACAATGCATCATATGCACACTGTGAAAATAAAACTTGATATGTACGCATCTCTGAAAACTACAAAACTGTGCTGCTGTTTTAAAGAGTAAGAAAAAAAACACGCTTGTTTCAAATAATCTTAAAGAAGAGGTACTTTCTGAAAAGCTTTCCAGGTAATTTTTTCCTTTTTTCAAGTTCAAAGTCTTCATCTTTCTTAGACATGATTTTCTACGAAAAAACCTGTACATTTCTTCTTAGGATGCTGAAGGAAGGATGAGCAATCAAGCTAATGAGATTGGAGAGCAAAGGAAAGAAAGACAGAAGACATGAGAACTGATGCCCAAGACTGAGAAAGCAGAAATGGCATAGCTTTGTAAGTCCTCTATATGAGAATTTATTCCTTCAACTTCAATTTGCCTTAATGGGAGGTGACAAAAAAATCCTTTAGCCACTGCAAGGATAATGCAGCTCTATGAACTTGGTGATTTCTGCAATCATGTGTGCTATTTTTAACATTACTTTATCATTCTTTCCCCTTAAACAAAAAATATTACAAAAAAGTATTCTCCATATATCATCCTGATTAGAAAAAATACATTATTCTACAACAGACTATATAGGTTTCCACTTATTATTTGTTCCTACAGGTAGAGCGCCTTCCTTTTACAGACTTGAAGCAGCATCTTTTCTACCAATTACCAATTTATATATTGTATCTTTTATGGGAAGAAAAAAGGACTCTTATATTCATGAGCTACCTCTGCTTTAAAGGCAGAACGACGGAGAAAATTTGCTTTGGATGAATTAATAGCCATCAAAAAAAGAGGGCAAGTCTACTGCCCAAGGGTTACATGTGCTGAAAGAATCAACATCAATCTTACACTGGCATAAGCTCTATGACTGTCTTATTCAGAGTCCCATTTGAAGGATTCATCATCAAAAAACATTGCAGTTCCATGAGGTATGTTAACATAGAGAGTGTGATTAATATAACATGAATTTGAATTCACACAGGTAGGAGAAAGTTCTACTGAGATTAAATGCTCTCAAGCCTGACGACTTCAGACACTTAATCATGTAGATATTTTGCAATTTTTTTTTTACAGAAAGTGCTATGTGGATATAAGTGGAAGTCACATATTTCAGAGAAAGCTTCCTATTCCCTTCACAAATTCACCTTTCAAAATGTCAGAAATTCCTTTACCTTGGGCTATAGAATACATTGCACACAAATTGAGCATGAAAACCATGTGAGAGTATTGTCCTATATACACTTTATTTTAATGTTCTGAAAATATCAGAGGCACCTAAAAAGCACTACAACACTCACAAGCTTGGGGAATAATTACATTAAGCCAAGATATAAATTGGTATCAATGTGACCATAATGAATGCACATGATGAACATACAGTAACAATCCACATACAGCAATAAAATAAAATAATGTGAAAAAAACCTATTTCTACTGAAAAATTATCTTCTTCACGTCCATGTTAGTCACCTAACTCATCTAACTGGATCTTTTGTACTTTTCCAGAAGATATACTTGACCTTACTAGTTAAAAGAGATCCCTTCTTTTTTTGTTGCTTTCTCTACAAATGCTGACACTTTTCAATTTAATGGAGACTTTTTAAAATGAAATTCCTTACCTTACAGTACATGGGCACTGTGTATATTATGTCTGGTTGCTATTACAAGAGTGGATATTACTCACCTTTGATGATTGGCAGTGCCCTTTTTTAAAAAGATTTATTCCAAACTTCACTCGTTTGTAGTATGAAAGAAAGATAGATCCACCATCTCTCAGACAATTCCCTGAATCAAATTCAGCTCTGATTTTCAGGACTGAAAAATTATTAGGATTCAGAAAAGGCCATTGGCATAATTACAAGGAAAAAAAAATCTACACAGAGATCATCGAAGAGCAACCAAGTTAAAAAAGAGAGAGAGGACAGTGATGTTTCAACAGATCACTAATTGAAAACCAAAAGTTTAGTGATAGACTGCAGTCTTTTTCTTGACTCTACCTAAAAGATCAAGTCCAGCCATTAACCCAGAACCATACCTTCCCTTCACCGAGTTGCTGCCTTTTAGATATCTTAAAACATCTCCTTCAATCCTTATTGATTTTATTAATATACATTTGTCATTAAATAAACTCAGTTCTCCATGTTTTTCTTTAAGTCTTACCCTCTCTTCGGCTATTTCCAGCTGGCAATAGAGCCCTGGACCCATCAACATCCTTTTGGGAGGGGCAAAGAGCCTATAAAGTTGGAATTGCAACAGTGTCATTCGCAAAGAGAAAAGTTTAGATGCAGAACATTGAAAAAAGTTTGACAGAACAACAGTTTCACCTTGAGAGGTCTGCGTTTATGTGTGTGCAGGCAAATGTAAGTTTTTTTATGCATACAGCAAGCAAACTGTATTTGAGATAGCCTACATGGAGAAGATACACAAACCCTGGTACCAGGTGCTTCAGAATCTCTCAGGAAATATCCCATTTGATTGCAGCAAAAATTCTCATACATCAAATTTCTAAATAGAAAAGCACTCCCTACTCTAATGTCAGGATAAATGTATTTTGAGAAGTAAAGTGAAACATCTATAAAACTGTAATAATGAAATATTATTTTTTAAAAAGCACTAAAAATAAGTTTAAGCTCTTTATCTATTTCTCTCAATATAAATTCAGTTTCTAGCAACTGATTTATTCATGTTTCCTCATTTGTATCCTTGGAGAATGACATTATCTATGTTCATTGAAGCCCAGAAGAAGAATGATAAAATCTTTCTGAGTTCTGGTGCTGCAAGTAATTGTTTGAAAAATAATTGCAATTTTACAACTTTAAGCAGTAAAATCTCAGTATAGAATTCCATCACGTACTCCAGCATCTTTAAACACTATTAACAGCATATGAATCTTGAATCTAATAGAATCTAGGATTTTTTTATTAGCCATTATTACTTGGTTTCAACAGCTTTTTAAAAGTTATTCTGAATTTCAATAAATAGGTTGGAAAATCTCAATTTTATATTTTATCCAGGATACCAACTTTTGACTTCCCTTTAATGTCTTCTGAATTCTTGGTGTAACAAAAAGCCATAAAACTGAGAAAGAATCAACCCTTGCATGTAGTTCATATATAATACATAAATACAAGGTCTTCTGAGTGTGATTAATGTGATTTATATACCTACACAAATTTCCTTTAATTGGATGTGTTCATTCTTTCTCTGTTTCTGTTGGCAATGTCTGTGTTCTCCTCATTTCTAACATAAGTCAGGCTGCTAGGTCCTAATAAACCAAATTTTGACTAACAATGTAAATTTTTTCTTCCATCTCAAACTCTTCAATATTTAGCAGGGTTTCATGCTGCCTTAGATTTAATGCAAATGGTGTAGTACGAAGCAATGATTGACTTTATAGCTCTAACATAAAATGTGAATAAAAAAGCTATCACTTCACAATAGCATTAAGAAAAAAAAATCATTAAAAATGTTGACCTTAACTTAGTGCTGTCTAAAATATGTCTTAAATGAAGACTTTGACCTACACAAAGTTATACAAGCTTCCAGACACAGTAAGAACACATCATAAACTCCTTCAAAAATGCTAATCTGTATTTAAATAATGCTCATGTATCAAGTTAATCACACACAATCAGAGAGTGGGTTTTTTTTGCCATAGCATCTCTCTACAGGTTCCAAGTCATTGTTTTGGTTTTGTTCAAGACCCTATGCACTTATTTGGTCATATGACAAATTAGCCTCTCCACTGCTGCAAAATTTCTTAGATCTACAGTTGTTTGAAATTTAGAAGGGACAGAGCTTAGATCCAACACTGTCTTTTAGTCCTCCACTGCCATGACCTCCTTCATTAATGCATAACTTCTGTTTCTTCATCTGTCTCTTCCCACTCTCCCCGTAGCTGTATTGGCCCACTTGTTTCATAATCTCTTGCTTAACTACCAATTACAGTTTAAGTAATTGCAGGTAAGTAAATCACCTTTTCTGTCAAACTGTATTTTCTAATCTATTCAGCATTTCATTCTCTTGCCTCGACTGTAACTGAGCTATTCTCTCGCTCAGGAAATGAGTGCAAATTGCAGTATACTGGGTTGGTGGGCAGGACAGCACTGACATGTGCTTGCATTCTTACACTAATCCATATGCACGCGGTATTGGCCACAGCTGGACACGCACAGACCTTTGCTCAGACTAACTGCAGCTGCTCTCGCTTTCTCAGAGATGTTTCAGAACTGATCTCCTGCTGATAGAAACTGCTGTAGCTCCATGAACTTAATTGATTTCTGAAAATTTCTGCTAACAGGGAATCTGTCTTTTCCTGCTGCACCAAGTGCCAACTAAGCTGTTTATATCTCACTTCTGAAGAGCTAAAGATAGTCCTAACAATCTCTGGGGAGTGAATTAATGTCCAAGGTCATTGAGCAAGAATTACCATTACTTAACACTTGAAACAATGTCTCTTTTCACTACATTTCACAGCGAATGCATACAGTGCTGTATCCACATAAGTCTACTAAGAATTTAATAGCCAGTATCTTTTATTAATCAATTTCTGAAAGTCAAGCAGAAAGAAGGTAGCTAAGGTCCACACCAAAACATCTAAACTTCTTATATTAGGTAAAAGAAAGAATGGAGTGTGTAACAGCAGGGAACAAATTGCTACATATTAAGCCTGCATAAATCCATACATGCAGGCCATGAGGTTTTATTTTAAAATCTAAGTGTGCTGTGCTTGGGAAACAAACTTAAAAAAGCATGCAGCCCCTGAGCGGCATCTGTAACACACAACCTGTGTACTCACACATCAGCCTGTCCCGTTGCCTCTGTCATCTTCATGGCCTGGCAACAAACTTTCTGCATAAAACCCTGTGCACCTTCTTGTGCACCATTAAACTAGTCATTAATAGGAAAATATGTATTTCTAAGCATATTTAGGAAGAATGTAAAATTTCACAGTCCTGTACAATGTGTGTGGAATTCCAGTGCATTCTCAACATGATTTAAAATATTTTAGCTTAAGTTAAGAATTGGGTTTTTTTCAAATGCTTTTTCACAGTGAAGTGTAACTTCAGGTGCACAGCCTTCTGTACAAATAACAGTGCTCAAAAAGACACATCAGGGACTGTCATTTGTAATATGTAGAAGCTGTATTTTGAAATATTCAGATGTGAGCAGGGCTAGTCTTATTACATCTTCCAAGAACTGGTGAAATTGTAAATGGTAAAAGTATTTTTTTTTCTTTATTTCTCAATATATTAGTTGGCAATAAATTAAATTAGTTTTCCCCAAGATGAGTCTGTTTTGCCAATAACAGTAATTAGCAAGCAATCTCCCTGTCTTAACCTCTATCCATCAGCTTTCTTATCCTATTTTCTCCCCCTGTCCCACTGAGAAGAAGGAGGGAGAGAGCATCTTGGTGGGAGCTTGGCCCTTAACCACAGTTTACCCACCAGACCACCTCATTTTCATTCTGAAACAGTTGACTTGAGATTATTATGCACAGTGTGCAAACATCAAGATATGCCTACTAGAAACAGAAGAAAACGTCTCAATGATATTTTTAGTTACAGCTTGTGGAAAACACTAGGTCTTTTTATAAATACCTGAAGGCAAGCAATACAATCTATTTAAACTCTAAGATATCTAAAGTGTCACTGAAGTCAATGGACAATTGGATTGGATTTCAACAATCTGAATTGAAGCTATGGTGTCTAAGGTTGCCTAGGACCTCACAGATGTACCACAAAAAATAATTAGAAAAGGTCAAAAATATCCAAAAATACAGCTTTATGAAGACTTTAACTTGCAGCTAATTCAATTTTTTAAAATAGTTTTCCCATGTTAACACATTGCTTTACATCTAACAAGTTACACTAATATGAGTTTATTTAGATACTGGCTGAATTGATTAAAATGAACAGTAAATGGATGGTTCTACAACTGAAAGAACTCCTAACTTGTAGTGTGTCAGCCACACAGCCACAAGTCTTCAAAGAAAAACCAGACTTCCCCTAAGTCAATAAACCAGGTATGGCACATACTGTTTCTCACTGTATTTTAGACCCTGTGGATCTATCTACTCCCACTTAACTACCGTGAACATAGGCACTCATTACTGGCATTTAAGATTTCTAGTATGATCCTTAATCTCTGGGAAAGGTCATGGTACTGTATTTCACCAGAGAGTAATAGGCATGTCTGAGATTAAAAAACAAAAGCATAATGCAATAGTTCACAATACAGTGATTTCCAAATAGTCAACTGTATCTCTGTGATAGAAAAAAGAAGAAGATAGAAGCTGCAAAAAAAAATTATTTCTATGATTTTAATTTTAAAGTAATTACTAGTACTTAACTGCTTGTGGGTTTGTAACTAATACAGAATCATAAAACAGTTGAGCTTGAGAGGGACCTCTGGAGATAACCTTGTCCAATCCCTAAATCCAACCAAAACTTTAGATGATTATTTTTTAATTTAATTGATATATATATTTAATTTGGCTTAGCCTTATATGAAAAGGAGTCCAACTGCATGTAAGACCTAGAAACAGTTAGACCATTCTGACCTTGAACAGTTTAGCATCCTCTGCAACAGCAAAGAGCATCTAACTTCAATTTGTGAGAATGCAAAAGAAAAGAGGAAAAAGATGCCAACATAACTAGATGAGTAGAAGAGGCTTTAAAAAAGTAAATTCCCTACGGTCTCCATTATTCCTCAAAAGAAGGATGAAAAAGGAACACATAAAGAATGTCACATTGATACCATGAAACTACCTGGAATAGGAGTTAAGTTGACCTGAGGAGTGTTATTACATTTTAATAATGAAGCAATTTCACTTCTAAAATGCTGTTTTCTTTGTTCTGGAACTATTCAGAAAATCCGAAGAAGTTTGCCTGACAGTTTAATCCAAAAAGTATTTCAGAGGCTAAACTGACAAAACAGAATTTACTAGTCTTCCACAGTTGTGCTGCTAATTATCTTTATTTTAATAAATACCTGCCAACCAAAAATATCTACTCCAGGTCAAATGAAACCTTTGATCTGTAATAAAATCCTTTGGTTTTTCAATTTAGTTGGACCAAAAAAAGTTTTTATCATGCGTTGATCCCAATAAATTCCCACTAGCTTTCTCCCAGGCATTTTCATGGCCTTATGAAAGACGGATTATTCACCCAGACACACTTGAGAATGATTTCCATATTGCCAGAATCCCTGGTCTTCACTCATGGTTATATCTCCTCACCCTTGAAATGAATGCACATGAATTATCTGCAGTGCTAATCATAACTACCCATTTTCAGATTAAAAACCTAGCTGCACTAGGGAAGAAGCAACTGTGAGAACATCAAGCTGCAGAATAAATATTTGAGCTAGATAATTTAAGAGGGTATACAATTGACTGTTCGTTTGGCTGCTTACTGTAAATCACAGGTGTCTCCACAGTGCCTTATCACTTGCTGTTTTCTAAGAAAACAGGACTTTCTGCTTGGTAAGGGCAGGCCCTCAGGACACTACAGAGTTTATGCTAAAGTTCAGAGGAGGGTATGAAAGCATTGACTATGCATCAGGACATGAACTGCTATCACAGTCACACTCTCCTGGGTGGCACAAATATTTATGCAGCTTTCAGGACATTTAATTTAAATTAAATCCCACAGAAGTTAAGTAAGTTTTCCTGGAAATCCATCTAGGCACAGGATGACCTTGTTTTCACTTGGGGTTCTTCTCATGTGTTTCCATCCAATTAAAACTACTTCTCAACTCACTGAGTTATCTCCTTATTTGGATATGCTGACTCTCTATATTGCTTTTGTCTACTACAAAAAAGCTTTCATCAGATTTTTTTAAATTGATGTACCAATATCAAGTTGGTGCAAAATTGTACAAAAGTCAGTGAATTATTGCACTGAATTTTTATTATATTCAGAGGTGCGAGGACTGGAAGCAGTCTAAACTGGAGAAGCTGGCAGTTCAGTAATTAATATCTGAGCTAGATTATTAAAAGTTATCTCAGAATATTTATAGCACCCTGCTGATAGCAGTAGAGCTAGGGCAATTACTTAATAAATACCCCTTTGGTCTGCTGAGGATATATAAATAACGGACTGCTCATGTGTTGCTGAGAGGTTTCCAGTTGCTTCATCTTATGCAGAAAGCTAAAATACATAAATATTTATTAATAGCAATTATATTTTCCACTAGAACAATATACAGCCATGACTGGATGGAAGAGTGACCTTTGCAATCATGAGCTGATTCTAGCAATGTTTACAATTTTGTGTTTTGAGTTAAATATTATAGTTTGGAAAGCTGATGCTTTATAATCTGCCACATGCAAGCATTTTAATTACTTACATAGAAACATTTCTGTCATGTCTAAACCATTATTTACAAATTGTATTGACTGTAGTTTCCTTATAGCTATGTTACACATGGGACACTGTATTTTAGTTTCATTTGTAATTGAGAAAAATGACAAGCTATTATTTTTGTGAGCTGTCTCCCTGATTGGAGATCTGGGAGTTAGTGCACAGGATATCTAACTTGTCTGTACAGGCTTCTATCATAACTCTAATACCAGAGCCACAATGAGACTTCCTGTGTTTAAGCTTCCTTCGTAGTGTTAAGTAAAAAAACTGTAACTGCATAGTAAACTGTCCAGTGCAGACTCTCAAAGAGATTTCCAACATAAATTACAACCTAAAGTACTTCTCAGGCATGGGGCAGGAACTGGACCCTTTTATCAAGCTTTTGTCATCATTTTTTAGCATTTTTCCAAACGGAATACTTCCAAGTTAAAGTGAGAACTGCAGGGGATCTAGCCCAGTCTAACGTTATATACCTCATTTAGTCTTAGATATGATAATCCCAATGTTCCTCCCCTGCCAGTGGAGAAGTAGAGGGTACCCCTAAATTCATGCAGAGCATAAGTTAATGCTATGAATTGTCCTCTGGGGGAACTTGCCTCTCTCCTTCGGTTACACAGGGAGTCATCAAAACTGGCTTGGGAACTTAACATACCAGAATAGATCTAATTATCTGGCATGATTTCTGCATTTCCCATTTAGGAAGGTCATTCGATAAAGTGAGTGGTGAGCCAGAAAATCACAACTGTTTAAATTGTTTACAACAGTTTTCTCTAGTGACTTTCATACTGCCAAACAATTAATGTGGTTTGAAGTTTTTGCACACTCACCTAGACGTATGTATACTGCAATGAGGTCTTTCTTCAGTCTCCTCTTCTCCAGGCTCACCAAACCGAGTGACCTCAGCTGCTCCTCATAAAGCTTCCCCTGAGAGCCCTTCACTATCTTCACTGCCCTCCTTTGGACACTTTCTAGTAGCTTCATATCCTCCTTATATTGTGGCACCCAAAACTGCACACTACTTGAGTACTCTTTAACAGTTGCTCTTAATTCAACAGCACAGTGTTTCAATAATGTGGCCATACCAACGGCCTCCAAACTAGAGAACAGAGCAATTCCTAGATTATTAGAACAGACATGTCCTTAAGGTACCCATGAGAACAACAACTCTGACAGTGTAGCTTAAAAACTACTTCGCAAACTTTCATTTTCATTTTTGGTAATCTACGTATTTAAAACTCATTCAATCCAAGTGCCATCACATGGCTCAATAAAGAATTTTGTACATTGCGTTTTGGCCCAAGAACTGTTTTATTACCTCAGCTTCAGCCTACTGGAATGAGAAGTCCATGATGAAAATTACTAAATTATTAGGCCCGCATTTTAGTAGTTATAGCTCTTGACTCAATAGAGTATCATTTTACAGTAAAATGAGGAAGTATATTATATTTTAAGAGCATTTAAAATTGTCTAAAGTAATAGTTTTAAGTCCTAATACACTGCGCAAGACTTTTACCAAACTAAGAAACAGACACAAATTAGTACCATATTGTACACATGTTGATGAAGATAATATCCTGCCAAGTATGAAAATGTCATCCTAAAATAGAAAGTCACATTTCCTCAGGATATTGATCTAGCTTAGCTGGATGCTATAAAAGACAGAAAAGTGGATAATGTAACTTCAGACATGAGAAGTTATTAAGTGAATTGACTGTTGGAGCAAGACCTAATCCTGAGTCCCTACAGCACAAGAATTTCTCAGGTCAGATTGTTTTTATAGCTCTAACCTAATGCAGAGCACTTTTGGGAAGGAGGAGGAACTCTGAAGAAAGTAACTTGCTGTGGTGCCTGCATCACCATTATTTGCTTACTTGACTCACAAAGTCACAATTTTTTTTTTTTTGCTGGAGCTCCACAATTCCCTTTGAACATTTTTGCAAAGACTTGATTTCTAGTCAAAGTGCTCTAGCAGTAATTTCTACCGATGAAAGTGTTTGTTTTCAAGTTCATGGTGTTCTAATACCTAAAAAGCTTAATCGGTGACTTAACAGACATGTGAAACAAGATATGACTAACAACATTTAAAAATTACATTGATTGTCAGACATTTATATGCTGGATCCGGCTATACAAGAAACAGCAACAGTCACTCAGCGGAACTATGTTCATGGACCAAAAATCGGCCATCTGCAACTTGTGGTGTCTACAAGAATACAGAAGACAGCACCAATGCAGAGTTGATACTGAACCAGCACACAGCTTAGAACAAGAATCACAATTCCACTTTGAGGACACACACTGTCATTCCTACGGCCCAGAGAAAGATGTTTAAAGTTTAGGACGAGACATTAGGAAATGAAGTACATCTTCTCTGTCTCATAACTGGCGTTGATAGTACACAAAATACCATTAATTTGTGCACCTTTAAAGGAGTACAGTGAGCTCTACCACAGCTGAGGAATTGGTGACTGAAAAAGATGAGGGCATGACCACACATAATTTTCTACCACTAGCTGTCCCACAAAACTCACTTTTGTGGTTAGTAAAAGGCAGGTTTTGTAGTATTGACCTCATTTCTGCAATAGAACTGAGACAACATAAGCTGGGAAAAGCGTTTTTCATACCACTATTTTTCTTGCAAAGGCCCACTCGAGAAACCAGAATATGCCTTGAAAAGCGGTTGCACTAATTCTTTTTTCTGTAACCGCCTATGATTCTACTTGAGCTGATTTATTGCTTCCCCTTCTTCAACCTTATTTAGCTATTTTAGTACCGGCTCAGATCACTTTCGAGGGCTCACTGCTTTTAATATACTCCAGTACAAAAATGGAGTGTGTGACTCAATCACATAAATTAGAAGAGTAATAACAGTGTTGTTTCTTCACTTATTTTCATACTAACCTGAATCAAAGCTACCTTTAAAAATTATTAATGCGTTAATACCAAGGATATACAGATTCTAAATTGTTCTAAACAATTAGCAGATTATAATGTGAAGACAGAAATAAATCATCCCTGAAAACCAGACATTTAAAAGGATTTTCCTACCATACAATCACAAAGTATCTCCCTTCTTTCTGATGAGTGTCAAATGCAATAGACAGGAATTTACAGCATAACCTAATTGACAAGAAGCAAACAATAGTTTGTGCTTTGACGTCATGACAAACACCTGCAGTTCTTTTACAAAGTACAGGTAATTTTCCCTCCAGGCCACCTACCTGAATTGCCAGCATACATTTCGATCTCTTAGATTTTCCTATACAAACCCTTTTTCAGGTACAATTCAAAATCAAATAACAATGGTGAAGGTAGGACACAGAGTGGTCTGCCAGAGAACCAGACTTGCTGTTTCAAACAAGACCTTCATTTATTGTTAGATCTTCATGTGATAAAAGTTTCAATGTGCAGTTAGGAAGACTAAAGACCATTAAATCCAAAGACACCTCCATGAGTTGAGGTACCCAGGCTACAGGTTGCTTGAGGTTAGGAAAGTATGCGATAAAGTATCATTATATCCTTACCGGCTTCTTACACTCTTCCCTCGGCACTTGCTGGCAATTGCGATTAAGCAGGCTGCTGGGCCGAATGGACTTTCCTCTGGTGCAGTTTAGATACTGTTATATTCTCAAACTCTGTCTCTTCCTAGGAAATATACTAATGATTTATGATTCTATGTAAAGAAATGAGGAGTGTGAACCTTTCTTCTGGTGTCTTACGAATGTAGTCACAGCTACACACTCAGAAGGTGATGTCTTTGCATATATCTGTTTTCTCTGAGGAAAAAAACAAAACTACTTGGCAAGATTTGTTCTAAACCTGAATCTATGATCTCTCTCTCTGAGAACAAACTCTTCTTCTCAGATCTGCAGGGTAAATCCTGCTTGTGGATTACCGGTTTATTACAGACTGTGCTTCCATTTCTTTCAGCATTGCAGGTGAAAGTTCTTCAGAGCCACAGCAGAATACTTTATACTGATTCACAGAACACCTAATATACACCCAGATCAAAGATCTGTAATAAGATAGCAAATATATGTCAGTATACCCAATACTGATTGAGATCAAATGGGAGAATTTTTGCCTTAGTAATCATAAGATACAAAAAATCGCCCACAAAAATGACACATACTTAAAACTATTCTTCATTTTCTTGCTAGTCAGCCAGATGAGAATTAGATCATATGTAAGCATGGATCTACACTCTTCCTAGTTACAATCCCCTTCTGAATTCCACCTTTTCCTTTCTTCCCTCCCTAAAAACAAAGACCTCAGTAGGCTCATGAGATATTTTTAGACCAGTTTTTAACAACATAATTGTCCCTAAAGCTTGCAGCAATTTGAATCTCCCTGTGGTGAGTTGACACAAAAACTAATAAGGAATAAATAAATAAGTTAACTTATTAATTAATAAAGAGAAATTACTAAAAGCTCTCATGGAGCTTACAATGACAAAGCAGACGTATGCACAACAGTAAGAACCTTGGGAAGTCTGAGATCAGTGAACATGCCATATGCCCGTAGTTGGAGCTACCTGCCTAATTGGGGTGGTTTTATGCTGGCTTCTAAAGGGATGCTGAATGTTGTCCCAAGCAGATGTACTCATCAGGGTAGCTCAGGTCACTAAGTATTCACATTTCTGTTCACATAGACAGGAAAATAAAGCACACCAATTACAAAATGTTTGCTTAATTGCTATTGCCATACTGCTGGGATTTCTATTTAAGATTCTTTGTACTATTTCTATTTAAGATTCTTTGTAAAATAAACTATTTATGGCATTTTGGGCAGTATTCAGGCTATTTTTTTTCCCACTTTCAGTATTTTATATTAACCAAATATATGTGTTTCTAGTGAAGTGGTTAAGAATGCTTTTGCTACTCTGGTCAAATTTTCCTGAAGGCCCCAGATTGCCCAAAGCACGTGTACAGTTAACTAGGATGTGTACATAAATCTGTGATACTGATTACACATTTTTACCGAGTTAATGAATAAAATTTAGTTTTAGTGTCCCTCCTATTACTCATTCATTTGGTATTCATTGTTTTAACACTGACCATAATGATACCCATTAGGTTTTAAAATGGATGTCATTTATCTTTCCAAAAGAATTCCATCATAATTCAGCAAGACAGCAATATACTCATTATGATGGATCTTTTCATTAATAAGGTGAATTTGTATCCACATTATCCAATATAACATCTGCTGTATTCAAGCATTAATTAACATCTGCTTATTTTAAAGTGGTAGTCACAACTTGTCTAGAGCAAAATAAATCCTGAATTGTAATATTAAATCCACCACATTCTTCAAGTAAAGTGAAGACATTTCAGTAAATACCCAGTGTTTTCAGTGCTTTGTGAAATGCTGCAGCAATAGCATACATGCTGTTGTATTTATGAAAACTGGGCTTTCCCACGTTAGAAAGCAGCATGCTGTTAACAGGCAAGAAACTCTGGGACATCATTTCCAAAGACACGGTTGACTGTAGCCACTTTGCAGCTATTTCTGCTGCTGCTCTGAGCATTGCAGAACAATCTCAGGTATCTAAACAGAGAGTGAGTGTGGCTTTCCAGCTCTCTGAAGATTTTCATATCTGAATATGAAACTAAACTTATGCTGTAGAAATGTCAGAAGGACTTGAATAGGTCAGATCAAAATCTCTTTAGACTAAAGCTTTCTCTCCAAACACAAGAAAAATTTTGTAATGTTACTAAGAAAATAATCTGTCATCTTCAACTCAAAAAGCCCCGGCTTTCAAACCGGCCCAAATTTTTGTATTTGAAAAATACAGTCTTCTGATTTGTCACAGTGCAGAATATCACTACATGTTCTAAATATATTTTATGCATAAATGGATGTAAATTAGCAAATTTTAAATGGAAATCAAAAATAAAACATGCAAAATACATACAGGACACCTACATAAGAATTTAAGTTATATTTTCTGTATTAAAAACACCAGGAATCTTCTGAAGAAAACAAAGGAATACATTTTTATGGATCTACTATAAGTTTTTACTTAAGCTGCTTGTCATAAAACATTTCATAGATCTATAGAATAACTATTTTCTAAATGCAGCATTTAGCCAAACAAAGCACCAAAAGAACTATCATGTGAAAACCATGGGAGGAAGTCAAAGGTGCATTACATTTTAGAACATACTATATGTGATCAGAATAAAGTTGCGTCTCCATACAATACATCTACAGATAATTGCCTAGAATTATCTTACTTCTCAAAAACAAGTATTTAAAAAAAATCCAACCTTCGCAGTACTGGGAAACAAAGTAGACAAAGAAGCTAAATAATGATTTCCAGGAAAAGCACCTCAAGCTAAGTTATTCATATTTGCCTTGAATTATACTCTCACAGACGGCCAAGTATATAAATGGCAGACTGAAAGCACACTGTAGTCAGTAATAATATTTATAAACACATATAACATAGGTAAAAAGCTGCTGCTTTCATTATTTTTACTGAAGAATGTGAACCTTGTAACCTTTTCCCCTCACAAGTAGGTGCATTTTAAGTTTGGAAGCGTTTGTCTTACATCACTTCAATTTTGTCTGTAACTTTCAGAAAAACATCAGATTTGTAACTCAGCAAATTGAATTAGGAACTGTGTTGTGTCATACATTTTCCAACAGGTTTCACAGTTTGATGAGGTCATCCCAATGGTGAATGCACTTCTGTTTGATTCAAAACTGAGACAGTGCAGAGAGAGTCAAGAGAGACTCTGAGATATGGAGAGTTCTTCTGCATATTCCAAATCTTTCAGCTATCATTTATTTTCCTTGAATATTGCAGGCAAAAGGATGTTTTGTTTCATGGAGCTCTGCGAAGGCCTAGTAATGAGTCTGACGATTTACTGATAAAATCACCTACTTGATCATACCTATGGTGGGAATAAGACATTTTGAATTATCCTGGAATCATTTAAGGTTTGAAAAGACCTCTGATGAAGATCATTCATCAGTGTAATGCTGCCAGATCCACCACTAAACCATGTCTCTAATCACCACATCTACACATTCTTGAACACTTCCAAGGATGGTGATTCCATGGCTTCCCTGAGCAGTTTGTTCCAATGCTAGACAATTCTTCCAGTGAAGAAATATTTCCTAATATCTAATCTAAACCTCCTTCGGCATAACTTGATTCTCTACTCTTTTCTTGTCGCTACCTGGAAGAAAAGACCGATGGCCACTTGTTTACATCCTCCCTTAAGGCAGTTATAGAGAGCAGTAAGGTCCCCCTGAGCCTTTTTTCCAGGATAAACAACTCCAATTTCTTACCGAATGTTAGAACTTTTCTACTACTGCGTCGTTTCAGAAACAACGAAGAAAATTCACTGACATATCCTCAAAGGCAAACTGCAATTCCTCAGCCAACTCCATTAACGCCAAAGAGGCTCACACTTTCCAAATTCTGAAAAAAGTATCTCTCTGTGATGTTGCTAATAGAATATCTGAGAATGTTTAGTGGAAAAAGCCAAGCCAGTATTTTAATGAAGACTTGTCAGCTAGCTTTAACACAAAAGCTTGAGAGTTTTTTGAGAAAAGTTGCCTTGATCATTTTTATATTTAATTTTCTGGGGTTTTTTTATCTCATGTGGCTATTTTTATTCTCTTTCATCCTTTGTGTTATACATGCATATTTTTGTTCAACAGATGAGACGTACGTATAAAGTGATTTTTATTCAAATATATAGGTATATTTATCACATATTTGATAAGACACAGAACAGTGACAAAACTGGATTTTTGTGCATCTACCTAAACTGAGCTAATACATCATCTGTGAAAGAGAGAAAAAATTCACTGGGCTGCATGGCACAGAAGATGAATCTCAGCAACAAAACTGTAGAAAGTTCTTTCTCAAAAGGACTTTTCATTACAGCAGACTAAACAGAATTAGCTCACACATTTGAGTAATAAGACACAGCTGACCAAACAATGTATCTATTTATTTGATTAGCTTTAACGGCATCTGTTGTTACAAATCTACTTACTAAGTTAAAAAATGCAGTTTTGGTCCACCAGTTTTATTACTTCAGACTGCTTAGGTTTATTAAGTTCAGAAATCTTCTTTCCATACCAAATCACAACAGAATACTGATCTATTAGTATTCATTTCACTTTTTTAACTTTTCCATCTTTTTTTTTTTTTAACTTGGCAAACATTTAAAATTACTAGACATATGTACAGCTTGGTATTGTTGCAATTAATTTAAAGTATGTAAGAAGAAAAAGTTCTTCTCTATTATGACAGACTTTGATCATCTGAGCTTCAAATAACTTCAAAGTAAATGAAATATTGTGTTATGGTTTTTCTGGAGCACAGAAGATACAATATTGATAGAAAACTACGGATTACTATTCACTGTATTTATATCCATTAATATTTCTGCAAACAAGCTACATGGCAAAGCAAACTTAGAATTGTGCAAGTTTTCCCTTAGTAACTGCATGGTCAAGTGTGTGCTGCAGTGAGGCAGAGCTCACCAGGGCACGTGTCAGGAAACATTCTGGTGTGAGACATACTGAGTAAGAGATGCATGGATATGGAGAGGATTGCTGTACTGACTGCAACAGCTTAAAGTCTTTCATTTAAGGGACTATTCACTCCAGGTCACACCTTCAGAGCAAACTGGAGGTATCTTACTCCTGATACTGAGATGCGGTTTAGGAATACATAAAGCCATTTCCCTTCTGCAATTCCGTTTTAAAAATTGAGTCATAACCACAATCCTCTTTCAGGATGTTAGACTGAAGGCATGTATCTCTGGCACTATGATTTTTAATTAATAAAACACACTTGAAATCCTCAAAATAACAAAAAAGCCTAGAAGAAAACTGACACAAACTTGTTAAAATGACTGCCTTCACTGTGAAAAATTTTCCTGTCTCTAAAAAGAGTTAAACTAGCCAAGGAATTGATCCAGAAGTGTCAAGTATTTCATGATGTTTGATACTTACCATTTCAAAAGCTTGTAATAAAATAATGAAAAATATTGATAATGTTACAGCTCTTCTATCTTGCTCATTTTTCTGAGGAAGTTAGCTCTGGAAAATAAAGTGATAGAGCTAAGAGGGCCAAACATACATCACACTCTGCAATTAGAAAAAAGGGATTAACCTGTATCACAACACAGAGTGCCTGTGAAACTGAAAAGGTATTTAGATACCAATCAGAAATTCATCCAGCCATCTCAGGAGACAGGGTTGGTACTGCATGTATTGTTAGAAACATCCTAGCAAAATATGGAATGTTAAAGCAGGCCCATTAAAAAACCCAAGAAAACCACAAAACAACCTCACCAAAAATAAGTCCAAATATATTCATTTGGGTAAAACAATCATCTGTCTCTACTCATGCATGCCATCTGCTCTCACTGCTGCCACTCCTATCAATCTGAAGTTGATAGGTAATGGCCCTATGATTCAGGGAAACTGCTGAAGTGTGTACTCAGGCTTCAGTTTGAGAGATGGGTTCATTTATCATCACAATAAACTATTACCACTGATAGGTCACAACACATTGAAGAGACAGTCAGTCTAATTGGCTCAATTCAGTTAGCTCTGGATGTGCCTCTAGGAGACGAGCACTGCTTTGCAGGTAGTACTCCATCATCCAACAAACCACTTGTTTAATAATTCACTGCAGTTCAGATTAGGGTTCTAGCACATGATTATCCCTTCAATATGCCAAATATTGAGGTCTTAACCCTTTTGTATCGTGGGTCCAAGAAGAAAAATACAAATTCATTCTATAGTTATGGTAATCCTTATTTCTAAAAACTTACTGAATATTTAAAATTCCCACTTTCTAAAGAAAACGATTGTATTAAGCTAGGGTCTCTCTCTGGAAAATAAAATCTCTTCTGCCATCATTCTCTTCTACTTAAGATCATCTTACATTAAGCAAACTTACTAGGAATGTAAAGTAATGGATCTCATTTTGTCTTCTAGAGATTTAACAAAGCAGTATGAGTCCATTCAGAGCAGTCAGGGTAGATGAGACACGGAATAGTGTACATGAGACAGAGGACCTAAAGGATTTAAATAAAGGATGCTTCATACCCTGGTCAGGTATTAGATCAAAGAATGACACTCAGTATTAATATGCTTAGAATGATGACTCTATGAAAACACAAGTCAAAACTAAGCAAATAACTCAAGCTTCTGATCACTACTGTTCTACTTTTTTATCACTTCTGGTTACCATTTCACTATTCAATTCCTTGGATGTATATTACAGCCATAATGGTTACTGCTTCCCATAAACTAACACAAAATACATTTAAAAAGGATTACTTGTGCACACTTTGAATATCAGTTTGGGTTTTCTTTCTCTAATGATGTCTTAATTGAATTTGTACAGTTTTCAACCATTTATACCACTTTTACATCTTCTGTACTCTTGTTAGTAATGCTGCTCTGTGTATTAACAATCAGAGGCTCCTGCCAATATTTTGTTTTACAAACACACAACCTTTTTGTTAATGACAATAGATGTAAAATGCTGTTAACCAAGTTAGTTGGATTAGGTCTCCCATATCAGTGAATTGATTAAAAATTTCCATGACACCCATACAATAAAATATGACATAAATTCACACACATAGACTTCCTAATTGCATGTGTACACGGGTGATTAGCACTTGGATTTGGGCACCTGGGCTACACCTGTTTGGTTTTAAAATTTCTTAATGACACAAGGTAGTTAGCCAATCAAATTTAGCCACCAAAATTTAGTTTCCAAGGAGAGACACATAGAAAAGCAAGGCTAATTCCTGTATGTAAAATGGAAACAAAAGAAATTTATCCATCTTGTACAGAAGCTGCATGTAAAGACGATTTTGAGATTGTCAGATGCTACTGAGCATGTCAAACTTCAAAAACAATATTGATCGAAAATACAACAAATGGTTTGTGCTGTTTCCCTTGTGCACCATCAGAAATTCTCAGTATTTCTGCCCTGCCGCATACTGCCTTTTTGATATGGAAAGCAAAACTGAACACCACAAAATTACAAAACTAAAGCTCAGTGGCATCATGCAGTGTTACTAATGAGTTTTATAAATTGAACAATTTCAATTACATTCTATTTCAAGATTTTGTAAATCATTTAAATTTGAAGTAAATTGGGGGGGAGAAGGTAAATCAAACAGAAATAGCCGTTTAATTATTCATAAGGGGAAATCTGGAAACTAAACCTAACACTGTCTTCTCATGGCTCTCAATATTTTGAGAGCGACCTTTCAACAGTTCTCAAGCATACCCTTTTGGTGATGGGTATAAATTCCTTCATCACACTCCTGTGTAACCCAACATGAACTAGGTGTTTGGGCTATAAATTCTCTCTGATTAATCTAAGTGAGCAAAACCTGATTAAACACTTTACTTATAGGTACCCTGTCATCAGCTAGGAACCCTAAATATAGTTTTCAAAGCAAACACTTATTTGCTGAT
This sequence comes from Oreocharis arfaki, assembly GCA_013398015.1. NCBI lineage: Eukaryota > Metazoa > Chordata > Aves > Passeriformes > Paramythiidae > Oreocharis > Oreocharis arfaki. The sequence continues at coordinate 365,769 of VZRR01011791.1, forward strand.
GAAGTATTTAGCATGCAGAGGAATGTATATAAGAGGAACGAAATATAAGAACAAAACCCCTACATATCCTCCCATTCATAAATCTCAGTTTTCCTTTGCAGTCGTTAAGCAACCACTCTTCAATGTAGCTATCTTTGAATTGTTCCCAAGTCAAAGCCTTTTTTTCTTTTTCTTCTGCTTTTTCAGATCCTCCAGTATTTTAGTATTTGGGATCAAAGAAATCAAAGAGTAAGTCTTCGCAAGCTGGAAAGCATATTCCCCCAATTTACTTCCTTCTTCATTATTCTCTATCACCCCTCAGTGTTCTCTCTCTAGCATTCACTTCCCTTCTTTTGTGAAACTGCTTTATTTCCTGCTTGTTTCTCCATTTTTCAACTGCTTCTATTGATTGAAACCCCTGCATTCAAGGCAGACCTGGGTAAGCAGGCAACACAAAGGACACTTGAGATTTATGAAATAATTTCACCAACAGTAAATTCTCTCTTTTATCTAGGGTAGCGTAAGATGATTTTACCACTAAGAATTTAAATTTAACATGGGATATGTGAAATACTGCAGTCAGTGGACTCAGCTAGAGTCTGAGCCCTGTTTCAACCCATTTCCAAGGCGTAAAGAGGCTGTAACAGTCTACTGGGCATCCTTAGTTTCCTTGTAATCACAATAATGGCTGTACTTTAACTGTCCCAACAGGCTACCCAAACATCATTAAAAGCATTACCAAGGAACAAAGTGTGCAAAATTTACTTATCTCTTGGTGGTTCTTTACAGTCATGGGTAGCTGAGCCCCGAGAAGGACAGCACAAATATTGTTTCACTTTGTACTGCGGATCAAGCAAAATTTGGCAAGGCACAGCTGTGAAACAATGCAGAGACCTACCCCTGTCCATTTCACAGTCCCAAGCTGAAAGAAAATTTCAAGAAAAAAATAAAGAATCTAAACCAAATGATGAAATACAATGTAAGTAAACTTAAATAAAGCATCAGTCAGATGAGGTTCAAATCCTTAAAATGCTTTGCTCTTCCCTTGGATGTCTGCTCTGTTTGTCTCATCTTTTCTATATCTGACTCTGCCTATTATCTCAATTTTTAGAAGCTATATTGAAATAAGTGCTAATAAAATAAACAGCATATTTGGTATAGATTGAAGACAACTTCATACTGTTGACTGAGTCTGATTACCATGGTGACTTAGTTTCAGTCAGGCTAGTTTAGATTGTGATTTAAAATCAAACAGCATAATTTAGATTAGTTTAATGTTACTTGTTATAAAACGAAAAACGTACCCATAAACAAAACCATCTTTTTCTCAGAAGAATGCATTCCAATATGAAAGACAAAAGTGAAGTGACCTTTTTAATGAAGTGGCTGTCATGAAAAAACTTATTTTTTCTTTATGTTTAAATGAATAATTTTGATTTTCTGCCATGTGTTGGCTATTTACTATTTAAAAAAATCTGAAACTTGCAGCAACTGTAAATAACTTCAGGGCTGTTACACTGAATGGACATTTCTTGTATACTGTGTGCTGCTGATGCCTTACTGTTTCTTCTACAGATTTGGATAACACGCATATAACCCTACAAAATTGTTTTTGTTATGTCATGCCTTACACTTGAGGATCACATTCCCTACTCCATTCCCAATTTACTTTCGCACGCTTGGAGATGTGCTTTATTACACATTCATACCTGGGGCTGACACTCTCATGTGCAGAGGGAATAAAAAAGGCAAATTCATTGTGAAGTACTGGCCTTGCCATCACTGATGAAAACTCCCTCACACAGTGAGCAGATACTTCAGGCACTACCATTAGGTTACTAAAGGGTGATCTGATTAAATTTGGACAACCCATATGCATTAAGGAACAAAATCTTCTACTGACAGCCTAAACTGTCCATATAACCAGCTGGGTTTTCTTACAAAGAAAGGGTTTTCATACAGAGGCGCACAAAGGGGTATCACACCAGCCCACCTAAGTTCTACTGCTTCGCTTCCCTGACAATAAAAGTGATACATACACATGCTTAAAAAAAATCAGTCTGTTGGCTGAATCTAAGACACAGCTTGAGTGTTGGAATTCTGTAGGCTAGATTAATTCCATTAGGCCAAACAATTTTAAAACCAACTGATGGTAAAAAACGTAGCTTCCAACTACAATTTAACTTGTATTTCATCCATTTATACCAAAAGAGATTATGTTAGATTGCTCTCCTTCTTGAGGCAGGCACCAAAAATAAAGGAGTTGTGGGTCTGTATAACTCCATCATGTCCTATAAACAAGAAAATCTTCAGATCTGAAACCATGACAACACTAGATGAAGCTTTCTGGGCCTAGATGCATTCACAATTTAGGACAATTGATCCCAGCATTTCAGTTCCACCTGATTATTGTATTATTTACACTTCTTTATCCTTTGGGTCTCAACTCCATCCCTTCCCCCCTGGGAGCCATAGACTGCAATTTGCTTGCATTATTCTGCCTTTTAAATCAGAATTGCGTAAGAAATGAAAACAAATGGAAGGAAATAAACACAAAAGCCATGAGGATCTAGTTTATGACTATTTTATAATTCAATATTTATTCCTATGAGGTATTCTAGGCAGTCTGCAATAGATAATATGTCATAAAACAAACTGCTCATTCTATCCCAATCTAGTTTTCCACAACTGAAGTACTTCTAAAAGGCTGACAGATTTTTAACATTTGTATGTATTGACTACAGGCTTATTACAGTGTCTTCATTTCTAGACTCAAAGAAACAATGACTTAGTTAAGTCAGCAAATAGGTTATCAGAAAAAAGCTAATTTTAAAATAACAGGCAAAATAAATGAAGTGACAGGGTCAAAAAGCCCCCTTCCTGTTCTGTATGCAAAGACTCTACTGTCTCGGTTTGAAACAAATTAGAAGGAAACGTTCTAATGAACGACCTCTAATAGAAGGCAGGTTTCAGCAGCCCCTCCTCCAGAGATTCAGAAAGAATTTTCTTGGAAGAAAGTGAAAAAAAAGCTGTTTATTTAACAAGCAAGGTGCACGCAGGCATGAAAAAGAATGAATAATGTTTACTAATAAAACCTCTCGCTGTGAAAAAACCTGGTAAATTCAGAGTCCTGTCTGTAGGTGTGGCTCTGCTCTCTCCAGAGCTGGGGCCCCTCCGGGCCATGGTGTGGGGCCTCCCGGTGATGTTCTGGTGTTGTTGAACAGTTCCAGAAGAAGAGGAAAATGCCACAGTCCCTGGGAAAAAAGTTCTTGCCTCAGCTAACAGGCTAGCTAAAAAGCAAAGAATTTTAACTCTCCATCTCTCTCCTCAGAAACTGAGCCGAGAGCTGGGGAAAAAGCAGCAAAGTGCTTCCTCAGCTCTGCAGCAGTGAGAGCGTGGGGGAGTCTGTGAGCCCTTGAATACAAAACTGTGCTGAAGAATTCACTCAGCTTTTTACCTCCCTCTTCTCTCAGACCCAGCTGAAAGGCACAGAAAGGCACAGGATTCATGTCTGGGCATAGAGCAGGCAATAGGGGATACAGCATCATGAAGTCACCCCAAGACACTCTACATAAAACTTTCAGCTGTTGTCTTGGTTTTAACTAGAAGTCAGAGAAAGAACAGTATCTAACATACGGCTGCTTTAGGTCTGTGCAGTTGACAAACATGATGTCCAAGAACTTTTCCAAGAGACAACAAAGCTTAACATTCAAATATCTTTTGCTTCGATTTTCAACGTCCTCTGACTCCATGAAGGACCAGATTACATTAATCTTACTTATAGTGAATGGGATCATGCTGTACAACTAATTTAAATGATTCCTGTAAAACAGGGTTGGATTCAAGAAACGTCTCAATCCAAGTCTGTCAGTATGCATACAGTGGTTAGGAGAAAAAGTGGTTCAGGGTTTCCATCATGTTTGCAGTTTGAGTAATGGCAGCATTAGTGTCTGCTCAAAACCCAGATGGAAGAGTTAGAGAGGATGCATTGTGTGCTGTGCATTGAGACTTAACAATGTCCAGATATTTGACTCCCAAGTTGAACCCCACCTAGTGACTGAATCAACCTGTGACCAACTGCTGACCAAAGGCAGTGCTCTAACCACCTGAAAAGGCAGGCTAAATCTCCACCTTCACATTAAAGCTGGCCCTCGGCAGAGAAAGGAAGATAAAACAACCAAAGATGGATGTTTCCTCACAGAATTTCAAGCGGCCTCAGCCACCCCTCATGTTTGTGTCATGGAGGGGTGGAAAGGGGTGTCATATGTTTAGGTACGTTGAATATCATGTTTACTTTTGTCTAATTATAAGGAGCTTCCACTCATCATAAAAATTATTGAATTGCTTTTTGATGAGGCATCAAAGAGGCAGAGTATATACGTAATGTTAGACTTCTGAAATACGACACACACCTAACCCTTCTGCACTGACTTTAAAGAAACAAGTGTTTCACATCATCCTGCTGACTTGGGTGCCTAATTTTTAATTAATTTTATACTTTCTTTTCAGTGCTCTGATGAAATGTTATCATACTGTAACTCATAACGCTTTCAGACAAATCCATAAAATATTTCAGTGTGGACACATGTTTAAAAGAAACTTAGAGATCCATTGTCAAAACAATTTAATAAACTGCTAACAAAAACCAAATGGGGTTTTCAAACACCTAAAATGTAATTAGAGTTTATAGAATAATGCAATTTTTCAGATGCTTGAAGGTCTAACAGAGCACAAGTCCTCATGATTGCTGCAATCATGTTCAGTAGGCTATGATAAGGTAGGCAGGCAAGAATATAAACTATTTTATGATACCTACTAAAACCTTAATACTAGCCACTTTAAATCTGTTCTCTCAAATTACCCACTAGGTATTTTATTTCTAGAAATTAAATTCCTCCAGATTACTCCCAAATGTATTCTGAATCAAAAACAGTGTTCAATTTTGCAGTTCAAACACAAATTACATGGCTTTTCGAAAAATTACCTGATTTCACACAACAAAGTCTAAGTTCTGGTAGCAGCACATATATTTAGAAGACTAAAAGGGCATGATTATGTTAGACTAATTTGCTCATGTTTTTGTCCCACTCTGACATAAACAAGAATCCTGTACCATCTACAGCCTCTTGTTATTTATAACGTCTCCTTCGAGACACAGTCAAAGACCGGTATCACGTAGCCTAGTCTCACCCAGATTTAGGTGAAAAAGAAAAAGCTGAAGGCTGCACAGGGGCATCCTACTTATAATGCCTTTTTTCTCCAAAACAGGCAGTTGGAGATGGATGTAAAACAAGCAGATAGCACACATATGTCAATCAACATCGTGGAGGCACACACAGGACATGCCAACTTCATATTAAAACAATTTTTTGATACAAGGTTTTGGAGCTATATTAGAAAACTAGGAAATGCAGAATGGTTACTACCTCTTGTTATTCAATTACATTTTGGGGAATATTATTTAAGAGTAATAATTTTAACAACATAAAGGAGAGGCAGCTTCCTGTGACACAAGGTTTATAAATTACAACAGAAATGTACATCTTGATAAAAGATTTCCTAAATTTTTCCCTATGTTTCTTAAGACAAAAATTCTTAGAGTTTGCATGCTTTGAGATACCAATTATTCTATAGCTAGCAGTTATTCTAAAGAAAGGATGTTTTTATCTACATGCAGCTATTTGGTTTTATTCAGTTTCAGCTATTTAGAGAAATGTTTTATTAGGTTTAACAAACAAGGACTCTCAATATTCTATTTCCATTTCCCTTTCCAAAGCATAAATCATCTGGCCTAGGCATGTCATTATGACTATAGTTTACGTGATGCAACATGACAGTTAAGATGTACTGTGGTAATTCAAGTGCTTTCAGTGTTATTGTAGTATCAAAAATTTATATGGTTCAGTTATTAAGGCAAATTGCTTCATTCATACAGCGATATCTGACAGTAACCACAAAGGACCTCCAAATTACACTGAAAAAATATCTTCCACATTCAAATAATTTGTGCATATTCCTACCATTATTTCTCTCACTGACTAGAAGCAAGATGAAATTCTGTCAGGAAAAGTATCAGTTATTATTTCAGGGTAAGTTCACCAGACATGGAATATCGTAGAAGAAACTCTCCCTTGCCCAGCTAAGTAAGCCTGACTCTGTTTAACAATTTATAGGCTGTGAGCAGGATGCCCAATTCTTCGGAATGATGCCATTTAGTTTCAGTGTGCTCACTTACCTTCTGTCATGTTGATTTTCAGCCAATAGGAAGAAAAGAAATAAATAACAGGTTGACTAGCCTGAAGAGACTACAGAGGAAAATGTGCTCAAATACATCAGTGTTAGTGTTTCCGTTAAGTTTTAGCATAATCAGGGTTACAGTAAATGGAAAACTGTTAGGCCTTCTTCACATTTAAGACCCATTCACTCTTCAACCCTACTCTCTGGAAAAAAAAGAGATTTTCATGAAAAAATACTATTAAGTATTTTTTCTTTATTCGATATATATTTTATATATTATTCTATATATATATTTATTCTATATATATTTATTCTATACATATTTTTTCTTTCTTTATATACTATTAAGTATATAAAGTACCATTAAAAAGTATGAAGGTATTGCGGATTTGGTATTAACCTATGGGGCGTGAATAGGTGTGTACGTGCACACATAGATACATGCAGACTTAAATACACGCATTAGAACTGTCACAAAGCTCACAACAGCATTTTCTGAGTTCCAGGGCAGAGAGCTCCCCACACACAAGTTTCCTGACAAACACTACAGTTTTGCAACACACCCCCACAACATCTGATACACAACCTGCATCTCTGAAAAGCAGATGAGGGAACTGGTTTTCAAAGCAGAGGACAAGGTGGGAAGAGAATAGGCCAAGCTGAACCAGACACCAGCTAGTTCATTCAAAAACCAATGTTGTGAACTATCTGGACTTCTCTAACACCTGACCGCAGGTGACCAAAGATGGCTCAGGGTTAAAGATACTTAGTTAACTTTCTCTACCTAACTTTTTGCCTCACAAGGATGCTCCACACAGGTGATTCCTTCCTGCTTGCAATTTTGCTGATCAAATAGCTAACCAATTTAATTAGTCATTAACTTCAGTTCCACCCCTCTTCAAAGCCTTACCTGTTTTCTCAATAAATCAAATTAGTGTTTAGGCAGGTATCATCTGCACTTACTTTGTTGCCCAAGTAAGAACTGGGTGCACTCCAATAGTAAATCTGTGGCAGTACTTTTTGCGCAGCCACGTTGCTGATGCTAAGCTGCTGATGCCCATCAAATCTCTTTGGCGTGGGGATAACTCTGATGAGACCTGGTAAGTCAGTCAGATACCAACCATTCATGTCTTCTATCTAAAATGATAGGAAAATAAACGAATAAATAAAACCCACATTACAATAAGAGTCAGGACACCAATTATTTCAATAGTCACAGCCTCTCATTCTTCCATTTCTTAAAAAACTGGTTGGGTTTCATAGAAGTGTACGAACCAAGGAAAACACAAAGTAATAACAGCAAACAGTTCTTATTGTATGTGACTGGGAGTTATAACTCCTGAGTTTGAAATAACTGCAAGTATTTGCATTCTGTGCTTCATGGTCCAGAGCAAGAAGGAAATTCTATCAAGAAAAAGTACGTGGAAGAATATATACAAATATTATGCAAGTTTTCAATAAATAGTATCAGTCACAGATTGTACAGAAGATGAGCTGACAAATGGATATACATTTTCTGATTGCTGTAAGCAGCATAATTTATAAGAATTTTCAATTCTAAAACCTTACAACTTACAAGTTCAGATATACTCCTTATACTTTTATACTTTTTTTGGTGCTGGAAAGCACCAGAACTTGAATTTCTGAGATCTCATAACTAGAAATGAATCAGCAGAGAAGAGCACACTGTTCATACAAGGACGGGTTCTGGAGGCTGGATATAAGCAGAACAATAAATGAGCTCGGCCACAGAATGGAAAATTTCCCAAGTTCCTGGCATGTAAATGAGAACACTAGACATATATGATGTTATTTGCAGACTTCCAGCATATGGCCAAAATTAGGAGCTAGTAGACCTGCAACACATTTCCCAAACTCAATCTACAGGCATGAATATGGAGCGTACATCCGTTTCAGTGGCATCAGTGTCTGAGCTTTGAGAACTAATTCACAGTTTAGAGTATATTTGCAGGCTAAAGACATTTTTCTGCAGTACAAATAAAACAGTAGGTTCATCTCCCTCTCACATCCTTTCTTATGAATGCAGCATACAAAAGAAATGCATTCAAAATGCTCCCTGCAAGGCATTCCTTCTTCTTACTTAAGCTGTGTTGTACATTTAGTATTTCAATATTCTTAATTATTTCAGGTCTAGAAATCTAATGATTACCTGGAGAAGAGGTTGCCCTTTGGTGCATTTAACTCAGGGGTGGTTATGAGAGCACATTCCAGGACTGTGAAGCATATGGCTTCATTTTTTATTGTTATAGCTTCTTTTGTGATTTTCACTGTTCTAACTGTTCTATTTCAGAACTTTTTCACAAAGAAGAGAGACAAAGCTTATAAGCATTTTCTTCTGGATTAATGAAAAAATATCATAGAATTGTAGAATAGCTCCAGTTGGAAGGGACCCATAAGGAACATGAACTCATATGGGGCATAAGGAACATGCATGATTTTCTGATAAGAAGAAACCTACTGACGATGGGCAGTGACAACACACAAAAACACAAAAGCAATGACATGCACTGGTATGGTATGATTTTTCTTACACTTCTGTAGGTAAAGCGAGATTGTGTGCAGGTATTTGTTTTCCCAGAGCAGAAACATTCCTCACAGCCTTCGGGATTATTTTGCTGAAGATTGAAGAAACCTGCTTTGCAACGATCACAGTTTTCTCCTTCAACATGTTCCTGGAAAGGCACATTAGAGTATTTCTTCAGTTGCCATAGATGAAAAATAGAGATCACTGGCTTTTTACTCTTCAGGAGGACTCTAAAGACACTTACAGGAAAGACTTTCGTATCTGTGAATGTTGGTAGCAAATCCTTTACACAATAAAAGGTACTATGTGGCTGCATGTAAGTAGCAGCTCATGGAATTCGGTCATCAAAAGAGTTGTCATTTTTCGTCCCTATGAAATGACACACTTTATTTCAAGGAATAGCCTAATTTATATCCTTTACACTTGAGAGTCTCAGAGGGGAAGGAAGTATGGCACAATGCTATGACCTCAACTGTAGTATGTAGCTGATAAAATCCATGCACATCCAACCGACGCAAACTACAGGTACGTAGCAGTAGTCATACTAATCACTCAGAGTATGAGTTTTTCAGAGGTCTATCCTTAATAGCTGAATTCAGGATAAATACAAGTGCTAAATGGGCTGCACTTCTTTCCATAACCATCTATGTTTGCCAGCCATGCAGCCAAGTTTGCAAACTCTTCCCCTGCAGAAAGACAGGCACAAAATACACATGAGCTATTCTAAACTTAGCATTTGCTAATTATACTTTCCATAGAAAGCTTATGTAGTCCATGAAATCCCACTATCTCACACTATAAATCAATTTGCCCTATAGGCAAAATTAAAGCTAGGTTTTCTACAAGGAGTGTGTTGCAGGAAGCTCATGATATGGTGCTGGCTTAGTAACTCAGTATTTTCCCCAACATAGCTCAGGAAATTCTTCTCTTTTCAGAAGTATTATGCCCAGTCTCTTTAACCCTGGAGACAGCGCTCTACGGTATGCACACAGGACTGAACTGCTGGCTCTACATCAGCAGAGAAAGACCACATGATAAAAAACCTGCCTATGCTGTGTAGTCTAGAACAGCTCAAAATACACAGCTCTGAAGTAAATTCACTGAAAGCCATTTGATAGCCTCCTGGTAAAGACGCAGCCAAGATGGAAAGAACAGGGCAAAGCAGGTAGAGTTATGGGGAGAATGGATAGCACATATAAATTAAGGAAAAACAGAGGCAGTGTGCGGGAAGAGGCAACTACCAGCAAAACCAGAGATACAATGAAAATGTAGTAACATTTTCTAATTACATGTAGTAAGGTTACTAATTATACAGTAACAATATGTGTAGCAAAGTATCTTTGCTCTGGCTCTACTGCTGTGCTCTATGCTCCCCTTCAATAATATCATTCAGACTATTAAAAAAGCCACAAATATCTTTAATACAACTCAAGGTTGACAGTCAATTACATTTAACTTCAACATCTCATTAATCTCAAGACTGGCATTTTTTACACTTTCACCAGAAATCCTGGGATTAATCCATGCATATTACTGCCACGGGTATGTCAAAAACAACTGGTCACTCACGCTTCACGAGCAAAATAACGTGGGCAACATCTGGGCACAGAGATACTCTCACTCATTATTTAAGAAACTACAATTACGAACACTGGTCCCAAAAGTTTCATACCGTGTTGATGCACTTAGTGTGTGCAGAGTGGGAAGAGGAAAATAAAAAGAGAGCTGCAAAGCAAAGGTGTTCAAATGCAAAGCTGCCCACTCTGCAGTCACAAACGTCATCGGTGAGTAAAACCTGTAGAATCCTATTGAGTGGGCAGAAAATTCAGTGAATAACAGATAAATTAAACTCAGAGTTGGAAAGGAGATCTAACCTATCCTTCAGCAAATAAAACAATGTTTCTGCAACCCCATGCATTTCTCAATACTTTTCAGTGCACTATTAAGCCATCCACCGATGGGACTTTGACCACGTATCTTTATAAAGTTGCAATAATTAGTGATAGAAGGCATTCATAATTGCCTCCCCCTTCTGTATTTTAGTTAACTCTAGTTAATGTGGTAAAGATAACAATCTAACGCCCACTTTTTTGCCTTTTGCTGCCTGCATTTAGAACTGCCTTTCAGCAATTTCCTTTAAAAGAAAACTATCTTTAGCAAATTTACAGCTCATCATAGGTAATTGAAAAATGTGATTAAAAGAAGGGAAGCATTTTTCCTAAGACCTGCTATTAACCAGACATCCCACTTTATTCTTCATATGGAGCATAACTAATCTGATGATTTCAGTGTCCCTTTGACCATATTCTGCTTTGATTTGAATTTGAAGATTGCTAGTGAAAATAAATATGTATGCATCTGTGTCTTAGCTATCTACAAAAAGTATCATTTTTCTCCCAGAAGCACTCAAAAAAGGGATTGGAGGAGCACAAAGAAGACAAAGGATGAACAGTGAGGGAAAAGTGCATACGATGAGAACTCTCTGGGATAGGAACAATTATTTCTATTCCTTATTTGTTCATTTTGGTCTGTGTGTACTAACAGGTCATGGCTTTACATGACTAACATTGTAAGAGTCATTAAGCAGTAGTTATCTGGTATTTAGCATAAAACACCTTCATCAAAGCTCCATTCCAAGCCAGAACACAGCAAAGTCACCCTTTTATGATCTTCTAGACTTGATGGCTAAGCAATTAGAATGTGATATGGATGATTTTATTTTTGACAGAGAACACGTGGCTGTTACATAAAGAGGGGATAAGGTTAATCCTCTGAGTAGGTTTCAGCGCCATTCAGCTGTCAGACCAGAGCTTTGTGTGTGTCCACAGCACGAGATCAAAGTACTTTTTGTACATTCCTGTATTTAAGGATGTCACGTAAGTATTTTTTAATTCTCACTTGTGACTTATTCAATTAATTAAATTTTGGGAGGGAATTCCCGCAAGTACAGAAAAATTGACCCACAGTACAGTAAGCTGTACTTTGGGCATATTCATGGTCACTTACTACTCTGTGACCTAGAAAGCACAACCATTTCTAAAGCCTTTCTGATAGCTAGGTATTTTATAAGTGGATGCATGTGCTTTAGAATGTTTTTCATTTCAATATAATATCATGACATAGTTTGATGGAGGTACACAACAGCACACAGAGAAAAACCCTCTTATATTTTCTTCCCAGAAACTAAGAAATTCGTCCTACAGAAAGGACGGATTTTTTTTTTTAAACATGTTAGAGATTTCTAAACAACCATCCTAAGGCAGGAAAGAATGTCATGGATCACTAATCAGTACTCCTAAAACTCAACTTTCTTGTTTTAATATATCATCAGTTCACTCCATTTTCTCTTTCTGAAGTCACATTTACAGGTTAGTTTTAGAATCCACAATACTGTAAACATAGTTTCTGAGTGGATGAGGATGGAGTTTGAAACAAATGATTCACAGGCTTCTTAAGTATCCCGTCATTACAGATTTCTAAGGACTTGTATGATTGGCAGCAGGCTCCTAGGTAAATATGTTGACTGAAGAGAGTTCTGAGATGACACAAGACCATCTACGATTTTACAGGACCAAGAACAAGTGTTCTGTGAGAAGTGGCTAACATAGATACTAACACAGCTAGGTAGAACAGTGGGATACTGTGGCATAATAAAAGAGCTTCAACTGAAATCTTTCAGTATCATTAGTATCTTTCTATGGCTCAGAAGAAGTTGACATCCATACCTTGCAGATGCAGGGACCTATGCAGGGGTCATCATTTTCACTGCCCTCAAGGGAGCAGTTGCAGGGCAGGCACTCAGGATATCCTGTATAACCCAAGGCACATCGATTGCAGCTTTCTCCTGCATAGCCAGTCTTGCAGTGGCAGAAACCAGGCAACAAATCTATGAGAACAGGGAGAAAGCATGAGATATATTTTATTTGTCATTATTATCGTCAGATATATGTGTTAGAGTGCTCAAAGCAACTCCTTCGGTAAGTTTAACATAAGGGTGTTTACTGTTGCTCACACCACCATCTATTTTAACTCAAGAGTCATCTGAGAGAGGCTAGAATTAACAATGTAAGAATAGGGCAACTATACAATGATGTGTATTCTGAGTTTCCAGAAATCTGAGCATTAGAAATATTGAAAATTGAAACTCATCCCTACTTCCTTGCATCTAACAGTCCCTGAAAACCTTCTCTTCCATTAATTCATATAAAGGCCTTTCAACATGCTTTTATTTTCAGAATCCATAAGGCTCCCTAGCAGGGAGTTCCACATTTAGCCTTGTAAAGTGTGAAAGAAAACACTGATGTGTGTTAAATCTCTGTTTACTGCCATTTAATTGTCATATCATAGAAAAGAGCAAGTAACCATTCACTTCATCTATACCATCTGTGATTTCAATATACCTCTATCATATCCTACATGACATTTTTATTTCATATGCCACAAACTCCTAAACCTACTCAATATCTCTACACAGAAACTGCTTGGTGTGGCCAAAAACCTCTATTGTACTTCTCTGCACTGTTTCCAATTCTAATAAATTTTTTAGGAAGGGAGTGCTTAGTGTAGACTTGCTTGGTTGGTTTTTCTGATGATTTATTTTCAGTTGTTTTTTTTAAAAAAGTCACATTTCCTTAGGCCCTGTTGATTTTTTTTTGACTACAGCTGAGACACAACTGAGTTGACAGACCTGAGGCACAGTCCTGTGTCATTCCAAGAGCTGTTTCACAACTTCTAGTGCCTAATTCAAAAATCACTGTAATTAATGTATAAGTAGAACTACTTTTCTCAGTGTTCTACATTTTCTGTAATTGCTACAAAAATTCATCACTTATTTTATTACCCAGCCACTGACTATCTTGAGATCCTTCTGAACATTTCGCAGTTCTTTCATTTTTCTATGCTGAAAGATTTTGTACTTGCTAACTTTGTCACCTTCCTACTCATCTCTTCTCCAGGTTAAATATGAATATTTTCAACAGTTCATATTGATCATCACTGTGAAAATGGTCCATTTATTCTTTTAACCAAGTACTAAGCCATGAAAGAACCTTTTCTCCTTATCCTATTACACTTTCTCTTGTGGATTTTGGTAAAAGATCTTGTCAAAACCTTTTCAAAATCAAAATACAGTATTAATCAAATGAGCCTTTGTTCATATATTCATTTAATCCTTCAAACAGATTCATAAGGCAGACTGTCCTCTACATAAAATCCCTTTTGCCCATTTTTGCCACATTTCAGAAATGGTATAAATCATTTATTGTAGTTCTAGTGACTTGCTTGGAACAGAAACCAGACCTTCTGATTCTAGTTTCCTGGAACACCCTGTTTTTCTTTTGGATAAACAGTGTCTATTTAATATTAATTTCTGTTTTTAAAAATACTATAAGCTATATTTAATGCCTCAAACAACTCAATTTTCAACTACTCAACTCATCCTGAAGCCATGGATAAATACGCTATATGCCTGACAAATTCTGATTCTGCATTTATCAGCTTGCTTTAATCCTGACACTTCTGTTTGAGGCAGTTCTTCTGACTTGTCCCCATGAACAAAGACTCCCAGGTGGGAAATTCCCTAAGCTGTTCTATTCATTGTTTAAAAGAATTATTATAGCTTTTCTGCTGTGTCCCTTTCTTTCTTGAGGTGTCCACTTATAACTTGATTACACCTAAACCATATTTAACTCCTATTGCATTTGCCTCTCTAGCAGTCTGATTCAGTTTTATCTGAATAAGTACTTCTCAGCAATATCTAAGTATTTAGCAAATTATTCCTTAAAATATGTGTACTTATTATTAAGAGTATGACTTTCTAGAATCTGTCACAATTTATATTCTTTTCTATTATCCTCAGTTGGAAATAACTTCCGATTTTCAGTGAGTTTCTTTTTATTGTCTAAATAGATTTTTTTTTTAGCTTAATTGCATTGCTTGAATAATTTTGATCTAGAGAAATGCATCTTTGCTGAGTGTCTAATATGCAGTCTATAAACCCTAAGCTTGCCATTAGCAGTCTTGGATTGTTCATTTTTATTTTCCTTTTATAGGTCTCCTTGTTTTGATTAAGTTGTTTTTCAGGAAGGCTTTCTCATTCCTACAAGAATGCTGAATTTGACTGCCCTTCAGGAGAAGAGTTTTAAAACAGTCCCTCATGCATAAATCCAAAGGTGCTTCTCAGTTTTATGGCTTCTCTAACTAGCTATTTGAAGAAGCAGGCACCTACAGGAGTTTTAAATTATATTATCTGTTAATCTATACAGAGGTGAAATTCAATCTGTCTACTCTAACCTTGCAGCCTCTTTGATCTCCTGTAGCACACCATAATGACTGTCACCTTCTTGATCTGTCCTAATTATATACAGAATTTCAGTGCATGAAATTTCTGTTACTTACTATCTCAAAGTGATGTGCTCCATGGGTTTTGATGCCTTTGGCTCAGCTGATTCTCAAATTTCTGAGTTATCCTCCTCTCAAACAGCTACCATCGAGGCCCCACAGCACAGCGGGCCACAAGCTCTTGTAATCTGGGTCAATGCATCCTAACTGGACAATCTGGAACAGAGAAACTTTTGTTCCTTCCAGATGAAAATACCCAGCTATACTACAGGGCTCAGCAGTAAAAGACCTAGGCAAGTCTACTCATCAGTAAGCCCATCTCATTTGAAAGCTTCAGGAACTCATATCTCACAAATCAAGTATCAGCAAGCTCAAATTCAATTACAAGTCTCAGTATGGAACCCCCAAATGCTCATTTAAATCTATAGTCTCTCTTCCATTGCCCACTTTTCCCATCTTTTTTAGCTCCCCAGCAAGAACCATCCCTCCTCCTGCTCTTCTGTTCTATGCAGTTATTGAAAACTCTATCGTCACCAAGCCCAACCCGCCCCATTCTTACAGAGCCCACACACGTACGGATAACCTCAGCACACCACCTATCAAGAGACCTCACACTCCACATGAGAGAGAGGAAGGCAGGAGACTGCTACCTGTCATACATTCTTCCAGCTCTCACACTTGTTGGTACAGTTAGTCTGTGCACTTGATCCAGCTCCATGCCTTCTGTCATTTACAGCTCTTGCGAGATCTCAGCTCTCCCTGTGTTACACAGCGTGTAAATTCCTCTCAGTGTTCCACTGGTTATTTTCAATGAGGCTGCTGTAGTGCATATTTAATGTACATTATGTCAACAGTCTAACTAAATTTCAGTTTAGGGCAGATGTTTCAGGTCCGTCTCTTGTTTTTGTTGTAATTAACTGATACTTCAGAAGAAGGACATCTTTTGCTTTTGGTCTATGACTTCATAGGTCTTGTTTGAATGGGGCTTTATTTGATGAAGCTATTATTCCCTGTCTTCTCCCTGTGTATTATCAGTTTCCGTCTTGTCTTTCAGCATACAGGGGGTTTGAAACTGCACCATTAGAGGATTGGTCATCTTGAAATATGAGTTTTACCAGTTAGTTTTTTCCTAGCCTAGCAGTCTTTCAAAACTACACATAAATGCATGCAAAAGCATGCACCAGACCCTTAAAAACCCTGAGATCTTAGGACTGGCCTCTTGTCATTTTCACTCCTGTTCAACACAGTATAAATTTCAAAAATAATTTCATGGAAGTCAGTGGGATTGCTTGCTAAGCAAAGTACTACAAAGCCTGAATAAAGATCGAGATGTCTAGATCTTACTTATCCTAATATGTCTGAGGACATTTTTCAGCAAAAATAAACATCTGTCATTGGGATTATATTGTACATAAAGAGGCAATAGGGGAAAAAATGATAGCATGCCCTGAAGACTGAGTCGCAAAACTCTGCCAGGTCTCAAACCTCTCAGTTCTTGCAGGTGCTTAAAAGCCAAGTAAAATGGCTATTTGTTAAAATCTAGCCATTAGAGCTTGAAATGAGTACTGATCACAGACAAGTACTGATCACAGAGAAAGCCCTAATTACTTGAGTACAGAGTAGTTCTAAATGGTTGGACCTTCACTTCTGTATGGAAAACTGCAATATCAGCAATGGTCAAGTTTAGCTGTCATTAGGATGAACTGAACACATGTGGACAAGTTCCGTTTTAAAATTATTGCCTTGCAGTTACCAAACCTAGAGGCATTTTCATCAGTTTATTTTATGATTGATCCTAAGTTCTCTTTTTTATATTGCTCACTAACATATGATATAGGATTGCTATGAAAGAATATTTTAAAAGCACTCTTGAAGATTCAAAACCAAAACTACACTTTACAAGCTAGAATAATAACATTTGATTTAAGAACATTGACTGAGATACATGAGGACAAAGTTATACTATGCTGATCAAAATGGAAATTATACATACTTAATATATAACAAGACTTCTTTCTTTCCTGAAACAACGAATGCTATATTAAAAAGTGGCTTCTCTATGCCCTTCTCTTATCTAGCAAAGCCTGATTATGACTACAGGATGCAGTCATTTAAATCCTCCCGATGCATTTCATCAATGCACCAGTTATTATGGTATTTGCTACTATTTTCCATTTTAATTGCTGCTTACCTACTGTACTCAAGAACACAGAATGTACAGCCTCCAGCTTTATTTTACTTGAGAACTGTTCACAGTGACTCTATATCCCCAGTGATATTCCTTACTATCATATTTCCATTTTAGTTTAACGTCTTTTACTTTCTCAAAGCATTTACTAAGCACACATTTAAAAAGCATATTCCCATCCTACACCAAGCAAACAATTTATCCTCAAACAACCAGCTAGTGACTCTTAAGATGGATTTCAACCCACCCAGAGTGTTCATTCTGATTCACTGGTGAATAGATAGATTCCTTCAGACAGATCATGCTTTCCAGCCTTTCCTTTATGAACACTCACCAGTGCTTCAGACCCAATTGCTGCCCAGGGTGAGCAGTATGCAGCAAAAATAATTTTATCAGTGTACTGAATACAAATGTGAGAGGGGAAAAAAGGGAAGAAGTGATCTGCTTTCAGGATAGTTTTATGCTAAAAAATATATGCAGACTCACTCTTGATTCTAAAAAAAAACCTCTTCTGTTACCACAACAATCTTTTCTTAATAGAAATATTAGAAAGGCTTTTCCTTTCAACTGGCATTATTGTGTCTTTTTCGTTGAATAAGGCATTACAGTCACAAATATGTGACTGGTTCAAGAACTACAAACAAACACAATGTGCAGGAAGTAAACAGTTTTCCTAGTGTGTTGGAACCTTATTTAGTACAAGAAGTAAAAAAAAAAAAGGCAAACAGTATGAACAAAGACCATTGTAGGCAGAATAGCTATGATGCCCGGATATATGTAGAGCTGGCTTATTTTTGTTGTTGTGGTCTTAAAATAGTCAAATAATAAGACAGATATCAAAAATGAGCTCTGGCCACTGTCTAGACAGTGCAGTGTCCACTTCTCACTAGACTACCAAGACTGGGCAGGACATAACCAACTGGTCCCAAGAACAAGTGTATGGACTATACGGGGAGGGAATTCCACATGTGATGGCAGTTACCTAAACAACATTTGTGCTTGTCACGCAAGAGAATAAATAGTTTAAATACACAGAATAACCTCTACAGTAAATAACTTGGAAACAGAAGACACCAATGGGTTTAAAAAGGAATAAAGGAAAATAATTTCTTTATGTGCTACAAACAGCAGATTCAACAGAGATTAAGAATACTGTAACATGCTCAAAAGCAACAGACCTCCAACCAATTGCAGCAGAATGAGTTAAATTTCAGGAAGATGAGGAGAAGCTGCTTACAGTCAAGACAGAAAAAGATGAGAGTTTTCATTCTGTGAAGAAAACAAAAGAACTCTGGTTCTTGGGACTGGAGAAACTAGAGCATTCAACAGTTTCTTTGAATGCCTGGGGCCAGATGAGCAGGACTGGCTACTTGCAATAAAAGTAAAAGGTGGCAAAACAGAAAAAGATAATCCAGTTTTGGAGATGTTATCTTCAACATATTAGCATGACATGTTTCTTGATTTTCTAAAAAGACACAGTTAATGATCCAAACAGGAGCTTAATTCTCTTCCTAGAGAGATTCAGAAGTGAGGCAAGAGAAGAATTTACCAGAAAGAAGATCAGAGCACTAAAAAGGCAGAAGGAGACATAGCAAGGTGTCAAAGCTCAGTGCCACTTTGTCAGATTCAGAAAGTGTAAGCAGATTTAGAAAGCAACCATGAGATGGTTTAGATCTGTTGAATGCTCAGAGGCATAAGACATTTTGAGAGCTCCTAAGGACACCATTACTGACAATCAAACAAGATGGAAAAATGTCTCTATCTTTTTGCTTCCCTCTTCTTGTGAGAGAGCAGCTGTCAGCCTGTTAAGTGCTGATCAGCTGCCAGGCCCCAGGAGGATGACCCACACCAGGGGACAGCAAAGGTGGTGTGAAAAGAGAGACTGCAGAAGCAATAGGACTGAGAGACCAAACACCTGCATAACATGCAAGTGGGACATCACTTTTTTTTGAATTAATCATTCCCCATCTCAAAATCACAGTCTGAGAGGTTCCTTTGTTGCATTGTCTGTCATCTCTAACCTGTTTAATCTCACACACAGGTTTCGTACAGGCATTGCAGAGTCTTGCTGTGTTTTTGCTAGCTTTGGGATTCATCCTCTCCTCTGCTCATACCATCTCCCATATCACTCCAGGTGATACACTGCACTGGGTATCCATGCCCAGGTGCTGGCAGTGGGGAAGAGGCTGCAGGGCAGCCTCTGTGAGGAAAAGGATGGGGCTGCTCTGTGCCAAACACAGCCAGCTGCCAAACAGGGTGCACAGCTAAGCCCCTCAGCCAGCCAGGTCAGAGAATGGAGAAAGGGAAGGAGTGGGAGGAGAAGATCCAGAGTAGATATACTTCCGCAGCTCCTGGAGGAAACCAGGCTGGAGCAGACATCCACACTCCAGCCCATGAAGAAAAGTTGGATATTTCTTGTAGAAGCAATTACATCCCATGGAGAACCACTGGTAGAGAAATTTTTTTTTATGAAGTATGTAGGCCCATGGGAAACGCCCACACTGAAGCTGGGGAAAAGTGTGAGGAGGAAGAAGTGACAGAAAGGAACTGTTATGACCACTGTCATGATCCCGACTCACCATCACCCTGCATCAGTTGCAGTAGTGGGGGATGAGGTAGAGGAGGAATCTGGAATGAAGAAGTGAGGTTGAGTCGGGGAAAAAAAGGCGGTGAGGGAAGAGGTGTATTTTTAATTTTTGTCTTTGCTTATCACTATCTTAGTCTGTTTCAATTGTGTCATGGTTTGACGCAGGTTTAAACGCCAAGCACACAAAATTAGCACAACCTACTACAAATTAGCAATAAGGTAAAATAATTTTCTCCAAGTAAAGTCTGTTTTGACCAGGATGATAATTGGCAAACAATTTCCTGGTCTTTACTTTGGCCCATGAGCTGCTTCATCTTATGTTCTGCCCCTGGCCTGCCTAGAAGGGCAGTGAAAGAGTGGTTGGGTGGGCAGCTGCAGCCAGCCAAGATCAACCCACCAGAGATACTGCTGGGACAGTAAATCAGTATCATTTTATTGAACTGATGCAATCAGTACATGGTTATTACAGTAGATTTTACACCTTTGGGCCCTGTCTTTGCATCTCTGCCATGGTGCTTTTATGTTCTATTGATCTCTGTTGTAAAGGATTGCTACGTCTCATCAATGGATTGTAATTAGCCCAATTTATACATCTCTTAAGGACAGATTTTGAGTTTTATCTTCCTACAGTATTTTCAGATGTTTTACAATGAAAGAACCAAAAAATATGGCAAGTCATTGTTTTCAAAGCCCAATTAACAGTTTATTGTCTATGTGAAGACAGCTTTTACAGAGCTATGGTAAGCATCTTGCTATCCTACATGAATAATATAGAAAGGAAATAAACACCTTTCAAGAATAATTTCTTTTCTAGATTTGAAATGGAAATATGCTTAGATAGGAAAAGATATGAAAACATCATTTTGCATGAGTTTTAATCTCCGTGGTAAAAGAAAAAAGCTCTTTAACTCCAAAATCCTTCAATATTTTCCACTGGGAGTATTCTTTCAAACATACCCAAGTTTGACAGCCATGAATCTGAAAGAAATCTCAGCAAATTTGGAATATGAGTTTAATTAAAAAAAAAAAAATTATCAAAACAATGCAGCTGGCTTACTGTTTGCATGAGTAAAATTTAAAAAGAACAAAATAACAACAAACTAAAACCAAACCTTTCGGGTTTTGTCTTGTTAAAGATACTAAAAATGTGATTCAGCTTTTCTCTGACCATTGCTGAACTTCATCTTTAAAATCCCTATATTTGATGGATCTTACCTCCTTCTGCATGTTTCTCATCCTTGACACAAGTATCATTTAAAGACCCATTTGGATCACAGGAACATGGCTGGCATGGATCTGGGTTATCTGGTAAAACCTACAAAAATAAGATGTTAGAAGAAAAAACCTTGCCTTCAATATTTGGAAACTTTTATTTATGTCTTAAATAAAAAGTAGGAGAGAACGAGGTCTGTGTAGGTGGCTTACAGTTTAACAAAAATTATAAACTTAGTGCATGCAGAATGCGACAAGAAGAAAAGGCCTCAAATTGCACCAGAGATTGGATATTACAAAAAATTTCTTCACAGAAAGGGTTGTCAAACATTGGAATGGACTGCCCCAAAAAGTGGTGGAGTCATCATCCCTGGAGGCATCTAAAATACCTGCAGATGTGGCACTTAAGGACATTGCTTAGTGGCGGACTTAGTGGTGGAAGTGTTACGTTAAGGGTTGGACTCAACCATGAGGTCCTTTCCAACATAAATGATTCTAGGTGCTGTGATTCTATTGAAGCTACATTTTGGATTTCTATTTAGAAATATGTAGTGACTTAGATACAAATATGTTTTCAACTAAAAAAATACCAGGTGTACAGATTTTAACAGAACCTTATATAATTAAAATCAATAAATGCAATGAAATAGATTTCAAGCATTTACTACCTAAAGTGATATTGACAAGAAGATCTGTTGTTCCCATCAACATGATTCAAAAAACTAACTAAAGTTAGTTAGTCAGTAAGAGAGCAAAAAGGTAAGTGAAGGAAAGTGAACATTAAACCATGGAACAATTTCCTTTTGTTCTTGAAAGGTTACCTCAACCAAACTCAAACCTTGGTCTAATATCAAACTAGGAATATAAATTAGAAGTTGTGCATGGACTAAATACATACACATACTATAGACACACTATACACACGCACATATATATACGAAATCGCTTCCAGCTGGATGATAACTTGATTCAGAGGAAAAAATCAAGTGCCCTGCTGCTGAAGAAATTGGTTTCTCAGTATTCCTTTTCTCAAGTTCTAAGGCTAAATCCAGTCTATCAGGGAAAACGTAATTACTGCTATTTGCTGATGTTTTCTATGTTTGAGGATTGAACACCAATCAGACTAAAGGCCATTATTTACCCAACTGAAAATATACAGATGAAATATAAGCAATTCAAGCACACACTAATAGTGTAGCTGTCTAAAGCACAGGAAAGACCCATATTGACAATACAACCTAATAGAAGATTCATCTTTTGACAGCTTCCACTTAGATGAAAATACAGCCTTATATGATGAAATACAAAAAGCAATTTCCACTGCACTGAAATTTAGACATTTATGAAACATTACAGAAGTTCAGTGGTTATTAATTCTACCTTGCATTTAAAAACCAGAAATTACAGTCTCTCTTTCATCAGTATCAAATATAGCAGTATTTCTTCGAACTTTGATAACAAAACTTGAAATTCATTATTGAGGCAAAAGTTCTGTTTACAGGACCACATCCTCCTTTAAATTAAATTGAAATACTAGCTGGAGGCCCTGACCTCAAGCGCATTCCTTCATATCAACACAATTCACTTTTCTATTTCTCTGAGCGTTAACTTTTATACATTTCCAGCTGTGAAAAGCAACTGCTGCACTGTCAGATTTAGAAGTTAACCTTCACAAAATGGCAGTCCAAACTCTTTTTAATAACGTAAGTTGCTGCCCTGCTGAAGTGGCGGTCTGAGCACCGAGCTTTGCGGCGAAGGGACGAGAGAGCAGCGTTTACCCCTTTTGGCCTGAAGTAGCCGTCGAGGCAGGTCTCGCAGTTTATGCCACTGGTGTAGCCCGAGCAGTTCACACACACTCCGCCCCCAATGTACTCTCCATGGATGTTTAAACTCTGATTTCTGTCTGCCACATCCTGATCATAGTAACACTCCTCAGTCTTCCCATGACAGTTGCATGCTAAAAGAGAAGGAAAGTGTCAGCAAATACTTCCCACTGGAGATGCCTCACTGTTACTGAGGTATTAAAGAGTCATTCAACATTTTATCTTTGGTCCTGTGTATATTGTAACCAAAAGCATGTCCAAACATTCATTTACTGCTTCATTCGTGAAAGGCAATGTGGTCCCATTACAAACACAGCCTGAAATTCTGTATGTTGTATATTTTTTTCCTCAATATTTTATCTTGGGGAATACAGAAGTTGACAGATACAGTCTAATTACGATATTCCTGGTTTGTTTTAGTTTGTTTGGTTTTTTTTTTTCTGTTTAAATTGATAGCTGAGAAACCTTTTGGTGGTTGCATACACATGTGGTTCATGAAAGGGTCATCTAAACTAAAATACAAGATGAGTTGTAAGGAAAGCAGCAGAATGGTATGAATAAATTAAAATAATTCAAATAGAAGCTGAAAGACATTCTAAAAACTACTGACTTGCATATATGTATATAAGAACTGGGGCAGAACAAAGGGATTCCCAATCTTAAATCTTCTTTTGATATTTGTATCTGAACTCTAGACTTCAGGTCCAAACACAGGAAGGATAATCTAATAATCTGTCGCAGTGAAAATAAGGTAGCTCACTGTCCCTTTCCCTGTGGTATTAAAACATTAATTTCATCATAAAAAGAAATCAAAGCTTGTCAACATTGTGGGGAGGCATTCTCCTTACATCTGAACCAGATCCCAGGGAACTGTTTCTATCATGACAATACAACAATTCACTGACAGTTGAACAGCGCGTAAGTGCCTCTTAAAAATTAAACATGTAATTAAATGTACCCTGATTTCACTCCAGCATGCATTCCTAGTGCAGATACAGCCCCAACTAAAACAAATACCTCTGTGACCAAAGTTTACAGGACACAAGCAAGCAATGGCAACTTTTAATATGGGCACATCTGTTCCTTTTTATTTATTTTTAATCACTCATGGAAAAATTATAGTTGAAATCCTACAAATGAATAAACACTTAGTGTAATGGAGCTTTAGACTTTATTATATTCAGAAATGTAAGCGGTATGCGACCTTCGGAAGTATGATGTTAAAGTTCAATTATAACTACCCCTACTACAATAAATCTGAAAATTAAATTCCCACCCTGTGGGAAGTTGATATTTCAAGGTACGTTTTCATTCCATGCTGGAAAACTAGACACATTGTATTTTCTGTTAAAAAAAAATCAGACACTCAACTTGCATTTTGATCATACAAAAATATTTTGTTTCAGCTAGGATTAACATTATAACATATAAAAGTGCCATTTATACAAAAATCATGCCATTACATTTTAATATAATGAAAAATCTGTTAGAAGATTTTTTTACTTACTGGGATATAGCCCCGTTATTTTAACAAAACAAAACCATCATGATTATAAAAAGACACAATTTTTTTTAATATAGTATTCCCCAAATACCACCATGTTACAATAAAATACTCTGAGTTCAATGAAACCACAATGCTACATGTGATTTTTCTGCTCAGTCTATTGAGTCAATCTAATTAAGTGAATAACATCACATCAAATGTTATTCATAAACAAGTGTGGTTAGAAACCAAATTAACTGTAAAGTCACGTAGGACCCAATTTCAGTTTTCAGTAGCAGTTGCAATACATTTTCTCTTCTGTACCGCTTTCAACTTACGTTCACATTCATGCTTATGCAGGAGAGTGCCAGCATGCCAAGACTTTTGATGGAAACCAGGACAACATTGATCACATGTCTCTCCGCATGTGTTGTGCTCACACTGACAGATGGATTTCTAATTTAAAAGAAAAACAAATATTTACACAATGTGATGATTTGAAGAATCTGCCCATGTACATAATATGCATTCCAGTTCAAATCACGAAAACATTAACTATGGCTCTACCCTGTAATTCCTTTGTTTAGTCATTTTTATTCATTTATGTATCCTGCATTCACCAGGTGTGTTTAACTTCTATAGCTCTATTCGAAGAAAACAGCCACGAAACAAAGGAAGATAGCTGGCCAGATAATCTAAGGAGAATCTAAGAACACAGGAGAATTTATTTCCAAATGGATAAAGAAAGGAGGATGGGAAAGTTCCTCAATAAAACAAATAAGCCAAAGTACTGGTAGCCCTTGGATACAGGAAAACTGATCTGACCTCAGAAGGAATGAGCCATTCTCCACCCTTCCCTTAGATGCAGCAATTCTGCTGCTACAGAATGAAATCAATTCTATTGGCTGATCCAATATAAATTGCCTTTTTTTATACTTTGGCATTATTTTCTGTCTGTGGTGCCTGAGGTTGGCCACCTAAAACAGAGACTAGACAAGAATAAGAGAATAAAAGGTAGGTATTTATTTGAAGGGCCTTCAAAGGTACACCCTGGGCAGATAAAAGGCTACACCCAGGATGGAACCCGGGTCACGGCTTCTTCGTACTTTTATAAGTTTGGTTCATTTGCATGTCAGGGATAATTCTTCAATTATAACCTCAGTTCACGATGTAATTGCCCCAAGTTTGCCTCCCTCTTCAGAGGTTTTTAGCTTACACATCTTGGGCCTGGTGTCCTCGAGGAGCAAACTTAGAGAGATTTGTTATGTCTAACCAGCATGAGAACAGTAGCTAATAGGCCACATGAAACTTCGGAGTTACACACTAGGCAGTACAGGATTTGAAAAATAAAAAAGTTAAAACCTAAGGCATCTGGATAAGTCAACTTATCATGTAACCTTCTAACTGTGTAACAAATTCTATGGGAGAGATAGCAGGAGTGTTTAAAGTAACAATAGATGAGCACAAGCCCAGCCTTTCAGTTACTTTACAGTTCCCCACAAGACCACCTGAGCCCTAGCATGAAAATATTGCTGTTAAACTCCCTGAGCCAGAGAAGTAGCTTGAAAA
Source organism: Oreocharis arfaki (assembly GCA_013398015.1). Classification (NCBI taxonomy): domain Eukaryota; kingdom Metazoa; phylum Chordata; class Aves; order Passeriformes; family Paramythiidae; genus Oreocharis; species Oreocharis arfaki. The sequence continues at coordinate 391,734 of VZRR01011791.1, forward strand.
ACGTAAAAAACCCTGTGGTTTGGAGAAATGAGAAGTAAAAACTACCTTCCTGATAGTTATCTAATAAAGGGGATTCTCTGCGGTCCTTGAGAGCCCATACAAGGTCAAACCAGCAAGCCGGAGAAACTCTATGGCTCACAGGACAAAGCATAAATCTTGCAAAACAAGGCTAAGATAAGGACTGCTTCAGAAAAGCACAGCAGTAAATTCTAGCAAGTTTATTCCTTGCAACGCTACAGGAAAGATTCTTTCTGCTAACAAGCAGAGTCATAATGCTTATAAACCTATTTTGGAATGGCTCAGTCTAAAGAATATCCCCAGAGAGCTAGACCTCTTAAATCTCTTCTGGCTTGAGCTGTTCAACTTATGCTACTTTTTATACTGGTCAGGCAACAAATACATATTTGACATGCTGCAAAACAAGACATCACACTTGTCAAAATGGCTTTATTTTAGCTAGTAGCCAAATTATTCGAAGTACGTATTAATCGCAGTAGCTGCACTTATTTTCTGAGGCAGGCCCGATTCTAACAGATGGCACTGAGACAATGCTGGAGTGTGATCGCTAAGGGCATCTGAAACAACAGTTCAACACTTGCTGAACATATCACCACAGAAAATGCTCAGAAGGGTTAAACCAAGGAGTTTGCTCAATTTTTACAAGGATCCATAGAAATTGCTTAGAACTCTAAATGCATTCTTTATAAGATTTCACCATTTCTTTAAATGATTTCCTATATAATGGCTTAATGTCACATACAACAAGATTTTCTGTTAAATCCTATAAAGCTTCTGCTTAAGTGAATAGTACATGAAGAGATCCCACACTGTGGCATGTAACACTAGTAGATGGGAAATTCGGTATTAGTGATAATGGGCGCATAGAGCTGGACAATCGGTAACACAATTATATTTCTATATCAATTATATTGGTTATGTTTTTTATTGTATTGGTTCATGCAAAAAAAGAGAGTTACAAGTTGGAAGATATTATAAACAGCTCATAATTTTCTAGATTAGCTTAACTGATCATTCAATTAGTACTCTCTGCATAGTCAATGCACCATTCTAGAGCCATCATTTGTTTGCAAGTATCAATTAAATATTTGACAATCATTTAGGAAACATCTTGATTAATATCAAGAAGGAAAAGAAAGACTGACTGTTAGTGCTCATTTCTACAGCTACATAGTGTAATCCAGATTTCTGTTTTTCCTAGGAAGCTTCCAATACGAATTATCTGAAACCTATTCTTTCATTTCAGGAAAGCCTCTGCTGACACTGTACGAATGTTTATTATTCTGGTTGCTAGCACTGCTTCATCCTGGCACTGCTTCTGACTGTTCTTGAAGGTGAAGAACAGACATAAATTCACAGAACACTGAAGAATATCAATATCAGGGTTTTGTTTTTTTTTTTCCTCATGTTCCACCCTCTAAATTAGAAACATTAAAAAAAAAATTACATACATTGGTCGCTGGGTCCAGTGGACAAGCCTTCGCGTGGCCTGAACATATACACATGCCTCCAACAGAGATGTCTTTTATAGAATAGTAATACTGTAAGACAAAACAGAAATTGAATTGCTAAGTGGATTCTAAAATGCAGGTGCCAAATGCAGAATTCATTTCTTGTGACAAAACTGTCAGGTCCTGTTTTATTTCTTTTTTGATCTATTACAAATATAGCAGACAGTGTAATCCAAGCCGTGTCTTGATCAACAGATTCAGGCTGAGTGAAAGAAAGGGTGTAAATTGGCACAGTTCCATTTGTTTGAAGTCACAAAAGCCATGTCAATTTATACATAGATTACAAAAACATGAGAATAGGAAAAGGCTATTTGCACACTGGATAATGAAAAGTCAAATGCTATAAAATTTATTCTCTTCAGAAAATATGAAAAGGAAAAGGCATAATGATGGGAAGAGGAGAAAAGCTAGAAAAAACCCCTATGAAATACCTTTGTTCACCTTAGATGGGTCTAACTTGGGCATTCACTGAACTGTGGAAAGAAGAACTGTTTTTCACTATCGGCCTTTTGAATGACCATGGAATAGTCTTTATTACTGAGATTAAGTACTTTTGACCTGTTTTTCTGCCATTTGACCATTCCTCTTTTTTCTTTGGTGAGGATTAAGAGCCCTAAGCAGAAAGAAGGATAGAAACATATTCATAATCTTATATTACAACATCTGTGAAAAGTGAATCTCATCCATTGTCTTCTGTTTCAGCCAGAGTCCTGCAACACACTCACAGCTGGCTAATAAAAAAAAAAAAAATGCTATTTGCAAATTTTGCTATCTCATTGTTCGACATCTTTGTCAGATCGTGAATAAATACATCAAACCAAATGAGAACTCTTATCACTCCCAGTTAACCTTCCAACACCATGAAAATGTATAATTTGTGGCTACCCTTTGTTTCCTGACAAGGCGGACAAGTTTCAGCAGCTCCTTGATCTTTTGAGGACAGCCTCATGGAGAGATGCCACACAGAAGTTACTGTTCTTTGTTGGTTTGAGAAATCAGTGTATCATCCTGTACTCAGTTTTCACAAGTATACAGTGATTTTTCAAGTGTGAATTCAACTTTATTTCTATTTGCTTAGAATCAGATTACTAAATGTTGACTTTTACATAAACATACAGTATTCACGATTAGTGAGGTTGCAATAACTGCACTCAACTGGAAGGGCTTCTGGGTTTGTAATTTTAAACAAAATGTCTTGTTCCAAACTTTCAGAAACAGCCAGCACTCTCTATTTAGAGAAGGAAATGGAAACCAGAAACGGGGAACGGAAGAACCAAATTTTCTTAGCACTTATCCACCACCAACAAATGATATTGACTAAAGTCAAGAATAATGACACGTTCCCCCTTCAGAACAGGACTTATTATAGTGGTAACCTTCCCAAAACCAAAATACGGTGACCAACAGGAAGGGGAAGTAAGCAGAAATTAAAAAGAAAAAAGCGGGAAATTATATATCCCCCAAACCAGTTTTTGGGAATGCTTAGTAGAAAAATCAGAGGAAAACAAGAATAACACACAACATTTGATCAGCAGGACAACAGAGAGACATGGCTTAGAGAGGAAGTAAAGACTGCAGAAAGAACAGACAGGGTGTGCGCACACAAGGCACAGTGGAGAAGACCGGAATATGGTGCAAGTCCCAATGCTGTATCCATTCTTTTAAGCTAAAACAAGATGCAAAATGTTTACTGGTACCCTCAATCATATCAAAATGCTAGAAGTGTTGCATTCAGGCCCTACTACTACTTATAGTACAATCAGAAATTCTACTCAAGGTGTGCCAAAGGTAGCAAAGGACTGAGCAGCAGAAGAGGGAAGAGGCACTAACAGCAAACACTTGCCAAATACCTACATCCAAATGTTTGCAGCCAAAGGAGCTGTGTATTTATGTTATTAACACCTTTAAGCAGAAAAGGTAAAATTGTTAATTCTGCTCTAGAGAAGACAACAAAATAGAGTGAACACGGAATTCTCCAACACCAGGATTTTGATAGATAACAACAGGTAATCTCTATCTCCCAAAATTTCCTATGGCAAATGAAGGCAGGTACAGCATTTACAAGCATAAGAGAACTTCTACACATGCCTTTCTACCATCTTGCCAGAACTTACCCTTCTTGTAACAATGGGATCAATTTCAGCTGGATCTTTATGTGCAAACATCATTAAATCAGCATTTAGTGTCCGTATCCTCTGGAATCTCAGGCGAATAAAGCGAGCAGAGGTGAACTCCAGTAATTCACGTGACGGATCATCAGCACTAGGTCGTCCATTAATTAGAGAAGTGTGAATCTGAGGAGTTATTAAAGCAGAAAGGAATTACATCAATGTTGTCATGATTAGGCCAACAAATATCATTACAGGCATTGTGTGAATGCATTTGTACATGCAGAATACCTTTCTTCCTTAGAAAGTAGGTTTCCCCCAAAATATTCCATGTGTCCACAGCCCTCATCTATGAAGAGTCTTTCTAATAAAAACCATTCCAAGCAAAGGAAAGCCATCAGCTATGAAAAGACTGCAGCACAAACTGCATATGTGTACCCAGGCCCTAAAACAATGTCCATGCTGCAGGCAATTCATTTCTCCTCTCCTAGTCTGAAAATAGGTAATCACACAGCCAAACAGGCTCAGAAATTTTGAGTTAAGGAAATGTATACTTGGAGTGGGATTCAGAATTCAAAAGGGGTCAGTTTGCACCTCTTTGAGCGATCATCATCAAAAGGCTTTTGAACTAGGTGTATTTGAAAGCCAGGATAAGGTAACTTTTGAAATATTGAAAACTACAACAGCTACATGAGACAAAAATCAGCATTCATAAGCACCTCTCCTTTCCCACTTTCTCTTTACCCTACACATCTTCTCCTTTGAATCTTGCTCTCAGCAAGGTGAAACAATTTCCTGGGTTGCAACTGTTTTTCACCTGGTCCCTGAGGAAAGTCTTTATCACTTCTAAGAACTTCGTTTAGCATTTGTTTTTGCAAAGACACTATCACTCTCTGCCTATACTGTGGGTTCTGTAAAGATTACCTCCTCCTTTCTCTGCCTGCCCTGTCCTAAAGTCTAGAAATCTTCTAGGTAAGCTCTGTGGCTCCTTCATAAAGAGACTCTCCAACCCCAACTGCAGCATCAAGGGCAAGGCAACAAAAATAAGACATCTTCTTCTCCTCCTGTCTTTGTAGCTGATCGTGGCACATATTAGCTCTGAATCAACTAATAAAGCAGATGGGCTGCTACAGAGCTGTTCTTGGAAAAGGCCTACAAGAAGAAGCATGTCAAGTATAGCAAAGTACTGTTAATGAGCACCTAGAGGGAGAGAGGAAAGAAACCATTAATTTTCCTGTATTCTCAAGTGTTAAATTTTAATTGGGGCATTTTTATTACAGGCTGGTACACTGGAAGAATGTTCAGATGCTAAGCCAAATGTGCAGAACATTGGAACGAATAAGAGAATAATTTATTCTTTGCAATGAACATGTGTTGCCTCATACCTCAGTGCTCTGAGTGAGAGGTCACGCCACACAGCCATTTTCTGTCATTGAACATGGTCATATCACTGCTGTTTTAGGCAAACAGCTGCACTCCAGACACCAGCTGGCACTCGCTCAGCAGTGGCTGCCTCACACTGAGGAAAGAGACTGTAAATCTACTGCTTCCAGGAAAGCAGTAGCTCTTGTTTCCTGGAGTTTCTGGAGGTGCTGGATATCCTTACTGAACAACTGCTGTCTTGCATTGGCTATGTGATACTATCGACTCACTCACTTATCCCAAAGGCAGGGGTCAAGAGGATGGTGCCAGACTCTTTTCAGCAGCGCCCAGCAACAGGACAAGGAGCTATGTCTCTAAGCACAAGAAGTTTCACCTCAATATTGAGGAAGAACTTCTTTACATTGACAGTGGCCAAGCACTGGAAGAGGCTGCTCAGGGAGGTCATGGAATCTCCCTTTCTGGAGACACTTAAAACCCACCTGGATGCATTCCTGTGTAACTTGCTCTAGGCAATTGTGCTTCGGAGGCTGGACTATATGATCTTCAGAGGTCCCTACCAACCCAAACCATTCACTGACACTGTGATTTTTACTACCAAGAGAGAAACCCCAAAACTCATCACGTCCAGCATTCTGCTGCACTGTATCTACAGGTGCACCAAATCACTGGGAATCACTCTGCCAGGAGCAGCCACCAATTATATCTTGCCTATGTATGAATCAGCACCACTAGTTCCTGCCATGCTATCTCCAGGAACAGGTGATATCACTGCCTCCTCCTCAGATCATAACAATACAGTCACTGAGCTCTGACTCAATTCTGCCCCTCACTACAAGTAACTAAAGGACATGGTTGACTGGAAACAAACAGAATAAAATGCTAAGAACAGGACATGGTGCAAACAAGAGATTATAATAAAAACCCCAGAGGAAGCAAGGAGGAGGTCCTGAATGAGAAATGTCTGGCTACAAATAGGACAAAAGCACATGACCACAGAACTGCTCAAGTCCCTGGTGAAAAGAGAGAGAACATGTGTGGAGAGTAAACTTCAAAAGAAACCTGAAGATGGTGGCAATAAGTCAAGTTGAAATTGACAGATCTTTCCAAAGGAAGGAGAATTTTAGTAAAAACACATGCCTAAAGACTTTTTTGCATAATATTTACTTGTGAGCAAGGAAACATATTTCTTCTGAGTATTTTTCCACACCATCACTGCCTTCCTTTAAAACAGGAACCAAGAGATTTCTCTTATACAGCCAGCAAGCATAGATGGGTTATGGTTTAAAGCAATAGAATACTAAACACTGAACTTTGATATTCCAGAGGTAAAGAAGAAATAAATCTAAATTAGTGCCTTGGTCAATCTGATAGAACAACAGCGCCGTGGTGATACGCAGCATGGCAATCTGACTACCTCTTCAAAAAGACAAAGATAAAGATTTTGAGGATGGAGGGAGAAAGATGCAGGTAAAATCCCAGGTATCAAAAGAGCCAAGTGCCCACAGAGAGTTAAAAATATTAGTAACAGACATAGCTTGACTGCAAATGACACAGCTGACAAACAGCAGTCATACCTTTTGATTATTTTAAAAACAACACATTTAGTCTTCAGACACTGATGGAGGAAAAAAACACCTCCTTGGAATGGTAGTTTCACATGTAAAATGTGAATTAACAAAATAAAACAAGAAGCATTCATTTTCAAATAGACCCTATGTTTGGAAGGATCTATCTGCCAGCAGTTCATCTATTTGGCAAGGCTAATCCAGTAGAGATGACTTCCGTTTATATTATTTTTAAGCTTTGTCTTTAAATGTTTCACAATTTCATTTTAAAACAACAAACAATTAAATTCACATAGTTACTGAAATGCAGCTATGTCCTGTGTGACACATTGCACCTGCTGAAGTATGTACACCAAAATGACACTTAGACTAGAAAATTCAAAACTAGACAGTTTTATCAAAATGAATCTGAAGTGAAAATTTTACACTGGCAAAATTAATTACCCTAAATTATTTATTCTCCTATAAACATTTGTGATGAAATCATTCATTTCTTCCTAGAAACATTAAGAACCAACTTGAAAACTGTCCAACCAAGTTGTTCCTACTCCTTGAAAAGAGAATAAGGAAGAAGTTAAGAATACTTTAGGAACATCTGTCATTAATTACGAAAAAACAGTAAGAATCTTAATTTAAAGATGTTTAAATAGGAAAAGACTTAAAATTTTTTCAATATGACTCTTCCAACGAGGCATCACTGAGTTTTTCCAGAGCACACTTACTCTTTCCATCTCCCTCCACTATCTTACACCTGTTTCTAAGACACTGTTCCCAGGACAGAGAATTTTCAGTCAATACACTAGTGTGGCCCCTACCCTCCAAATATTTTTGAATGGGATTAGAAAATTGTCCCAGTGAACACAGTCCTCACTATGCATCTACCCCTGTGCCGCATAAGATCATCACAGTACTTCATGTGCAGCTCCTGTGAACATCAGCCCCACTCGGACACACAGGCAGCTACGGTGTTGATAGCCTGCAATAGCTGCATTATGAGCCACTCCACAGTTCTACAGCAGAGCAAAGATCCAAAGCTGAGTCTTCCAGGAAAATATTAACACTTTAATCCACCCACCGGGCTGCTACAATTCGGATAATCCAAGTCCCCACGAGGAACAATGTCAAATTTTGTTCAGGTTTTATGGACAACTTTAATTTACCATTTCCAAGACTGAAGTAATAATCATAATTTTGGGTTCTAAATGAAAGATATTCAGATTTCAACTACAGAAAACTTTTCCTTAACAAGACATTTGTCCAGGACTATATTCCAGCAAATGGAATCTTTAGGAATCTCCAATAGACGCCAGAAGAAAATGGTTATGAAGGACTATAAGAAACAGAGCATTTAGAGACTGATCCCTCTAATATTATATGATCACTTCCTCTGACTAATCAGTCTAAAGACTTCCTGAGTTACAGCATGAATCTGAGTCATAGCATTTAATGTCTAGCAAATGCCCTTTTCTGTATTATAGCTCTACTCCCTTTTACAAATGTTATGTTTTTCATCACTACATACAGTTACTTGTTCCAGTGTGAGGAAATTTGCTTTTCAAAAAAAGAAAAAAAAACAAAAATAACTGGCTCTGGTGGGGTTGTTGTTTGTTTGTTTGTTTTCTTTTCCCTTTTAAACCTGGAACTCATAATTATTTAATTGACAGTATTCTAATTTTTCATTTGAGAAAACTGCGAGCAGTCAACATCTTTTAATTTTTAAAATTCAGTATGAAGACAAATCAACTTTTTTTATCTGAGAACTGTGGAGAATGTTACAAGCTCTCTACTCTGAAAAGAATTTAGTCTAAGACTAGCCCAACAGCATTCATGCATAATTCTTTCTTTCTTCTTAGATGTACTACTTTGCTTTCAGCAACACTCATTTTCGTAAAGTATTTTTCATGTAGTATCATAAGCTGCTAATAGAACAAATTATCTTAAATTTCACATTACCAACAAATGCTGCTATTATAGAGTTTTCTTGTTTTTTAGATTGCCTGCAAGAACGCTGAACAACAGGGAAACTACCAAATATATTCAAAGGTCATCTCAAGTACATTAGAATCTCTGGACCATGTCAGAACCAAAAGACCTATCTATCTTGGCAGTCTGCCCCACACAGCATCCAAACCAGCATGCTAACAGTAAGATGAAGGCAAGCACACATAATACTTCCTCAGGGATTTCTTGAGCTATAGGTAGTTTCTATACATCTGGTAAGCCTCAATGGATTTCCATGAACTCAGTCTCACCTTAAATCCAAGTCACTTTTCAGTATCTACACCATCACTTACTTAGGATTTTCTCATCTCATTTATATGAGATCCTTCCTTTGCTTGTTTTAGACCTGCCTCATATTAAACTCACTTAATACTTCCAGTTCTGAAATTGCAACAAAGAAATGTATCGTTCTACCAGCTCTATTCTTCATTCCACTTCTTTACTACTAATTACCTTTGCACAGGTATCAGGCTTCCAGATCTGTAGTTTCCTCGGATGCCCAAGGAATGTTACTAAAAATATAGTGTTTCATTTGACACACCACACTCCCCAGTTACGGAGAATATTTGTCAGTGAGGAATTAAATAATAACTGCTATAATTCACCAATTTTAGCCTTGAGTTCCTTTTCATTATTCAATTTATCAATTTTTTCTGCACCTCTTCAGTTAACAACCTAGTTTGCAACTCTTTCTCCAACTCCTCTCCTGTAAATAATGTTTCTAGTGCAGAAATCTTCCTGACAGTCTCTATAGAAAAAACTGATTCAAATCATTAATTTAGTTTTTCAGAGATGACCTTATCTTTCTTGAACGCTCTTTGATCATCTCTCAGCCCACCAATTCTCTGGCAGACTTCCTGAATCTGATGTGTCTGAAAAAAGGTTTATTTCAACTCAGTCACTCAGAATATTTTTCACATATTTATTGCAGTTTAACATTTCATTTGCTGGAGCTTGTTTTCTTACCTCTTTGCCTCATTTGCAGGAAAAGATATGATGCCCATTCACAAATAACACCAGTTAATTTTGATACCTATTATCTTTCTTCTGTTTATGTTTTAAACATGGTGTATAATTTCTGGAACCATTCCAAAATGTGGCATTCACGTGTGTGTGATTACATGATTATTCAAAAGGTAATTATTCAGACCAGGATCTGTGCTCTATTTTCAATTAAACCATGGATTCTATCACTAGCTGCACCAAGAACATTCAGGCTTTTAAGAAATACTCTCTTGCACTACACTTTATTGTGACACCTGGAGAGTCTGCCAAAGGGTTGCAGAAGGTTGATATTACATTCTTAGCCTTCCTTCAGCAAGAACAGCTCAGTTCCACACCTCTGGGCAGTTGCTGACACAACATAAAAGGGATGCTGTCCCAGTTTAGCTGCTGAATTTTGGTTCACAGAGATCTCATGCACCATTTTATTTCTGCTGATTTTCTTGTATTATTAGATCTACAGTGCCTCTCCTCTATAAGCCACTCAGTCATTCCTAAACAGCTTCTTGTTTCTGTCATGCCTATAGAGCCACCTTTTTCCAACACCCTTTAAAGGATGGTATTAATTATCAAGGTAACCTTTCTCAGCTGCGGGGTGCGGATACTGGGTAACACTTGGATCCATTCAATCCTACCTTCTGTAACAAAAACACCTGAAAGGGCTTGCAATGTACTCCAGCCAGGTGACCATGCGACCTAGAACCGGAATTTCACAACGTATTTCATTGGGTTTCTGTCACTGAGAAGTGACAGACATAGCCTAAGAAACTTTTTGCCATTTTCGGCAGTAGACAAGTCTCATATGCTGATGGACAAGGACTTATTTAGACTTTCAAGACAGAGAAAAGTATCACCCTGCACCCCACCACATATTTTTCAAATGTTAATAAAATCTCCCTGGTACTTCTCAAGTTGAAGCAAATCCTGCCCTCTCAGCCTCTACTTACAGGACTCTCCAAGTCCTCATTTGTCTTCCCAAACATTCCTTGGACTACTAGATAGACTAGATGTGTATCTAGTACTGAGGAGCCCAGAACAGGACTCAGCTCTTCCAGTGTGCTCTCATCACCTCCCTCAACCTTCTGGTGACTGTGTGACTAACGCAGCCCAGGATGCTCTTGGCTTCCATTGCTTGAAAGGGCACTTTGCTGGCTTGTGTACTGCTTAGTGTACACCCCTACTGCCACTGAGTTTCCTCCCGATGCCCCTGGGTTATGCAGGCACAGCTGGCTCACATCTCATTGAACAGAACTCCCAGCCCACTGCTTGCTACCAGGCACTGAATTGTCATGTAGCTGCCCACATGCAGGCAAAGAAGGAGCCCCTCTCCCGGTGTCACGAGTCACCAGTTTGCAGTCTTCACCATTATGGGAGTCTCCATTTCTGAACCAACAGGCACAGACTCTGCCTGCCTCTTTTTTTTGTACAGTTGTGGCTTCAGGCTGCAGAGTCCCAGGTAAAACTTAAGTTACTCACTTTGTCGTCACCTCTGATGCTGTGCAGTCTACTGAACGTCTACTGACATCCTCCTGCAGTCTCTGGTGACACAAATACCCAAATACATCACACGTTCTGCAGGCAAGGACACTTGCTCTTTCTCCCTCGACCTCAGCAAGGCAAGGCCCCAGACAGTTCTCGCAGTCTCAGAGGTTAAAATCTGCATCCTGGCTCTGGAACTCAGCCTGAGCTGAGGGCTCTGCTATAGTGGCGCAGTCGTGTCAGCCAGTTCTGAGGACTGGGCCCAGATTGCACCTCACCAGCTGAGCACCTAAAACCACTCTTTCCACCCCTCCTTCTGTGCGTGTTTCTGGCATGAACTGATATTGAAACATGCATCACGTTAGCTGCCTCTGCTGTTAATGCAACAGTAAAAATGCTGCCACTTGGCATTAATGCATATTATCAACTGCTGAGTTACTCAAAATTAACGCACTTTAACAAAGTTTTTAAGAATTTTAAGTATGTTCCATGCTCTCATACAAATTTAAAATACCCATGTATGAATCCAAGCGGTGTATTTTTCTTCTTAGAACTTCGGTATTTGAAGCCTGTTACTTTGCCAAGCAATTTGAGTGCAGTCAATCTCAAGCTGTTTGTAAGATATAAAAAACCCCAGCTGTGTGGCTGTGTGGCACAGAGTTTTTATGCCCACTTTCTTGTCAAGAAAACAGCATCACTATGCAGTATGCTTTTCCCTCATGACACACTGGAAGACGTAATTCTTTCATAAAAAGAGAAAGCTACTTAGTGTAATTTGTTACAAGGATGGAATGGGAAGATCATCCTACAATAACTTTCGGCTAGTAGTGGTAAAGAACTCACTTTGTTCAAGTAGTCAATAGTTTATTCTGTACATCATATCAAGACTGTGGGCTTCAACCTTGGTGCTCTGTATAAGGCGGTGGTCTAACCCTAAACTATTGTCAAGAAAGGTCAGTTTCTCACTAAAACCTAATGTCAGAGAGCAGCATATAGGAAAGAAAAGTTTCTGTCCTGCACAAAACATCTTGCAACTTGATAATCAGGAGTTGAGAAGACAAAAATGTCAGCCTTAAAATGATCTAATGGGAAAAGTACGCCATGATTTACATTCTCAAGTTATGCAAGCACATCAATATGAAGATGAACAATGCTGAAAATAAATTTTTCAACAGGTGATTCAGTAGCTCTCATAATTCTCCTATCCAATAGCAGCTTTAATTATCTGTTCCAAATAGCTCATTTGCAGTAGACAGAAAACTACTGCTGATTAATTAATCTCTTGGTATCTTAGATTTAATCCCTAAAGACAAATTTCTGTGAGTTTTCTTAGTGCAAGACCTACTCTATCATTAGAGTTGATTTCCCAACTAGAATAGTAGATGGAAGCATATGCCAGAACTCAGCATCCAATTTTTCTTCATAAACACATATTTATAATAATTGTATATAAGAAATGGTGTATTTGGCAAATTCTGCTATATTTCTAATAAACATCTCACTATCTTAATAAATTAGTGGTTTAGTAAGTGAAAGCACAACTCCCTTCTGTGCCTCACTAATGAGTACAAGAGCTGCTTGAAATGCAATGCTTAAACTTGCATTAAAATGTCAAGGGCTATGCACGTCAAATCGTATCTCAACTAATTCATTCCCCCTAAGAATACAGGCAAATGTCAGCTTAACAAACTTTTTAGCAAATACTATTGTATCATTGACAACTATACCCTACAGCTTAAGCTAAATAGGGCTTCATCCCTTCAGTTTTGATTAACTCGCTTTTGTCATTTTTCTCTTTCCAATTTCACTTGCCTATTCAAGCCACTGCTTTTTTATGGCTCCTGTAATTCTCATGCTTGTCATTTCTGGATGAGAAACAATTTGTCAACAACATCATCCTGTGTACTTGTAAACAGACTGCTCATTGTCAGAGCACTAGTTATTAGTAAATCACAGAATAATAAAAATTTTGATTACCTTGAAATGTATTTGTATAATTTCAAGTTTTTATTTTCTTTTTGTAACTGTCTTACATAAGTGGAAACATCGCACCAGGCTGTAGTTTCAGCAACAGTTATGCACACCACAGTCTACGAGGGACTCAGACAAGATGCAAGGCCTGGAATACTGCACTTAACACAACCATGATGGTTTGTGCTCTACTGGCTCTCCTAAGTGTACTTAGAAGTGACACTCCATCTCTTAAAACAGCAAAAAGGTATTTTGTGCTGATGCCAGTGGCAACTCCAGCTGCAAAGCAGTCATGAAAATTACGTTAGTCTGCGTTCTGATCAAGCAGAGGTGAAACACCTAGGTGAAATACCTAGGCATTACTGAGTTAAACATGATCACCTCTCTGCTTAAAGGATGAAATGTAGTGGTCAGTTAAACACATTCTTCAAAATTACTCAAAAAGGACAATATTAGAATCCAAACTATACTATTTTTTAATAAAGCGCTGAAGTGAGATGACATTACCTGAAAAGTATATTTTTTCTCTACTGCTTTTCAAAGTAGTACTCCTCTTTTTGGACAATGATCATAAATGAGACAAGTAATTTCAATTAAATAACAAAAAAGGAAAGTTATGTTTTCTTGGACATAATAATAAAAAGCATTGTGATCCTCAGATTTAACTAAAAGGCTTCTAAGTATGCCAAACCAAACAATGTTAAAAAAACCTCACCCAAACAACACCCATCCCCCCACTTTCCTACCAAGATTTTATCATTTCCCTTATTGATTATCCTAAAAACTCATGGCACTTCCCGCTGTATTTTTCTTCCTGAATGAGATGCACTGTGGAGTCCACTGTGGAATTACAGACAAATTACTGCCAGTACAGAATTGTGACCAGCAGAAAGAAAATCCACAGGAACGTTTAACAGCTGTAAGCAGCTTCAAACGGCTGCCAAAAACAACGGCTGATGTAAAAGAGGGAGAATGTGAGGATTTAAGCTGTTCAAACAGTAAACAAGTACATCTGCTCCTGAATGTTATCATTAAATAAACTGTGGTAATATGCTTTACATTGAGGCAACATTCTTGTTTTGAACCACAACTCTGAAGAATTTTGGACTGGAACAATTTTAACAAAACATTTTTTGGGTTTTTTTGTGATGGAAATCCATGTGTGGAAAAGTCCATTACAATTACTGTATAGCGTTGGAGTCTAAGTTCTAGCAAAACCTGTGTCATGTCATTTGGAAGATAAACTGATGAATGCCTTTGAAAACCAGATGGGATCCCTGTGAATGGCAAGCATTCATTTTCTTTAAAACCATTTATAATGATTTAAAAAGAAAGAATAAATAGGACATTCAGTTGTAGAATACAACAAACTTCGATATCTCTAACACTGTGAACCTGACCTGTTCAGACTTCGGAGATATTTTACAGTAGCTACCAGAAGAAAAGCCAGGGAAGGCAAAAAATCCATTTCTAAGTAGCACAGAATGGACAGTCCAGGCCAGGAATGTCATCAGAAATCTTCTGTAAAACACAGGAGATTAAAGAATTATGTGCATGAAACGGGCTTCTTGTTCTTTGTTTCCATTGTGATTAATTGTTGCAAAGTTACAAAAGTAGTAGTGCTTGCTTTAATTACAAAAACTACACTTGGCGGGTTTTGTCAAACTCTCAGTTGTTTGAATTTTTCAGATTTCATTTATGATACATGATATAAAATAGTATGACTTCTATGGTCAACTAGTGTGCTGATTTTGGCTGGACAGAGTTAATTTTCTTCACAGTATCTTGTGTGGGGCTGCTCTTTGGATCTGTGATGAAAACAGTGTTGATAACAGAGATATTCCAGCTACTGCTGAGCAGCGCTCAAGCATCAAGGCCTTTTTAGCTTCTCACCCTCCCTCCCTCGGTGAGGAGCACTGGGGTGCTTGAGGGGTCAGGAGGGGACACAGCTGACCCCAGCTGACCACAGGGATATTCCCCACCACACGACAACGTGATCAGCCATAAAAGCTGGGGAACAAATCTGCCAAGGCCTTTAAACTGTTCTTTCAGATCTGCTTTTCCTTCAGAAGATCCTCCAACTTCCAAAACAAAGAAAAGCTCTACTGTAGCTACTTTATGTCCCTCTGTAGGAAGCTCAAGCCACAAAATTCACCTGCTATGGATTTGCTGTCCTTGGCACTCCCATTGAATCTCACTTGTCTATCAGCTTTATTATTCTGATCTGCTTGAAAACACTTCTCTTAGAACTTTTTAGGCCTCCAGCACAGTCATTTTGTTCAAAGGAAAACGCAGCAGTTTGGTTCTTGTCTCTTCTTTTGCCTTACCACAACTTTAAGTTAATTTACAAAATTCCTATTTTCCTTGCTTTTATATGATGTCTTTCACTTTCTTATGCCTTTTAATACTCAAGCATTATATGCTGCTACCTTTTTGGATACTATAAGATCTATTCCTCTTTTTCGTAAATGGTATGCATAAACTCCTACATATGTAAAAAGAAAGCACATAAAAATGTATTTCCACCTTCAGAGATTGCTTTATCTTTTTTACTAACTTTCAAAATTTTCTTAACATTAAATAATGAGAATATTACTGCCATTTTATAGAATGGTCTTCAAATAACAGTATTTTGAGCCCTCCTGCCTTGCACTCTTCTCACAACATTTTGAGTTGCATCCCATACTCTTAGTTGTACCATTAGACTGCTTCTTGAAAGAACATTTAAGGGGATTTAAAAATCAGCTTTTGTGACAGTCACCCAGCCTATGGGAAGCTAATAATAGTTTACTTTTTCACTATAGTGGTTTTTTGCCTTCATTTTTTGCTTCAGAGCCTCCTTACTTAGTCTCACCACCTTGATTAAGCAGTACTGCAGCCCTAACTTTTCCTACTCTTCCTCAGGCATGATATACCAATTTTCTCTGACAGAGAGTTGTTTGCTGAGACAATCTGTATTCTTACACAGCTTGTCTCTGTGCTTTCTTCATTCAAATGTTCTTGACTCCAGACTTCAATCCAATAATTTGATTTTTGAATAAGTTGAATTTTGAGTAATTTGTCCACTGGTCCACAGTGTTTAATTGACTAAATTTCCTTCTATCGAATTTCCGTGGCATTTACCATATAAACTGAAAATTCCAGGTAAACTATGCTGTTCGGTTTTTATTTTTTTAATATATAATTCCTTTGCACTGACATGAAAGCAGACCTACATTTGGCCTCAGGCTGACATAGTCATATCTCCCTGCTTCAATGAGATTTTAGTGATTAAAGTTACTCCTTCACGTAGTCCACCCGGATTTTAACAAACTCTTTCTTTAAAAAAAAAAAAAAATCTTTTTTTGACAACGAAGCTATTCTTTCTCCCAGTAATTTTCCATGGTAAAAACTAATCAAAAAAAGAAAAAAAGAAATAAAAAAGAAAGAAAGAAAGGAAAAAAAGGTCTTCAGGTACCAGTTCCCACCTCCAAAACAAAATCCACCCACAACAGATCTTCAGCTCCTCCAATCAAACGGAAGACAAAAAAAACCCACACAAAATACCCACTACTCTGGTTTTGCTGTCAGAATGAAATCTATTACTGTCCAGAAATCTAGTGCCAAACCCAACAAGAGAAATTTGGGTCATTTCAAGTAAATACCAACACTTAAGTGTACCATTTCCCTTTGGAATACTTAAAAGAGTATATTGAGTTATGAACTACATTAACTCATGTGAAT
Source organism: Oreocharis arfaki (assembly GCA_013398015.1). Taxonomy (NCBI): domain Eukaryota; kingdom Metazoa; phylum Chordata; class Aves; order Passeriformes; family Paramythiidae; genus Oreocharis; species Oreocharis arfaki. The sequence continues at coordinate 408,495 of VZRR01011791.1, forward strand.
CCTCCTTCTACAATTTGGAAAATCTGTCATAGATCTATATAAAGACATGTAACACATCTCTTTTCAGTAAGCATTGTGGTCAAGAAATGATGGACGCTAATGAAAAATGTAAATAATCAATTTGACTTCATACTGAAAGACTGCTCTGTGTAGTATGTTTTTTGCATATTGCAACTTCATTACTTTTTAAGTATCATGATTCATATGATTAATCAGTTTTTCTTTTTTTTCAAGAAGTGGTAGAAATTACAACATGAGATTCTGCTCAGAGAGAGAAGACGTGCCAAGATAGAAAAGTGGGCTAACTGCACAAAAGAAACTTTCATTCCAACTTGGCCCACACAGATGTACCAGTAAATATCCTGTTCCTTGTTTTCACAATAATGAGGGACTGCAATACTACTTATACACCATTTTCCACAGTTTTTTCAACTTAGCAGCATAATTTAGTTATTTCGTTACATATTTTATATCCGTTTTTTTTGGTAGTATTAAATATCAGAAACTCAAGTTCACTATTAACTATCAACTTGAAAATATTACTTAAATTTCCCTTTCTTAGGCAAAAATTAGCAGTGAATATTACTATAATTTAATTATGAAATTATCAACTTGCAAAATTAGTTGTAGAAGTTTTGAATAAATTATTGCAAAGATAATTCTCATCATGCATAACAAAATAATATAAAACTGTCTTAAATTAAATACTATGTTTTCAATACTTTCCTATGATACTGAGCACATATGTCAAATGTTTACTTTGTCTTTTCCTTTCACATATCTTTCAATGTCTATTAGAGAAACAGGAAATGTTCACTTTATATTAGTGAGGCAATATCCCATTGTGTAAGCAGAATATGTAAAATGTATCCATTTATTTGGCAGTCATTTGTTAAAGGTCTTTTTTCTTCTCAGATTAGATACTCAAGTTTAGTTGTACTAAGCCAAATAACCAAATTTTAAAAAAAAAAGACAAAACCCCAAAAGCAACAAAATTAACTAGACCCGAATCTTTGTCCAAACCTCTAATCCGTTTTATTTCTTTTTGTAAACCACTTCTTTCAAAGTTATTCTAAGTGGAAATTTTGGAGCAGCTGAAAGCTTATGTGCCAAAATTCTTGAAGAAAATCAATATTCCATCCCTTCCTCGTAGACACAAGTACCCTTCTAGGTTGCTACATCCTTTCAAAGCAGTTGAAAAAGAAGACTCACAAGCAGAAGTTACCACAATCATTTCACTGAGACCAATCACGTACAAAAAAATGGTATCCAAGATCACGGCTTGAACATGAGTCTTCCTGAAGGGAAAAGCAAAGAAAATATGAAGCAAAACCAATAGGGAGAACAAAGTATGAGTAATCCAAAAGTGTTAAGCAGGGACTGTTCAACCCCTGAAGTGGTGCAACACTGAATTAAATGAGATTAACAGTCTTCAAGGAAGACCTGATCTGAAGGTTATTGTTGACTTCAGTGGAAAGACCTTAATAATAAGCACCACTTATCTATGGATCCTGTTGGCTGTCTCTACTACTAATCACTACAGAAAATTAACTGTGCATTGTAAGATGGAAAAGCAGGAAGAGAAAGATCCTAAACTGATGGGACACTTGGATTTCAGTCCAGAGAAAACCTAACTCATTATTTCTGAGAAAATGAAGATGTGCCACCTGGCTAGACAGCCTGACTCAAAGTATGCTAAAAACCTGGGAAGCAGAACATCTTGGAAGCAAGGATTGCATCTAATAAGATCTCTACTTGCTGAAGTCTTTTTTTGCATCCTAGGGAAAAGACTGTCACACATCCTCCATTCACAGTTTTGTGAAATTTGTTTTCATTGTTTTTGCATTGAAAAAAAAAATTAAAAGACCAAATGACATGTTTTCATTTTGCATCACATGGAACAATTCATGTCAATCAAAATAAAAATTTCCCTTTTACTGTTTGGAAAAAAAAATCTGAATTACTTAAAATTATTGCTATTCTCCCTCTTCAGATTCTAAGCTGAAAAAAGCTCTTCACAAATCCCTATTTTGGAATTTCTGAGTCAGACTGCATCCATAAGTCTCTGCCTAATGTCTTTGTTTAAACTGTGATGCTGGAAGTGGAATCCACTTAAATTTCTGAACAGTTTCATCCATTTATAATAGATTGTTATCTATATTTTTTGTATTGTGCATTTTTTTTTTGCAATGAAAATATAGCAACAAAATACTGATCCAGGAAAACATATGCCATAACCACAACTGATCTACTGAAGTGTACAGAAATGCAAGTCAAATCTATGGAAACTTAGCACAGTCATGAGAAATGCCTAGGGTAATTGCAGCTGAGGACATGGACAAAGATATTATTGGCATTACTTTTTACTGCTGATGCCTTTTCTGTGTCTTACGCATTTGAAAAGAAACCTATCACTGTTACTCAAGGGGAAATAAGAGTTCAGACTCTTGGAAATTATTTTGCAATAACGACAAGATACTGAATACATGTTAGGAGCTGAGAGGATCAATCTAAAAATAGGAATCATAAAGGCAGCATCAATACTGTAATCCACAAACTCTCATGCAATTTTTTTTAGAAACTGTAGCATCTGTATCATTAATAGATAAGGAAAAAAGTCAACACAAAATTTTCAGTCTGCAACTTAATATATTTCAATTTTGATTACCTACAAAATTCAGACTCTATCTTCCTAGCACTGACATTCTCAGATTCTAAATCTAGCTATGAGAAGAACAGACTTTAGAGTCCATTTCTAAGTCTCTTTTTCTTCTCTACCTTCTCTGTGAACCACCAAGACTGCACCAAAGAGGACAAGCATTGTGGTACGAAGAGGAGAAAACTAGCATGCAAACATCGGGAAATAATACAGTTCAGTGTTCATGGCATCACTGGCCTGAAGCAAGCTCAGCAAAGTACTGGGACATTGGGGGATGTTCCAAGGGACCTGAGGCACGCATTTCAAAAGGGACATAGTACAAGCATTCAAGTGCTACGGCAACAAATGGGCAAAATAAAAAAAAAAAAATCACTGTCAAGGCACTTGTTTCTGTTTATTTTTCTTCTTTACGTGGTTAGTACACACTTTGAACTTCCACTTGACTGAAGAAAATAAAGACTAATGAACATAATCATACAAGGCTAGTCTTTACGAGCACAGAAAGAGTATTTTATTTTTTTTGACCTTGCACTCTCATTGCAACCATCACAAGAAAGGAATGAGATTAAGCATTTAAAGGAGCAGAACTGAAGCATCACCTTCATTGCAATATAATTCTTATCACTATCATAGCGGTGATAGAAAGAGTCACTGCAGAATAGGAAGGAGACGTTACTTAATTCCATCATAACTCCCCTCCCCGTCAGTCCTGCTTCAGCCTTAGCCATAGAGGAGACAGGAAAAATTTTCTTGTTAAAGAACAGCAGGACTGAGAGAACCTCAAATCTGTTGTTCACATAGACAGCTCTTACCAAAGTCTTTCAGTCTCCAGTTTTCACTTTTGAGCATGGAAATACCACTCAGTTTGCAATGGAACATAGCAGATGTGACACTATATTACCTCCTTAATAATGAACCGATAGTCATTACCACTATTGTTACATCAACCATCTGGCCACACTGATTGCTTCACAAATGATCCCTGGTGAAAAGAATAAAGCAACACCAAGGGCTGAGTTTGATATGAGGCATCTAGATAAACATTTTGGAAATTTGGTCTGCTTGGTATACTGCAGTTCGGTGTCATTCTCATTCCTGCAATCAGATTACTTGCCTTCAAACATAGGGCTAATACTCTTCAATTTTTTTTTATATTTAAATGTCAAGGTAGAGCATTCTCAGCAACTGAAAGTAATGTATGAAAGACATCTCACACAGAATGATCAGAGATTGTTTCTCTTATTCAGTACAGGAAATATTAGGAATACAAGTAATCCCAAGATTTCACCTTTCTACTGCCACTGTATAATCCAAACTCCAACCAACTGCAGAAATATCCTTTGAGACAGCATCTTCTGACAACAGATTCTGCCCACAAAGAGAGGATTTTTTTTCATGGAAGTTTACAGACCTTCCAGACCACCAGCAATAACAATAATTTTTTTAAACCAATTTTGACAGAACACCTCTATAGGATGACAGACCAGTACTGGGTATTCCAATTATGATTTTAAAAGGTGGGAATTAAATCCACCGCCTTCCTCGCCATTTTTAAACTTTCAGAAAGCCTCATTTTAGAGAAACTGAGTGTTTCCCAGAACATCAGGGAGGGTTCTTTTTGCCTTTTTAGTAAAACGAAGTGCTTTCCTATTAGATTAATAAAGCTTTTCTTCCACTGTCTTCATTGCATGTGACTTTCAACATCTGCTTGCACAAAGAATTACTTGATACTGAAGAAAAAACAAAACAATTTCTTTTTAACCTAAATATTTATTTTCTCCTAGCCTATACAAAACACTAAATCTACATATGTTCGAAGAGAGCTTTTTCCAAGTGTAGCCTCCAATTTCACTTCCTACAAAAGTATGTGTCCTTTTTCTATGAAAAGATATACATTTTCCTAACTTGTTATAGAGATCATCTGTTGCACCTGAAGTTTTCAGAGGGTCCGACTTTGAAACAACTGCAAGCAAGAGGGAAGATTGCCATGTATCAAAATACAAATACTAGATGTGCTAATTCAAACAAGCATTTGCTAAGAGAAATCTTTCAGCATCTCACAGAAAATAAAATTACAACATTGAAAGCTAATGTTCAGAGCCTTACATTCACCTAGTCATCAAGGTAAAGAAGCTGTGAAACAAAGTGCAGTCTAGCAGAAGAAATATTTCAATAAAAAAGGTACAAACTGGATGTAAACATTAGAGGCTCCTGTGTCAGGGAAATGAAGCAAAAATCACTATGGTAACTCACTAACTTTTAGTTCTCAAACTAATGATCATCTGCGGAAACAAAGAAACAAAGAAATGCCATTCATATATGGTGTTTAAGTAAAGAAGAAAATGAAACAAGCATTCTTATTTACGTGAAAATACCAGACTCATCCCACCATCCCAATCCTTACATAAATGGGTCCTTCTTAGTGTAAAAAAAAAATAAAATTACTATTGAAGCAAGAAACATCAGTTCAGTAAAAGGTAATGAGTAGCTCATTAAGTGAACTAATCTCTTTCCCTTATTCTTCTGGCATGGGGACACTGAGACAGAGGAACATTCATTTTTGTTGTTAAATACTGTTTTGGCAAGCTTTAGCATTAATATTTGGGTATGGAAGCAGTTCTCTTACAAGGATAAGCTGAAAAGAGCTGGGTCTGTTCAGCCTCAAGAAAAGAAGACTGAGACGAGACCTCATTGATGTATGTAAGTATCCGAAGGGGAGGTGCCAAGAGGATGAACCAGGCTCCTCTCAGAGGCAACGGGCAAGAAACTGATGCACAGGAGGTTCTACCTAAACACGAGGAAGAATTTCTTTACTGTGCAGTGGACGTGCACTGGAACAAATTGCCCAGAGAGGCTGCGGAGTCCCCCCCACTGGACATAATCAAAAACTCTCTGGCCACAATCCTGTGCCATGTGCCCTGGGATAACCCTGCTTAAGCATGGAGTTTGGACCAGACCACCTGCTGTGCTCCCTTCCATTCTTACCCATTCCACGATTCCGTGAAACAGTCTTCCTTAGCCAGTAGGATATAGAGACACACCGTTTTTCTAGCTATCACTGATCTAAGTATGGAAACCAGAATGCGAGGAAACTTTCTGCGTTCAAGTCTTCACTTGAGAGCAATTTCATTGAATGTTTCTCCCTTTTGTTCATTCAGAAGCTGTCATCATGCAATTTTCCTTTAATTCATGACGCTATTCAATAAAATTACTTTTTGCAAATAATTCCTGGTCCACAGATTGCTTGCTCCCATTTGACTGCGCAAACTTAAACTTGTGCTACTTACATAGATTTGAAGATAAATCACAAAAGGGGTTTGTTTATTTGTTGTTTTCGTTGCTTTTGTTGTTCTAGCTGTTGTTGGTTCTACTTCTGTGACTGGCCAAGATAATATTATTGGTGCAAGCAGGAGCAGTATTAAATGACAAAAAATATTTGGCTTAGAATGAACATTTCTGGAAATATGTTAATGAATCAAGCCATTAACTAAAATGTTCATTGAAAGTATACATGAAGAGAACATATTCTGATTTTCCTAAGATAACAGGTTTTAACTTCAGAGAGTACTGTAGATGTACATTTGACATTGGCACTGGCTTGCCAACCATGTTCCTTGTGCAGTTCATAAGGTTTCCTGGGTGTACACCAGAACGGTGTGCCTAAGCAACTCATGGGGTTTGAAGCAAAGGCACTTTATTTACATTTCATAACTCCTTCAGTCTTACAAGATGACTTATTTGATTCAGACCAAAATTGCTATCCAGGAACAAAGATAAATTATATGCAGATACAGTTCCACTGGAAGACCAGCAGCCAAATACCACCAGCAACACAACTGCAAGTAAATGCGATACTGGTAGAAATGTTATTTTTCATGTTACTTGTTTGATGAAATATGAAAATGAATTAACCTGGGTTAATTCTCTGTAAATGCTACATACTTCACAATGCAGCCTTTAGCTACTCAGACAGCAGAAACTAGTGGTTTACTTATGAAAAGAGTATTGTTAAAAATGTAAGATAATTAGTTCACGCGGAATGACACCCTTCCAATCACTACAAAGGTTAATCTTCAGGCTTTTCATTTCAAACTGTTCTCTCTCTATTACAGCCGTATCTCAGATTAATAACTACCTGTGGGAGGTAAGATTAACTTCGGGTTTATCACAGGCCTTTCACAGACTATGCCTGTACCTAACAACTCTCCTTTGCCAAGTGGAATGGAACAGATGCATTCCTCCCTTCAAAGTCATCTCCATGTTCAAAGAAACCACATATCAGTTGCTGGTCATTTATTAGGTTAAGGATAGAGTATCAATTACAGCACATCAGGCCCAGTTAAAAATTATTAATTGCACACTTAAGATCAGATGTAAGTTTCACTCAATTCAGTAGGCTTTAAGCCAGTGTTTCAGTCATGGATACAGAGCAGCATGCAGAATAAAGTTCTTTGCTGTTTCGCTCAGTCAATGAAGAACACAGAGACTCACTGGTTTAACCAAGAGGACAGCAGACTACTGGAATCAATATCTGTCTGTGAGAGAACTGGATAACCAAATAAATGGAACAATGAAAATTAAATTAAATACTGGAATAATGACTTTTGCATTATATTTCCAGTGCAGACATGTTCTCCCAAAGAAATGTATAAAATTTCTTTTCAAGAGATAAATTGCTAACTCACATTCTGTTCAACCCTCAGAAAGCACCCAGCTGAAACCAGTTAAAAATATAGCACATGTATATGCACTATTTCTTTTAATATCACTTCATCTGCTCCTGCTAGATTTTACAAGAACAAATACACATGCAAATGATACAAGCACTAATGATACAACTACAAACACAAAATATTTGCAATTATTTTTCCTAGAACTGAAAATTATTTCCCATCTGATAACTCTTGATAATCTGAGACTCTCTTAGATTCAAGCTTATATCTTTTTAAAGTGAATCAACAGGATATTTTCAGTGAAAGCTGAATTTTTCAATTTTTGCAACTGGCATTGGAAATTTTCTGTGAACATAAACAAACTGTACATATCTACATCCAGGACTCAAAAATAACTGAATTAACAATTTTGCATGTGAACATTGCTTTGCATTTAGGGGAACAGAAGAAAGTAATTTTGTACCTCTTTATATGGAAATGAACCATTCAAAAGTGGAACAGAAAAAAATAACAGAAGGATAAATATTGAGGCTAAGATTACACTTGCAGAGCAAGTGCTGGAAAAAATTTGTGAAAAATAATATGCAGTTGCAATGTGGTACACATGGCTTTCCCTTTTATCATTTTAAGTGACTGAAAATGCTGCATTTTCAGCTACAGGTGTTACACTGACCCTGCTCTTTCAACCACAGATTCTCATTCTCAAGTCTACATCTTTTCCACACCCTCAGTTGGAACAAATGACTGGTCCATGATTCATATGCCTGGACTTGGGCTAAAATAGTAGAGGCCTCTGAAAGAAGAAGGAATAGGCATAAACAGGGGCAGAGAGTCCGCTCTTAAGGTATCAAATTAAAATCTGACTAAAATCATTACTATTTGACATCATGGCTAATACACAGGGACTGAAAATGCATCTAAAAGAAAAGTGTTTTAAGGACTCCACTGGGTCCGTGATTTTTCCAAGTGTTCTCACCTTTGTTCACAAGTGACATGGGGACATATTTCAAGCACGTAAAGTTGTCTGAATGTACCTTATTAGTACTTTCAGTAGTAGTACTTTATTAGTGCCTACCTAATAAACTCTTTTACCTCTTAGTTTACTTGGTAGAATATTCTTATAAGAGTGAACCTTGTATGCATTTATACAGGTCCATGTAAGATGAGCTTTCAAAATCTGCAAATAGATTCTCTCCCCATTTTTCAATTGTACCAAAACACTCTGTCTACTGAAGGAAGATTTGCCAACTAACCAAAAGGGTTTTTTCTGCCAGGTTACATATGGAACACTATCTGATCTTACCTCTCCATTTTCCAGAGGATGGATTTTGGAATAATAAGAAGTGCATATAACTTCATCATCTTTTACGTAGGATGGGGTTCCAGGCCGGGGATGAATGTTGTAGCGTGTCAGGCACTCGCTGTCTGTGATAGCGTAGTACTGCCATGGCTGATAGTCTACACCATCCAGCGATCGCTCCAATATCCAGTTCCCAGGACGAGGGGAGTTAGCTGCTTTCACAATAACATATGCAATCTGGAAAATCTGAAAAATAGAAGAATTCTTAAAATACATGTAAATACACAACTACAAATTCATTCCAATTTCTTCATAGCTACCAAAATAAGAACAGCAAAGATGATAATGCTTGACTGTACTTTTCCCCCTAGAAATGCAATATGGCCTCAGATTACATTGAAACTCTAAAACTACAGAAACAAATTCTCTATTAACATTTCTGAAAAAAACCCTTAGTTGCATTAGACCAATAGAGACTTTGCAAACAGAATTACAAAGCACTCTAAGTTTCACATAGCTTAGTAGGTAATTGCTAAGCTTGCCATTTCAGCCAAATGTTTGCGAAGTTTGTTTTGAAGTATTTTCAATTTGTAGGAGTGGGATTGTTTCTTTATGTGTATTTACAGACATAGGCTTTCTACAACGTTTAAGAGTTGCCAAACTGCAATAACTCTATCTCTGTTAAAGAAAAACATAGTTTTAAGCTATTGAAAGGTAATCACATCATGCTGAAATCGTTCTATAAAACATTCTTGTTTCAATCACACAACTCAGCACTGTGACCATGAATAAGCTTTATAGGACAGAGACACATCAAATATCACTACAAACAGAATGCAAGCATATAATCAATGCACATTATAGTCCATTTTACCTGCCTATTCAATTGATTTATCAAGGATTATTTCTGTGTACACGCTTGCTAGAATGCAAACCACAAATATATTTGCCGTTGCAGAATGACACACATTAGTGATGCAGGTCTGATTTGCTTCGGTTTTTAACCTACCAACAGCTATAGGCTACAGAGGTAGAACTGAAGGCAAGGAAAAGAAGGAGCTGTTCCCATTATAAAAGCAGAACATATATCAAGTTAATATTTTTAAGATGCAGTGCTGTGAGTCTGAACATGAGGACGCCAGAGGATATCATGGCAGTGTTGATTTAATACTTAATGTTTTTCTATACGGGATAGCCACTGTAAAGAAGCTGCAAGATTCAGACCCAGTCCACACAAAATTTCTTGTGAATGTTTAGACAATCAGTAAAGCTACTGAAAGAATATCCAACAGTAAACAATGAAAGAAACAGTGAGAAGATTTGAATTGGTTTTTATTGCCCATCAGCATTACTGTAAAATAGAAAATGTGTTAAGTGGCAGAGTACTGGAAGTATTCCCAAACACTTGATGATGGAGACAAAGAAGATGTTTATCTCAAATTATCATTGCTGCCTTCTGTGCAGATGCTGAGAATGTGGTAAGATTCACAATCGCTTCAGTCAGGAAAGTAAATCACTAGCAGCTGAAGTTTTTCAGTGGAATAAGAAGTGGGTGAGGCTGTATTTATTTCAACCTGAAGAACATGTCTGTAAATGTCTGTACATTCATGGAGGATTATCTCAGTATTTTTCTTCAATAGCATAAAATAAACACTCCAGGGAATGAAAAAAACTGTGTTTCATTCCATTGTTTCAACAGGAATCATAAAATCATTTGTCCCCTTTCACAAATCCCCTTTCCTCTCTCAAACTCACGTGCAGCTATATTCCACTGCGGCCACAATTTTAACTATCCTGGATCAGTGTCATATGCCACATCACTAATACACTTTACAACAAATAGAGACAAACAAAACATTAACAAACCTCTCCAAACTTCCCCCCCTTCCCCCTGTTAAGCTCTTTGAAATGTAAGAAATACAGAATAGAGATTTCATTCCGGAGTACTTATAAACACTTTCCAAAAAAAATTTTTCATAAGCAATTTTCCTCAAGTTCTCAGGATAAGACTGTCCCTTATTTGTTGAACAGGTAACAGCTGAGGTTAAACACATTGCTAGGGCTTCCACCATGGAAGATCTGGGGTTTGGGACATATCTAACAATAAATTCATAATCAGAGATGTGTGTATTTATAGTTTACTTTTTGGAAGTTCTACAATTTGCAAAACTTCATGAAAGATTCATTGATTCATTTACAGCCAAAAATGTTCTGCATCTTGGATGCATTGGCTCTGTGAGGCCAAGAGGTGTAATCAACAGGAAGTCTTTTTCTCTTTGCTTGCTTTGAAACATTAGGCTGTGTGGGAGAGTGAAACTATCTACAGTGACTTTTCAAACCGAAGCCCTCTTCCAATAACATTTCCTGCACGTTTTGCTGAGGATTTGTTCGAAGTCTTGTTTCTTGCCTTCAGACAGTGCACTGCTTGACTGCAATTTATTATATACCTTCGGCTTTCATTATTTTTAGCATGCTCTGTAAATGAAACTCCAACCAAAAAAAAAAAAAAAAAAAAAAAAAAAAAAAAAGCAGTGAAGCGTAAACAGCATATTGCACATCACAGTGGAGTGGACATAATTTCTCTTAATCTAAATCTAACAAGAAAAAAAGCTTCTTAATGTAAATAAAAGAATACACATGAAGACCTGGTTTTAACTACTATTCAGCTACAGTTTTCAACCTGATCCAGACTACTACTGTTCCAGCCTCTAAGAGTTCCTTTTGCAACAGCAGTAAGGTATCTGCAACCCACTAACAAAATTATTTCCTGGATAGAGAAACAGGGCTGGAACTAAGGACCCGTATTTTTAAATATTGGTAGACTGATAATGCTAACTGCAGACAAAGGAAGATGCATCAAAAGCATCATGCATCAAAAACGTGGCCTGGTTGATATTATTCTTGATCTTTCTAAGGCTTGGCTGGAGATAGTACAGGATGCTAATCCATGCTTCTTAAAAATACCTCTCCTTTGGGGGACAGCTAGACATGGAGAGCTTCAGCATGGATTGAGAAGACAGTTGCCCCAGCTCAGCCAGCTACACCAGGCACTACCAGATCAACACAGTGCTACGAGGCAGACAGCAAACATGGTGCATGCCATGTTTTACTGTGCTTTCTCAGCAAGCTGGCAGTGACAACAAACAGTATAAAATTAATGGCAGCTGTATGATTATTCTCAAAGCAAATTGATGTAATGGAAGCAACACTGACTTTCCAGTCAGCTGGAAAACTGTCCTTCTCCAGGTAAAAGAGTAACTCTTCTTTTATTGTGGAGTTGATTAGCAAACACAAAACCAGCAAGCACTTAGTGGCATGAGAAAAATAATAAAGTCTAATGTATCACTGAGTTTTGTTGCATTTGTTTCCACAATCAAAAAAAATGACATGGTTCAGTATTCTGAAGCTAGCCTTCCCAACACATCGTAACACTGAGCTTCTACTCCCACAGGGATGGAGCATGCCTGGTTCACATTTCAGATAGCATCAATAAACCAATATACGCCAATTGACAGAGCAACTGCATGATCTTAGAGCACATCTGGATTTGTACAAGTTCAATAGAATGTAACCCAGAGACTCAAGTCTGCTTATACAAATGTGAAAATGGAGAAATACCAAGCTGCCTGATAACATGCAAAAGACCATTAACACAGCTGCCAAAGCACAGCTGGTGCTTTTTTCCACTTGTTCTGCTCATGTGACCATAGCAGTATAATTATGGGAGTGGGAGGGAAATAGTCTAAATAGTCCTTTAAACCTTTCCCAAATTATAGGCAACATAACCCTCAAGATGAGAAACTAAACGAGTCTTGGGTCTCATTTTCACTGGTAATTGTCTCAGCAGTGAGAACTATGAAGCACATATTGTAGGAACACTTCCATAAGTTATAGCACTGTACCTTCTTGTGAATGCCTCATAAGACACAGAAAAGTGCATCCTACTATACAGGATAATTTGCTACACTAACATTATTCAGATAGAGCTGAAGTGAATCATTAATCTACATAGGGTTAGCAACTGAAGCAGGAAATCTCATTGTGTCCAACTCCCACTCGCGCTTCTATTTAAAAAATAAATCCTCTGGTTAGAAAGCACTCATGTAAACCAGAATATCAGCAGAGAAAAAAAATGGTACCACACAATTCTACAGAAGTATTTCCATTTCATTTTCTCAACAGAAAAATTTGTTATCTCTAATGGAGGCTTCTATCAACAATCTGGTGTAAACTCTGTATCTACCATATTTACATTATGTTGCTGATTATTATTGCAGTTCAGTGACCAAGTAAACATGGTATTTGTTCATCAAGAAGAGTGCAGAACTTAGGCAAGGACTTGTTTCCTTACAGGCTGGCATAAATGCTGTCACACCATATGACCTTTACCATGACACAGATTTATTTAAGCAGTTATTTTAAAGCGCTGTTAGGAGTAGAAAAAGCACTGCAGACAACCCTTGTCCTGGTGTCACCCAGATGAGTCAAGGCTATCTCAGAACACTCTGAGGCTAAAGGGGGTTACTGGTTACAGTGGGGTCCCCCTCATTAAGAGAAGCAGGGGAAAGTCTATGCAGAATTCATTATGGGATGTGTTAAGGGGATAATATAAATGGATGAGACTTAAAATGTAACATTTAGGGGAAGGAATCAAGGTGGATCTGGAAGGAACAAGTAAGATACAGGGAAAAGGAGATGAAAGGAACCAGTTGGCTACGACTAGCTGGCTGATTAGCACGTCAGTCCTGACCTCAATTGCTGAAGTCTATCCTATTTTCTCACTAAGTCCTGTTTCTAAATATCTTCTTTATGTGTGCTCTCTCTTTTTAGAGGGTATGTGTGAATAAGAGTTAACTTCAAGCTCAGCAAGTAGAAGAGATCTAAATACCAGTCTGAATGTGAAGACATGAACTTCTAATACCACAGGTGACCAAGAATCGGAAATCACAAATATAATTAGATTCTCAATGCAAAAGTGTTCCTCGATCATTAACTTCTATCTTGACATTCACACATGAAAACAACTGTTATATATGCAGGACATCATGCATTTTAAATACATTTGCACTGTTTTCCATTTTGGATTAGCCTCTCCTAAAGGTTTAAGACATGAAAGAGATCTAACCCAACCACTCATGAACTGAAGCAGAGACTGTGTGAGTTTTGAGAAACAGCTCCTTGTGTTCTCAGAGGCCTATTTATGAGGTCAGTAGTATTTCAATTCACAGATACTGTTATGGATTATTGTGTGGGCCTATTATGTATGAAAGAGAGAAGACAGTTTTGATGCAAGAATTTTTATACAATTGGCTATTTAAGAACAACTTCTCATTTTAGTCTCACATCCAACTCAGTCAGAGAAAAAGTCTTACTTAAAAATGGCATGGCTTTCCAGATTCCTCAAATGGCCGTCTAGCATGTATTTTTTCTATCACTGTCCTGAGAGACAGTGGCCATGGTTTCAAACATTCTGCTCACAGTTGAAAATTCTGTAATTGAAAATGTTGGCATTGGTGGAAAAAAAAAATGTTCTTAGCAGGATTCCACTGATATCAGCTTAGAGAGCTGAACATCTCCCCACCACGCTGCAGGTTGTCTTTAATGACAATGTTGCTCCTGTTCATCTGAGCTGCTTCCAACTGAAATGCTGCTACCAGATGGGGAATTTGGGTTGAAAGAAACACACACTTGATTCCAACATAGATCTTTTTTCCCAGTGTTGCAAGCAGTTCTAGCAGGGCATCATCTGTCCAGAAAAATTGTAACTACAGAAAGGTGCAGCTAGAAATGTCACGTAAATTAAGATGTCCACACTGTTTCATGACAAAAAGTGAGATTTTATCATAGCAAACCTTGGAAAGCTCTAAGGTGGGTGTCATTTCAGCCAGAAATTCATCTTTCTAATTAGGCAAAAATTCACTTTTGTTCAATGCTCAGGCCCATTCAGTTAATGCAGAACACGTGTTTTAAAAAAAACTATAAAAATACCTGAACTCAGAACAAGCTCAGCTTTCTCCCTTCCCTGTATGTAACTGCTGGAGAGGCACATGTTCTTCTAAGAACACTTTCTTCTCCATGACAAAAAATACATTATACTAATACTTCTCAACTTTTGCTGATGTTATAAGTACAAGATGTCACTGAAGAAAAAAAAAAAGCCAAGTCTATTAAAAGAGTGCACTTTATACAATGTCAAACTGTAAAGTACTCAAGATGTCCAGCTGTTGAATATCTGAGACACATTAAGTCAAATGGAAGGAGTCAGAATCTGTAACGTTTATGTCAATGTCAACTTTGTTCTTTTTAATTTTCTCTGTTGGTTTTCTCCATTACCAACTGTTCAGCTGTCTGTGAAGTCCTCAAAAAGAAAAGCTGTTTTTCATTGACTATTTTTGCTGGTCGTCATTGGCCTGGTGTATACCGGAACTGAGGACTGAAATTAATAATCTCTTTTCACAGTACATTCAAATAATAGCAGAAGGCAATTTCTCTTTATTTCCTAAAGCTAATCACTTCTTTATATGGAGAAAGACTATTTTGAGAAAAGGAAAGTTGACAAAAATGCCAATATTCAAACCCTTCTTCTTAAAACCTAGACAACAGGGGAGGACAGAAATGGTTGTTCCTCTATTTTGGTGCTTAAAACACAAAAAAAAGTTCCTTTTTTTTTTGGTTTTCTAGATCCAAGAACTGATACAAGAACTGTGCCTGGGTCCAGTAGCATTGAGAGCACTCAGAGTGAAGCATTCTTATTTCTTTCAGCGATGTTTCCATGCAGTGTCCTCTCACCAGCTCTCACATACTCATACCAAGTCTGTACATTCTAATGTGCCTATCACAACAGAAGCACTATTTCACAGCCATTGTCAGCTGCAAAACTTATATTTTCAAGTAAGGTTCTTATTCATCATAAGCTATTTAAAGACAACATATTTCTTCAATATCAATAACAAAATCTGCTCAAGACTCAGAATCCTATGAACAATTCCTTTCTTGTCACATCACAATTCTCCCAGGCTCCACAATTTTCTTTAGAACCAAAACTTCCAACAGTACAAAATCAGAAGACAACCTCATATTCATGCCAGAACGTATGTGTCACTGGATTCAAAGGTGAATAGCTCTCTTGCTTGAAGTCAAAATTAGAAAAGTGCCATGTATATGTATTGTAGTCATCCAGGGAAAATATAAGGAAATTAACCTCAGAAAGAAAATGCATAAATTCTCAACACTGTTCAAAATCATTGTTAGTGTGTATTATGAACAGAAGCTGAAAGGATTTGCTCACTTAGAAATCTTTCTGACTAACCACAAAGCAGTAAATTTATGGCCTGATTTAGTGGGGAGCATAAAAAATTTGGGCAAAAACAATCCTGTGGATATTTATTTTTAATACAACCCTTGACCTAGTTTACAGCACTTCTGATGGTGGGTATTACAACTCATCTTTCAGTACAGTAACAGTTTCTTCGCATTTCAGAATGCATGGGAGACTACTCCCCCCATGTACTATTGAACCACTCATGAAAAACTTCATTTTTTTTTTAATGCTGTGGCAAAGTCAGCTTGAGCATCTTCACTAACACTTATTTGTTAGAACACTTAGAAACTTAATGCAGCAGCCTCTTCGGGAATTATGACTGGCATAGACATGCACTCTAGACCCTTAACTGAGAAAAAATATAATTTGATTTTCCTTAGGCTTTTGTCTGAGTGATATCAATGGGGAAAACTTTATTCTGAGACAAGAAGGGAGCCATGGGTAACATCTGTTACTTACTAGTGCACACATATTCTCTCTTTCCCACAAATGGAAATCCAGGTGGAAAGCTACATAATCTAAAGTAAATTTGCTAATAGTATGCAAAACAGATAGTTCTTAAAAATGTTTACTGTAATGTCAAAATATTTACTACCATTCTGCTTTTTTTTCATGAAAACAAATAATTGTTTTCTAGGCATGTTTGCTATCAATCTTTACTGGTATATTTATATGCAATTTCTTTTCTAGTTTTTCTTTTTGAGTTTTTCAAATGCTTTCATTATAAGCTGACTTCAAGTCCAATATATTTGCTTTTAAAAGATTTTAAAATTAAATAATAATTAATCATGTAAAATAATTTAAAAGTAAATAATAATTTAAAAGAAAATCAGAAAGATAAATTACACTTTTTTTCATCCTATAGATACCTAGTCAGTTAGTTAAACGCAAATTGTAAAACTAAAGAACTTAAGGGAATCACTAAAATGTTAAGATTCAAGCCTATGAAGGTAACAAAAAAAAGAAATTTAAAAAAATGAGTATTACAACTAACATACCTATCTAAAAGTTGGCTGTGGACTTTATTAAAACAAAACATCTCATTCCTTTTTCTTTTTTTATTTGATTCAACAGTCATGTTCATGGTTTTAGTTGCATCTCTTCTGGGCTCTCACTTCAACAGCTCCTTACCACTTAGGCGCAACTGAGCCAGAAAACTGGACTTACGATTATATTTTTTTTTTAAATCATTTTTTTTCTGAATTCTCAAATGTTTACAGAAACTCAAAACAGAATGATTCATGCGCAAGAAATAGTAAAAACAAATATTGAGGATGACAGCTCTATGTTGCAGGCTTGGCCTACAGCTCACAGATCAGTACTGCACACTTCGAGGTTTTACAACGTTGCAGCCAACAGAGTGCCAGCTGTTCCGGAGAGAGGTGGAACTATTTCCCCACTGCCTCCAGAAGTACTTTCCAGCCCCCTCCCCCATGCTGGCATTAAAACCTCACACAGGCAAGCCAAATCAGAAAATTGATCTGGCAGAAACAAAACCTCAAAAAACAAGACAGGGCATAGTTTTCAGTATCAAGGTACACCTGGTTTCCTGCATGGCAACACAAGTGCCGGTGCCAGAACAAGAAGTACAGAAACATCTCCCCTTCACCACTGCAGGGAGGAGCGGCAATCAGGGGATTGCAGTGTGATAGTCTCAACAGACTTTGAGTTTGTTCACTTTTTTCCCTTTAGACAAACATTTTTGAAGATGGACAAAACTGACTGCCATCTGTTGGAGAAAAGTCCAAGTTTGGACTAAACTTCATTTCTGGTAACTACTTTTTTGGTTTGGGGATGAAGAGAAGCTTTAAGCATTACCTTTATAAAAGCAGTTTAGAAAGCATTTTAAGCCCATAACTATTGGTAAAAGAGAGAAGGAAAATATTAATTGAACATCTAAACAAAATATTTGCACATATATTCAAATTTAAAACATGAAGACCAAGTGGCACTTCATTTTACTAAACTGGTTCTTATAAACCAAGACTAAACAGTATTGTTAACTTGCTCTTCATTCCTTCAGCTCTTCTGATATTTGATATCAGAAATTATTCAACAGAAAGCTAGCTGTATTTTTTTTTCCTGATGGAAAAAGTATTCGATATTCCAGAGAAGAGAAAATATAACATTAAAACCAAGTATCTTCTGATATGCATATCCCTACGCGACTACACAGCTAATGTGTAAAGGCTATTTAAAATGGCTTTGCTGCTTAACACGTTCAGACCCACTAGCTGGTCAAGTGTTATAAATTAAAATTAAAAACTACAATTACGTATTAAAAGAAGCAATTTTCTGCAATAATTTGTCATCCAATTTACCTCCTATTTCATTATGGCTGTAAGATTACCTACAGACAATCCTTAAAGGATTAGTTGAACTGGATCTTACTGTAGGATTCAGCTGTATAGACAAACATCCAAACAATGGGTTCCACTAGTTATTTGAAACCAGACAACAGGGAGATTGTTCTAGAATTCAAAAATCATGCAACAACTTTGAAATGGTCAAGACTCAAAAGCCTGGTTACTTCGTCTTTAAGAAAAAAAAATTAATTAGACAGGGATGCAGATTTAGCTAATTCAGGGGTCTCTGCCACCAATTTGCTGTATGATACCACGCCTGTAATAGGTGTTTTTAGACTGCCTTTGGAAGAGATGGTGATTGCAGTGATTTCTACATCGAGTCAGAACACGATCTTTTAAACTCCTTCCTCCCTTCCTACAGGAGAAGGGTAGGGGACAGGGTGAAAACCTAAGGTGGAAGATCTGGATGCCATCAGAGCTTGGGGAACTTAAAACTGATGAAGTGCAAGTGTTTTAGAGAGAAATAGCTACACAGCTTAATCAGTTATTCTTGCTCTTGCAGCTTACTCTGTGGAGTGCCCATTACTTTCTTTTTCTTCAGATATGTCCACCTGGAAGGCATCACCTGGACACTGAACTGATCCTCCACAGTCTCAGGCAATTAAGACATAGTTATTAAATCCAGAAATTTCTGCCAGAACATTAACTCTGGGTCCACCTGAGTTCCACACATCTACAATTCAGATAAAATATTCCAGCATCATTTAAAAAATATGAACTGCATAGTAAAAAAGTCTAAATCCACATAAATATGCTCCTGGCACAAGTATCTGAGCAGTACCAAGGATATTGCCAATGTCCTTGTTCCCTAGAGCAGCTGGGAATTTGTTAATAAGTGTCCTGATGTATGTAGAAATCAGAAACAGATGGACTGACCACTTCACCTCAAACTGCCAACTGGTTTTCCTGCAAATTTGCCAATTTTCTTTAAAGATACTCTACCAGTCTTCCACATCACTGTGAAATTAGACCAATTGAGGATCTGGGAATAGCTCGAGTACAGGGAATATGCTCTCCCTAGAAGTCTAAGCATTTCTGTTTTGCCAGCTCCCTGCTCTGAAATCCTTGAAGAAAAGGCCTATTTTTAGTCCTGCTAAACGTTGACCTGAATTACCTCTGTTGCACTCGAACTGCCCAACACTCTAAAGGCAGAGCAGAGAGACCCTCCCCGAGCAGGAGGACTAAGAGCTGCAGAACAGCAGACAGCTTCTCTTGGTACTTAGCACATCCGTGAACCACCCCTCTTCCAAACTCCTACCAAGGCAGCTCAACCTGTCACTCTAAACTTCACTTAAATTTGTACAAGAAACTCCCAAATAAATCTATGTTTTTGACCTCCTACGCACTTGTTGGATGAAAAGCACTGTAAAAAATAATCTCACATTTACAGGTATGAATGGAGTTCCATAATTTTTTTGTGATATAGATGAGGAGTGTTATAACAGCTAAAAAGTGGGAAAAACTGAAGGGTTAAGAGGAAATTATCAAAGATGCTCAGAACCAAATAGTTCCAGCTTTCAACTCATATTTTAATAATAGATAGGGTACAAATTTCAAGTGTACTTCAGTGAATTAAAAACCTAGCCTCCATTATAGATAAAAGCTATTTATAAGTACTAAGGCAAACCTCAACTGTTGAGAGAAAACAAGAAAAAATACTACATTTTTCCCAACAGGACTGATAATATTTTGGCTTGTTCTAACATTAAGTATATTTTACTTCTTCTAGTTTATTAGCTATTGCTAAATAGTATACATCATTTTAATATGGCTTCCCTGCACAACAAAGTAAAGAAAAAAAGAAAGTCGCTGCCCCAAAAGGCCAACCATTATATAAATGAGGAAATTGTAATTATTTTCTGGATTTTTTCATGAAATTAGGATTGCTAAAAGCATTCCATGTACTATCATAATTACCAATAATAACATAAAAACTAATGCATTCCTGCAATTTCCAGTCCATTACACGTGGATTTGTCATTTGTTATTTCGATCTCACAAAAGGAAGTTAAGCATTTTTATACTTAAAGCAAGAATTCATCAACACAAACATAGCAATTACTGAATCTCCTAAAAGCCAAAGGTAAAAAATGGAATTTCTTTTAAGTGAGGTTGCAGGGATATCCGGTGACCTTCACCATTCATAGTGACTACTACACATAACAATAGCTGAAAGAGAAATTTCATATCCTACTGGTTACTATAATAGTCTGTAATGCTCTGACTACAAAATTCCTGGATAAGCAGACAAAAACTCCTAATACTTCTCAAGACCCAAACAACTCTTACTGCTTACTGAGCAGTCTAAAAGCCATGCAAATCACAGCAGACCTTCTACTACATTTTGGAGAACAATACTTGTTCTGTTCACGTATGGTGGTGAGTAAAATCGCATGCATTCCTAACTACATGGGTTACTTAGATCACAAAGGGTGTGCCAGATAGCATTAGTGACACAGGGTCTTAGCCCACCTCTCTGACATCCACAGAAACCTCAACACTGCTTCTATTCCAGCCAATAAGAAATAAATGGGCTTAAGAAAAGGTATCAGCTTCAGAGCTGCAGAAGGACTGCCAAGTTTCCTTTGAACAATTAGTAACAGAACATGGGAAAGAAATAGGGTCAGACTTGATCCTTGTCTCAAGTAAAAAAAATCGTAACAAAAAGCCCTCCAACCCACACCACACACAGTGCAGCATTCTCAGACCGCTGTCAGCTGGCACATGCAGAGGCCTTTTAAATACATTACAACGTACTTTTTCTCCAGTATCCTCACTGACCCTTCAGTTGCTAGCTTTTAGCACATAAGAAAACTTAAAACTTCCAGAAGTTCACAAATCTATTTATTTCTTATGATAATCTAGATAATGAAACAGCAGGGGAAAATTCAGGAGTTGTAAAGCCCTAGTTTAGAAGACCTGACCTGAACAACCACACAACTAAAATCACTAGGGTGATGAAAAACAAGGATGGGAACTTAGTTCTAATGCCCAAGAGCTACTTGCATATTAACAGACCACAACCAACAAGAGGCACAATTCCTTGCTGTAAAAGCAAACCAGTTAATAACTCTCAAAACTTAAAAGACATGTTAAAAAAAAACCCAAACCTCTTTAATGCACAGGGTCCTACTCTCAAACTTCTATAAAAAGTTTTAGCTCTCCTGTTCGAAAAGAGAAATGCACATTGAATACTTTTGCATATATACAGCCAAAAACACAGATGTAGGATTGTTTCTGCCGTTAACAATGAGGGGTTCAAAGCCAGAATGTTAGTAACACGTCCAGGATTCAAAGGCTCTTCCAGGTATAAAAATCACTGCCCTCCAAGTACTTCAGCTTCACAGATAAAAGGTAGTTAGAACTGCATGACTTCATAAAAATATATATGAAATAACTATTTTTTATTTGGCACATTATGTTACAATGAATAGGTCAGTCAGAAAATTAAAGGAGAAATTCGGCATGTCTTCATATAGGAAAGCAACACACAGAAAAAATTAAGATAATCCAGGTGATCTATCACGCAAGAAAGCAAGCTCAGGAACAAAAAACCAGAAGAGTACCTGTTGGAGGTCCAATGTAATGGTCACATAATGATACTCAATTCCATTCTGGATACTGGGGCTTTGCCACCAAGTGTTCTTGCCATCAATTGCATTTGTTATCGGGTGTCGTTCTGTTAGAACATCAGAAACACAAAACCAAATTTCAAAACTATTAGAAGATTTAATTATTTTTAGATCTGAAATCTAGATTTTAAGACAATTACAGAACTAATGAGGCACGACTTCAAAAAGAAAAAAAAATAAATTAACTTTTCTTGTACTCTAGGGGCATCGGTCATACTTATTATTACCAGAATATTGATCTAATGTTAATTGTTTAACTTTGGTTAGGATCACAAGAAGATCATTCACAACATCTAATTGCAGAAGACTCTCCTGATGCTACAGCAAATGTGGGTATTTAAATCAAGCAAACGCTTCCTGCAGTCTTCCAAAGTTTCAAGTACTGCAAAGTCATCCAATGTTGCAACAGAAACAACAAATCAGAAACCTGAGATATGGTGTGCAAGGAAAGTAGAGATTAAATACTGGTCCTGGCATTCCTAAGACATTTCTAAGCACACATGGAAATAATTCAGGAAATAATTCACAAATCATTACAGAGGAAATGATTCAGAAAAATCATTACAGAACATATTCCTCAACTGGAAAATTTTCTGACTCACATACATGCATATAAAGGAGGTTTGTTTGGTTATAATCCATATCAAAGTCCAAGATGCATTATTTTTCATGTCTGTATCTACTCTGCTGCAGTGTCTCAAATGAATCCTAAATAAGAGAGATAGGAATTTATTTACAGAATGGAATTTTTCCTTAATTTCAAGACCTTTTACATTATCAAAGTTTGCTTACTTAGTACTTTAATGTTATTTAGACTGAGAAAAATCACTCTCAACATTGTTATTTTTTGTGGTCAATTTGTGTTTCTCTCCTGTACGAAATGGAGAGCAACAAAATGGAGAATAACAAAACCACAATTTTAAAAGATATAAGGATCTATATTTTGAAGTCCCTAATTGTCTACAGCAAGCCTGTACATTATGAGGAAAACAACCCAAAGAAAATTTAAATACAGGAAGTTTCTTCTATGTAAGTTCTGTTCGCAAGAACATGAATTAGGAGAAAACCTTATCCCTCTTATTAAGGATGACTTCCTAAACTGTTAGGTTTTCTTGGTACAAAACTGGAATATGATTTGTTACTTGCTGGGCCTAGAATTGCAAATAATTGATTTATTAACTGATTAGTTTACTTATTATTTTAATTATGACTTTAATCAACCAGTCAGATTGATAGTCTTTGCATCTCTGTTTTTTTGTTATATCAACCACCTGTGGAGGACAGGAGTCCTAGCTCATTAAGGGAAGTCAGAATTCCGCAACATATTTAAAGATACAATTAAAGTGCTTTGTGGGAGTGAGTGAAGGCATATAGCCTCAATACTGAAAATGCCAAAAATTTCATTTAAATATTAGATTATTCAATGGCATTAGTGGGCAGCAACATTTGCAAGTTAGAATTCTGGTTCTATAACTGATAAAGCTATCAGTAGTTTTATCTTTATGTTGAAGAGAAGAGCAAAGCACACCCTATGCTTTACATGCTGTCAGTTCCCACAGCTCTGATCATTTTCTCAAATCTTGGCTTTAAATGAGTGGTAGCAAAAATCAGCTGTAAATCAAATCCAGGGCTCCTCGGTGATTGTGACAGAAGCTGTCTAATTGGAAATTTTGATCTAAGTCTCTTCAGATGAAATTGATATAAAGGTAAATCATCAGAAGGAGGATTGGGAGATGAATCAACAATTAACTGTAATCACCATTATGAAAGTTTAATCATAATTAATTTGAAAATTGATTAATTGCTGGCATGTTTTGCTTATTTAAAAGGTAAGGGGGAAAAAGACAGTATTTGTAAAAAGGACTGGATTGCAAATGCAGTACAAGGACCAATCTCCCTGACGGATGGCAAGAGGTAGAACTTAGAGAGTGAGCCCATCAAACTGTGCACTTTAATTTGGACTCACATGTGATTAACCACAGAATTCGTATTCATTTCCTACTACAGTAATTAAGGGGAGGCACTCCAGACTGACACATTCCGGGGGGATCATTTAAAGTCTGGTTATATTACATGGTTCTCCTATTAACAAGCCATCTCTGTTTAAACAAGGCACTTCCATTCGCCAAATGAACATTTGAAGACCTTAAAATGAGACATGATTATCAACAAAAAACCAGATATTATGAAGCTGGGCAGATTCAAGTTTAGAAGAGTGTAGGAACAAGGGGAAACACAGATACAAATCATTTTGATGGGTTTTTTATATACACACACATACATATGTCTGTATGTATACCCATATATTAGTGTACATTGCCTGACGTCATAGACAAAGCAGTATCTCTGATTTAGGTTTGATTTTTGAATTAAGCAAACTTCATATAGGAAAAAAGCTTGTGTAATGTGCATGTGTCTCTAAATTCCCATCTATAAAATAGGAAAGTCTTTCACACAGTCTCTCTACCAGCCAGAATGCTTCCAAAAACTGACTTCTCTCTGAGTGAAATATACTGCTATAACGTAATTGATATGTCTATTGCTAAAGAATCATAAGACCTTCCCTCAGAAGGTGGCATTTTCTGCAGTTAAACAAGACATTGTAACTGGGGAAACAATCTGGAAAAAAAGTACGTTGTAACTGGCTTCAGATAAATTATGTAGTCTTCAGTGGGTCAACCATAAATAGCTTTGCAAATATAAAATGAGGAGCAATTTAGCAGGAAAAGAAAGCATCTGAGGTTTGCAAAAGATAACTAATCGTCCTCTCAGTGGTGTTTCACCATTAGAAAGGAGAAATATCAAAGTAAAACATGTGGACAGAAACATGTGCTTATTCTGAAGCAAACCTGGATCTCTATGTAGTGCTAGTAAGAGCTCAGGTGAATTTTCATAAATATGAAAGCCTCTAGAGAGAATTCAGTGAACTGCAATTCATGCAGTTAGAGTTCTGGAAGATAAAACCTATGAGGAGAATGAAAGAAAAGAGATAGCTTGGTGTAGAAACTAGATAGAGCAATACCATCAACACTCAATTAATTAAGTAAAATACTTTTTTTAAGAAAAAGAGAATAACCATTCCTTGTGTTGACTAAACTTAGGAAATAGATAACATGAATTTCTGCAAGGAGACACAGATTAGCTATTAGAAAAACACTTTGTTTTGAGCGATGTAATGAGTGAGCCACACTGGAAAGTGTGGCCATGAGAGGAAGTTTCTAAGGAGAATCCAAACAAGCTTCTGTCTGGAAAGCTACAGCCACAGATAGCTCATCCTGTCCAGAACTAGCAGACAGATTAAATGTCATCCTTTCTTTTTTTTTTACCCTGTGGTTTTAAGCACATGCTTAAATGTCATGAGGTATAAATGTATCTGAGCTAAGTTTTATAGGGACACAATTGGAAAAAAAAATTACCTTCATGCTTCTGTATCTGTGCTTCTTGCAACATTTTATCTATTCCACTAAAAGCTGCCTTAAGTATCCCTACACCCTCTACCATCTACAGTGAAAATACACCTATGAAAATCTAATAACGTTAAAACCATTCGTGTCTTTCACTGCAAGGTTATGTGAAATTAAACTTGTACGACTTGACTAAGAAATTTTCTCAATTCTAATCTTCCCAACTACCAGAAATAGGCATGTCTGAAGTGGATGATAACAAATTCATATTTGAAAACTGATTTTGCTTCCAGGTAATCTTTAAGAAAGCAGTGTTAGCAAAAATCAATTTTAACATGAAAAACTAAGCATTAAATCAAGCAGTGCTCCATTACCTTATCTTGTTTTCTCTGGCTCAGTGAAACGGAATTTATTGGAATTTCAGATATTGCTTAGACTGGCCAAAATATTCAAATTCCACATGTAGGTATGCAGGTAAGAGTCAGTTATCTGGTTTTTATTCACAGTTACAGAATATCAAAAGAATTCAGCAACAGCTGTAGATACTTAATTTTTCAAAATCTGAATTTAGGTGCTCTGCTTTTCAGTACCTGAATCAGAAAGTTCCATGGGAGGAACATCCATATCAGACACAGATTTTGAAATACCTCTGGAAGAGATGGTTAACCTGATTTAAAAAGAGAAACACAATTCACAGGAATTGGGCTGTTGAACTACTACTTTTTTTCCTGAGTACCTACACCCTTTGGAAAAAAATCTTTTTAAAGGAACAAAATGAAAACAGCACACATACGAGTTTGGAGCCTGCTCCTTTGATCACAAATGCGGCACTGAGGGTTCCTTGCAGGCTGTCCAGGTACATGCTCAACGAGTTTGCAGTACATTTCCCGCCCCTTTTCTCCACAGGTAGCATTGGTTGTGATGAGAGCATTGCTAGCCAGGTTCAGCACTGCAGGAAACAGTCCTGCAAACAAAATAAAATAAAATCATAAACAAAAGCAACAGAGGCAAAACCAAGGTGAATTCAGCAGAATAATCATGAATGAATGTAACACCTGCTACAACACTAAAACAAAAGCCTTTGTTTACAACAGCTATGGAAGTAATAAAGAAAAACTGTGGATATGCATCCAGAATTTAAACATCAGAATAAAGCCATTACACTGATGGGTTTCTCCCCATTCTTCTAAAATTCAAATTGGTACCTTCTGGTTCTATCATGAAAAACAGCAGGACGCCAAAGGAGAAAGTACAGAAATATGCAAAGCACCAAAAATTTTTATTTTTCACAATCAAACCTTGCACTCCTACCCAATTGGCCACTGCAACATTGTACACAAAGTACCCAAGAAAACTCTTTATCACTCTTATTTTCTGCTTACATCTCCATGGAAAAGCTTTTCCTTCACAGACGGCAGCACTTGCATTACACTGCATTACTGTTCTGCTTAGGACCTCATAGACACATTTGTCATCAGAGCAGCCGGGTAATTCATCCAGACACATGAATAGCATATGTCATGTTTCCCACTCCTCAAGAAGAAAATAATATATAGGACATCACATCTTTCATGGTAGTACTGTTGTTATTTTTCCAGGTGCACATGCTGAGTGATGTATTATAATTCTCATTCAGCACAGCACTTAAGCACATCTGAGCGCTCTGCTGAGCCAAGTTATATGTAGCAGTAAGCTATAAAGATTATAAACCATATGAAGAACATTCATTAAGGTGGGTTACTCTCCTTCCCACTAAGTACTGATAAAAACCTTTCAACTGTAATAAAATTGATCCATGGAGACCAATTGATAGAATGTGCTGAATGCATACATTACTACCCCTCGCATTAAATCAATCAGTTTTGCATCTTCAAAAGCAAATTTGCCATGGATACAGGTTAAACCAAAAAAACCCAAACTAAACCAAACAACCAAACAAAAAAAGGCTGATGTATGGATGCGTGGGATCATTTTTAGATTCATTTTATGACAATTTGGACTGGCCCAAAACTCTTGCAATTCATTCAACTTCCAACCCTATTATACTATTATAACCTTAAAATAAGGCTTTAATAAAAACTGAATTGGTCATTATTGTACTCTGATAATGCTCCCTTTATAATGGCATTTCTTTTCGTCCTCCACAAATGGACAACACTCTTCAACTGACTTCTTTCAGTCCTTTAACAGCAGTCTCCTGCTTGTCTCTGCAATTAACCTGTGTGCCATTTAATTACCAAGCTTGGCTTGTAATGGTACAGCTGTCCTTTGACATTGTGAGTTAGTGACTCTCACACTCACTTTAAAACTATGTGTAAATATACTGCTTGAGCAAGAGAGCCAATTAGTTACTAGCCCGTCCAATTTGTATAGTCAATCAATACTTGAGGCTTTATCGATCATGTAGCTTGCTCCTTCTGTATAGATTAAAGCTCATTTTCATCACATTTTAAAATCTATACAGTTGTTCATGTATTTCTATTCACTGCACTCAGTGATATTTTCTGCCTTCTGTGATGGGACCACATGGTAAAAATCTGTATAAGCATCAGCAGAGTAGATGAATTAATAGCTGTGGAACTTCCTATGTTGACTGACAGCCTCATTATTCTCTTTTTAGGCTGTACAAAGTTAATAGTGTAGAAGCCACTAATCATTTAGTGCTAACAAAGAGTCTGGCATTTGGTTCGGAGCTAAGTATTTTAAGACCTCAAAAGTGAACCTCATACAAAGGACAGAATGATCCTACATGCAAAGAATTGCAGTACTTGGCATCAGGAGAATAAATCCTTCAAAAAAGAGCTGAAAGAGAGCAACCAAAAAGCCTCCAGATTCACACAGCTATAAAAATATTACCTGTTCTATGTCTATCACAAACTTGTTCTAAGTTTTAATACAAACTTTAAATGCAAGATACTGAAATAAATTAAGAGTACTTTAGAAACTCATTTATTAGAACATAACTTCACCCGTGGGTCACCTCTTTAATGTGCAGAGCAGCTTAAGGCAAAGTTACCAAAAGAGCCTTGCCTACAATCAGTACAAACACAGGAAACAAAACAAGTCTTGGGTGTTTCACTGAAGAGCCCATGCCAGATGCCACTACCTCACAGAGGTGCTCCACACTGAACTCCCCACAGGCTCGGAGTCACAGGCAGAGAGCAAAAGATGCACATTACAGCCAGCACTTCACCTTTGCTATTGATTAATTCCTCAGCATTGGGGTTTTAACAAGTTATAATTAACAACATATTTGAACTTTTTTGAATAATCTTTATTTCCAAGGAGCAGGGGGTTGGGCTCAAGAAGCCTTATGAGTCCCTTCCAACTCAAGACATTCTGTGATTCTATAATACTCCTTTGTGCAGCCCAAAATAAGGCTTTGCTTTGAAAGAACATTTGATGTGCAAGCCTGATAGAATGGAGGAAACAATATTATTCATATTGATTTCTAGCAGTTACAAATAGATACATATTTTTTCACAACAGAGCCATGACATTCTAGCAAAACAGAAGATGAAACAGTTGTCTTGAGACTTTTAGCTAGGCCTTTTGAATATGAAATAAAAATGTATATGTTTATGATGCTAATATATGGTCACATTTTCTGAGATTCCCATCTTAGAAATTCATCTTCCAATAATAAATCCCCAGGAAAAAAGGCAAGAGATCTCTAGATAGCACAGCTAATTTTTTTTGCCTTGTTTTTCATTATAATAATCACGTACAAGAAGTATTTAAAAACTGGTGTACCAGTTTTGCACATCACCAATTCAATTTTCCAATTAATTTTAAAGTTTTCTGTTATCAATCCCACCTTGAATTCTATGGGCATCCTCCTATCAAACACTTCCAAAAATATGATTGCTAAAATTACAAAGAGTTCTTCTTTCTTTATGGCCAAATGCCTTTTGTAAACATTTGCTCCAGTGCAAAGACTGGATAAAATGCCTCTGAGTCACAAACACATTATCTCTATTTTGTGTAGCTCAAGTGAGAGCAGAAAAATTCTACTCCCTTCAACTGCCAGCTACATCAACCTTTTCCCTCCTTTGTGTCACTGGTAAGAAACATACTAGCATTCATTTATATCTGTTAAAAAAATAACAAAATTCTAGCAATTACATGGAGGAAATAGGTAGAAAAGATTGGCTTTTAATTAGGTAGAGGTTTTAGCAACTTGGGTTCAATTTCTGGTTTTCAAAGGACTGCTGCTGTACGAAGAGAAAAAAAGAATATCAGATTCTCCCCTGCGAAATGGGCATGGTCATCTTTCTGCTTTACACTTTGGTTTCCATGCATGGAACATATTCCATGAAGATTTTAGTGCATGGAAACCCAACAGAAAGCGTGTTTGGTGTTGACAGGTGATTAAACTACATAAGGCAAATAACACAGAGATCAATCAAATTATTTAAAGTGGTGTACAATGCACAAGTAATCAAGCATGCTGCTCAAGTCACTAGAGAATTAGTGATGGTAAGTCTAGCATGTATTTTCAACAGAAACAGTTCTAGAAAAAAATGGTAAAAAGGAAAAGCAGTAAATCAGCAGGATTTTCTTCCCTACAGGCTCCTATGTACTCAAGTTTTACACAGGCACTGTTCTAGTTAAGTAGGTGTAGTATCAAGGTACTAACTACATTATCTTTTTTTATAGTAGGTCCTGGATCAAAGCACATCTAGATACCTATCACAAAGATAAAAATAGTGGCTGCTTGGGATCTGTGGTTTTTTTGCAGATGCCTCACGAGTCATCCCTTATCAATACTAAAATTCTCTGGAGACACTGGCAAGCACATCAGTGATTCACTGAGTTCAACACATCCAGACCAGCAAACAGATTTTTACAAGATTCCACAAAGGCCATTAAAGGACGTAAGCCATCCTACCATATAGGGAATGACCTCTTATGAGGTCAGAACGGAAAATGGAGAACAGCAGTGGAAAACCACAGCAATCTTTGCTGAATCCTATTTTGTTCCAACAGCTACATAAGTAACTTAGAAAAGAGGATAAAAAGTAAGATGACTGCTTATTGATAATAAAAATTATTCAGGAAAATTAAAATAAATATAGACCACAGAGTGGTAGAAAAATTTCACAGAACAGTTTGTCTAGGCAGTAGAATGGTATATGAAATCAAGGAATGGAAATTAATACACAGGGGGGAAATATGATTGCCTCTGCACTAGCTATTATCAGTCCTGAAAGAGTTATTACTGATATTTCAATGAAAATATTAGCTCAACGAATAAAAACAAAATGTCATTACATTATTGCATAAATCCATCTGTACTGACAACTCAAATACTGTATGGTGTTCCTTACCTCTCATCTCCAAAAGGATACAGTACAGCTAAAACAATGAAGAAAAGTGTGACAAGATCACAGCTGTGGAACAGCTCCTGAATGTGAATATGAATAGGCTATGAGTTTTCTACTGCAAAACACTGTTTGGGAAATGTATAAAATGATGTAACTGCATACAAAATCATAAATTCTTTTAGTGAGTAAATCTTTGTAGTGAAAATGGTAAGTTTAGTTATCCTTTTACCACAAATCAAAGGTGCTGAGTCAACTTACCAGACAGGAGTTTTCTTCACTGATTGGGACTTTTTTCCTGTTTATAAATGGAACTGCCTTTCAGTATGATAGCAATTAAATTCTAGAATAGACGAATAGATTATATAATAAAATATTTTTATTCCAAAGGCAAGAATAGATTAAAACCTAATCATTAATACACAGAACAAGGGTTCACCTGGAGCTGTTAAACATGAATGGCTTGGGTTCAGTTGTCAGTTCAGAACATCCCTAAATCACTAGCTGTTGCAAGGTTTTACCCAGGGAGACTTCATCATACTCTTTCTCTTTCACATTTTTCCTCAATATTGCCACTGATAGGTATCTGTAATTTTTTTCTTATTAAGGCTGGTAGTATATACACTCCAACATCAAGGTTCATCCAAAATGGAACAGGAACTACAACCTTAATTTTGTGCGGTATTGCTAATGAAACCATAACATTTTTGCCAATATTCAATTCTTTCACCAGCCATTTTCCTCTATACTACTTCCCATTATTACCTTGCACCCATGGAGGTCTCCTCAACGGCTATTTATTCTATAGAACAGATCTTACTCTACAGAATCTCTATAGAACAGTCTCTTGAGCCTGGCAATTTCCTTGCAGTTTTCTGCAAAGCAGTATTACCTAACTCAATTTCTTATGCTTTCCTTATTTCACTGCGTAAAGGAAAAAAAACAGCCCAGCTTCATGTGTTTTCTTTCATCTACTTTTCATGATTTCCCACCAACCTTCAGCTCATATAAGCTCCATGAGTATCAGTGGAATAAAACCTACCAATCTGATGCCTGGCACCCTGCCCTGTTTTGTCATGCCCTATTACCTACTTCCCTGCCAAACTGACAGATTTTCCACATGCTTTATTGCAATAGTGGAGATCAGCAGAAGCAGATGAGCTACACAAGTAGCAGGTACAAGACATTTTCATAAAGCCTGTCAGCTGCTGAATTCAGTCTCATTCCCACTCTCACTCCCCTCTGAAACAGCACTGTTCGACTGACCTTCAGAGCCCACTGCGCTGATTTCTCTAGCTGAGAGAGGATAGAGGGATTCTAGTGGGAAATCAAAGATATTATCTGCATCTCCAGCTGCCAAATGGTGATTACAGGTTCATTACAAAGTGGAGATAGTCACTGGGGTAACCTACTTCTAAAGTGTGTCAAGAAGCAGCTACAGCAAAGGAGGGGTACAGGAAACAGATATGAATGTAAACAAAATAATTACTTTGCACATTAGTGTTCCTACCATTCACCAGTTCTGACACATTTTTCTTTCCTTCCCTTCATATAACCCACGGAGAACTATAAATCCTGCTACAATCACATCACCATCCCACTCGTACAGAGCAACTGGTGGGAAAAGTCTCACTAGAATTACACTCCAGCACTACAATGGACGCACAAGCAAGGAACCAAGACCAAGATTATAACCTCTGTTAGACTTCTCCTACTGCATGGAGGAAACAGCAGACATCTTAAATGAGAAAGAAGGAACCACCACAAGTGGTTGATAGGAGATGGAAGACAGCAGCAGAGATCTCTGCATGGAGATGAAGGAGGGAACTCTCTGAGTAGGGGAGACTGGGAAGAGAGAAGAAAATTGGAAGAAAGACCACTGCATAGATACTCATAGAGCCTGCAACCCTTCTTTTTGACAGAAAATTATTGGCACACTAAAATTTACATTCAGTATTATTTAAAGTCTATATTGTGTATCACACAGTGATAAGATCAGCATCTCATTTTACCGAGGGCAAAATTAATATAAATAATTGCAGTGCCTGCACATACAAACAAAATGCTAACTTTAAAAAAACAGTATCGATTTTTATAGCTTTTTTTAAGTACCTCCAACACAGAAGACAAATTCTGGTTTACCAGTTCTGGGATTTCTTTGTGTCTTATTAAAGCATTAGAACAGAGAAAATGTTTTTCTCCTTCAAAGAAAGCCCTGTTAAGACCTGCATATTCCTCTTCTCTCTTCTAAACAGACCAGTATTTGGCACTGCATACTTCCTTCAATCTTCTCAAAATATCCCTAGTCTCTTCAAAGAAGCAAATAAAACAGCCTGCCTAAATATGTCTAACTTTTCAAGCCAATCTTCCTAGTCTATAGAGCACTTTGAAATGTTCGTGCAGTCAAGCAGAGCTGTTTGCCACTGAATTTGTACTAAAAAGACAAAAGAGAATATGTCAATTTCCGATGTTCTAAGAAGTGTCACTGGAAAAAAGAGAGACTTGTCTGCTGCAGCGCAGAGCTACGTTAGGCTGTGGGAACACAGTGGGGAGAAAAAACTGGGACAAAACAAAACAAAATGTTGCAGTACTGAATTGCTTCCAGCTGTGCACGACAGGGGAGTAACTTAATGCACTCCATCCACAATGTAGATGAATACTTTTACACAACTAGAAAATAAACCCAATTTGAAGAAATAGCTGTCGAGACACAACAGAGCATGCAGACTGAAAAAAAAAATATCGACACTACGACCATTTGTCCAAAGGAAAACAAAATGGAAAACAAATGTTTCAGTACCCATTTATGTCAGTTACCCCAAATCACTGTGCATTACAGTACTGTTCTGTAGTCAGCCTTTTTTCCTTCCAAAGGAAGTAGAAAAGTAGTTTTTGATGTTTGGTGGTAGAGACGGCTTGCTTTTACTTAGAGGTGATTTTCTCTAAGCATTCTAAGCAACATTACATACACCCTCCTGCATATTTATCTTCAACACAAAAGACAGAGTATGAAACACTGACCTGAAGAAGCTTGATAGCAAAGCTAACTATAATCCTTACAAAGTAACAGACACATCTGAAAGAGGGTATATTGATTATCTAAGCAATATTACTTTGTCTCTCCACAGCTCAGAGCATTGAAAATCTGCAGGGACTTTGCTGATTTTAATAGCATAACTTGGTCAGTTTTACAGATTGGAGACTGAGTGAAAAAATTGCAACTGGCTTACCCAAATATTCTATTTTATGAAATATATAAGCATCGTCCTTGCTTTATAATGAATTTCCTTTTTTTTCCCAGAGCTGTCATAAAAGGTTGTTTCACAAAGGAGAACAGGAAAAACACAGGTGAAGATGAAATCCCGTCTCCTTGACATCCATGGCAGAACTCCCACTGAATCAAAAATCCAAAGCACAAAGACTTAACGGACACCTCATTTTCAAAGGTATTTACATGCCCAGCCTGAGTCAGACACCCACTGATTTTCAAATGTATTCTATCTGTACTCTGGCAAAAATTTTGAAGGGCAAAATCCCAGTTGTACAAATACCTTATTTGTAGAAAGGGTACACTATGCATGAAGAAGAAAGCAGCAGTGGACTATTTACAGTTATTTCCTTTTATTTTTTTAACCACAAGATCTTCATTAAAACCTTTGCAATGCAATAGTATGGTCCTGGGCAGTCAAGCAGGCCTAATAAGAAAAAGTGAAACAACTTCTGAGACACAACAGTGTTCTGCAAACAGGAATTCTCCCAAATCACGTCTCCTGTTCTTAGATAACACATATCCATTTACAATTTCCCCAAACTGCAGGTCATGGCTAAAAACGTCCATTTCTATTCTGTTCCCATGACTGAATACCAGGGTCTCCATACTAAGAAGACACACACTCATGCACTTCCCTCATCTGCAAAGAGAAGACGAAACACAGACTCGTATGATTTGTCTATCCTATCATTGAAGGAGAAAAGAGAAAAAAAAAAAAAAAACAAGCACGAAAAATGGAAAAAAATTAAATCAGAATTTCTTAAAGGTAGGATAGAGCATGGGAAAATCCATGAGATGCAATTTACTAGTGACGTTCGTCTTGACAAATCTTTTGCTTTATGAAAAAAAGCTCTGCTATGCATTGTCCCGGACACTAAAGAATATGAAGCCTATTACTATTTTTGCAATAACTTCAAAATCAATGTCCATTGAAACCACACAGAAGAATCAGAATTAGTTACTGTCCCCTTGAATCTTCAACACTGTCAACTTATACAGAAAGACTGAGATGTATGCTGTGTTCTTGTACAAGAGGCAACAAAAGGCATGTAATGGAGGCTAATAAAAGTCATCCATCTATTCATTATCATCTAACTGACAAAAAAAAATTCAAACTGAGTCTGACTTTATGAAACCAAAGAGCAAATGGAAAAAACTGATCTTACCATATGTAAGAGTTTCTGTGCACTTACATTTACCCTGAGGATTCAGATTAAAATAGTTTAAAGTGTTTCAACTGATGAGCTTGAATAAACATGAAGTTCAATTTTCATTCTTTGAATTGATTTACTTCTCACTATTCTGCTGTAATCCTTTACAAACACATTCTGGTATGGATTATAAATTTTCAACATATTCTGGTAAAATGTGAGATCACCAATTAGCAATTTCTAGGCAGAGTTCTTAAGAACTGTCTTCAGAGGATTAGAGAATCACTGAGGCTGAAATGGACCTCATATCTAGCCCAAAACCCTGTTCAAGTAGGGTCATGGGAGCAGGTGGCCCAGGACTATGGAGCTGAGATTTTAGAACCCCTAAGGATGCAGGCTCCACAGCCCCTCTGGGCAATATATTCCACTGTTTGACTACACTTACAGTAAAAAAAGTGTTTTCTTCTGTTTAAATGGAATTTCCGGTATACTGATTTGTGCTCTTTACCTTTTGTCCTGTCACTGGCCATCACTGAAAAAAAAGTCTGGATATATCTTCTGTATCAGCCCTCAACACATATTTACACATGTTGAGAAAATCTCCTTGACATGTCTCAAAACTAAGCAACCCCAGCCTTCTCAGCCCCTATTTATAGGGCAGACAATTCCTTTATCATCTTCCCAGCCATTCCCTGGACTTGCTCCAACATGTCCATGTCTCTCTTGTACCGAGGAGCCCAGAACAGGACCCAGTTCTGCAGGTGTGCTCTCATCACTGCTGAGCTGACAGGGAATGATCACCTCCCTCAGTCTGCTCTGGGCACCCTAAGTAATGCACCCCATTTGCTTTTTCTGCCGCATTGCTGGCTCATGCTCAGCTTGTCAACCAGGACACCCAGGTCCTCCTCTGCAAAGCTGGTTTCCAGCCATTTGGCCCCAGTTTGTACAGGTGCCTGGGGCTGTCCCCCCACCACACGCCAGACTTTGCACTTCCTTTTGCTGAACTTCGTAAGGTCAGACCATTCCTCCAGCCTGCCAATGCTCTTCTGGCATATCAACCACTCTGTCCAATTCTATATTGTCTGCAAACCTCCCAAGGGTGTGCTCTGCTCCATCACCCTGGTCATTAACAAAGATGTTACACAGTATTGGCCCTGGTAACGACCACTAGTGCCCGCCTAGCGAGCACTAATGATCTGCCTCCAGGTAGATTTTGTGCCACAACCATTCGGGCCTATCCATTCAGTTTTTTATCTACCTTGCTGTCTATTTATCTGACCCTGCGTTTAATCAGCTTTTCTTTGAGGATGTGTTACCAAGACAGCATCAAGAGCTTTAATAAAGCTACGATAAATACGATCCACTCTTCTCCTTTCATCCACCAAGTCTGTTACCTCACCATAGAAGGCTATCAGGTTGGCTAATCACAAACTGTCCTCCAAAAATCCATGTGGTCCTAAAACCACAATTTCAGCTACATGTACCATTCAGATTTACCATTCTACGTGTGCTACTTAAACCCATGCTACACAATATCCTATTAAAATGAGAACTAATTTGCCCTTCTCAGATTATACTGTAAGGCCACACACCTTTGATCTGTTCAATTTCAATGCATGTAAAGCAAAATTAGCAAGATCAAGGTCTTCAGTGATTACAGTATCAAGGCAGAATGCAAAATATATTTTTCACATCTTAGACTCCCAGCTTTCCATAGAACAGAACAGGTTACCTGTTTCATTTCCATACAGACAGTATTCTGAGGCATGAATTAGCTGAATAACTGAGAAATACTGCAAATAACAAAAAAGCACAATAAATTAAAAAATCAAACTATATATTTGTGTAGTAATACTACCACTATGCATTGAATCAAGAAACTGTCCAGTTACATACGAGAATATGAAAGAATATGGTGAACATTCTTCGTCAGTTTTACAGTATTCTTTTGTTCTAGTATATTGAAATAATTCTTGTGTGCCACCTAAATTTTCTCACCAGAGACTTTGCTACAAAAGGGCTCCTAAATACATGTAAGAGATGTAGTACTGTATTCATATATTTGTAAATTATATATATGTAATATATACAGATATGCAAATACAACAGACAGTGTGTCTGTATCTGTAGTCACAGCAGTATGTTTAAAATTCTTCCCATTTCATGAAGAGAATTGAATATGCACACGATTCCAATATATTTTACTATATATTTTGTGAGAAAGAATATTCAATAATATTTATTTTCTCCATGAGAAAAACGGACAAATAATTTCCCTGCCTTCCATATATTTTGTCCCCTTACTTGAACTGTGACTGAATGGAAAGATCAAATGAGGTCTGAGCAGATGGCTGTCAGCAAACCAGTGACAACATACCATGGTTTAGAATTAGACAGAAAATGTGCAACCTGGTATACAATTTCTGCTTGTAACTGCCAAAGACATCTGGCTTAGAATATAAGCCAGCTTGAACATCCCTATACATACTTAACTTTATCATTCACGAAAATTAAATTATATCAGTATCTCTTAATACTTCTCTGTTAAAGCTGTGCCTATCTGTATTAGTGGAAACCCCCCTTTTCTTCTTTAGAAAAGCAGACTTAGAGCCATCACAGATGTCACATCTTTACATTCCATTAAAATCAGTCAGAACTGCATGCAGATGAATCCCTGCATATTGCTTTAAAAATGCATGGGATGACATATCAAGGAAAGGAATTCTTCAGGTCTTCCAATAGGATTTTAACAAGCTTCAGTGGTACTACTGTCACCAATATGACATTTATTTGCATGATTAAAGGTTTTAGCAATCGACTCTCAGCTGGAAACAAACGGTTTATTTTTCAGAAATACAAATCAAATGCACATATCTTGGGTTTTCCTTTGGCTGTTCCCACTGTTCGAAAAGTTAGCAAAATGCCCCCCTCCCCTCACAGTTTTCGTGTCCCCCCCATTTATACATAGAAACAGCTTTTTATGCAGCTTTTTCTGATTAACAGAAGGTGCTTTCAGTCATTCAGGCAACAGACTGCTCCATTCATGGAGACCTTCAACACCTTCTGATTCTGCAAGAACTGTCCCCTGAAACCCACAGTTCCACATTATACAGTGAGACTTCTGGCAATAGTATTGACAAGATATAGCTGATTAGCATCCATACAAAAAAAAAAAAAAAAC
Organism: Oreocharis arfaki; assembly: GCA_013398015.1. NCBI lineage: Eukaryota > Metazoa > Chordata > Aves > Passeriformes > Paramythiidae > Oreocharis > Oreocharis arfaki. The sequence continues at coordinate 446,777 of VZRR01011791.1, forward strand.
TTGAAATGCAAGGTCTTTGCAGACTTACCAAGTCAGTAACACTCACAAGCACAGCTGTAATAATTGGCTGTAATATTTAAAACTAATTCTAAAACTTAAGTGTTCTCTGAATCAGTTGGCCTGGAAAAGAGGAAGGGGAGGCCCAAAAAATCAAAGCTAGATAGGTCAGAAGAGTGACAGGTTTAAGTGCTTGTAATTGTATAAATTCACAACCAACAGAGCTGGATGATAAAGGCACCTACTAACGCTTTCCAAGTAACAGTGATACACTTGATTATCCATTCCATGGAGTCTAGTTACTGAGACATAAAATTGAAGAGAATGATTTCTTGAGCAGTGAAAATCTGGAAAATTAGAGGAATTTAGAATAGGTACTGAGAGCTGAAACAGGTAGGAAACCTAATACTGCAGATAGGTAGCAATGAAATGCAGCACCCCTTTTATGCAAAACTGGGGGGATTTTGATACCTGAGATGAAGCAGATGATGGGGCAGGAGAAGCTCCTTTTATGGACAAAGAGAACAAGGAGATAGACACAGACATTGTCAAGAGAGAAAGGGTTAAGATCAGGAAGTTCCTGAAAGGAAGACGAGAGAGACACTTTTATAAAAAGGCAAAAGGGTAAAGAACACCCAGCAGATGTATCTGAATCCTAAATGCAGAGGAAAGGGTGATCAAGAGAACTCCAGTTTTGGCAGCCCTTCTGCTTTTGAAACCCACACCACCTGAAGAGGGAAAGCAGGAAGACAAGGAGAGCACTACACGTCCAAGGGTGTGGGCAGTGACTCATGGAGATGCACTGTACTCCTCCCATCAGGGCACAGAGCAAGAAAGTCAGTACGTGAAGTGGGAGCAGTAGAACACAGAGAGATTTTGGGCTGAAAATGGAACAGCAATAAGCACATTTAGCAGTGAGACAAAAAGTTGTGTAACAGAGAAAACTCCTAAGAAACAAGTCAAAGGCTTGTTCCCAAAGTGACGAAAGATGACTGGAAACTTTCACACAATAAATTTGGGTGGGAACACATAACTCTGGTTACTAAGAATACAAAGACTGTAATCTTCTCCCTTACACCCTGGAGGGGAAAAAAGCCTCCTTTTATGAACGACAACAAAAGCCATCACTCCAATGTCAAAAAACAAAATTGCAAGGTAGACCTGGTATCATTTCTACAGGCACAGTGGGATAGACTGAGAATTTTCTTCAGAGCAATTTTCTGTGGAAAAGGCTTCCAGTTGTGCAATGGTCACTGTAGAATCAGCAAAGAACAAAATGCCTGAAGCCACATCTGTCCATTTGAAAGTTTCAATTCTAAAGTTTTGTTTGCATTTTCTACTAAAGAAAGAACATTGATTCTTACCTAATTCTCTTTCTAGTGCAGAGTTGTATCTACAAACACATCTCAGCTTTTGTTACACACCAATAGTGTACCGCCCCCTTAAAATCCCATGCCTAATTTTGAGTCTAAGAGAACTTCTTTTACGTTTCTATCATAAATCCTCAGACTGAAATTCCTAAAGAAGTTAGCAATCAGTACTAAGTCTCTTCATTCTTATAGGATAACCTAATAATAGAAGTACTGTCTTTGAACCTTCATGAAATCTAACACTACACATAATTATTAATTAGACTCCACATTCTTTGAGTGTCACATAAAGGAGCTGAAAGAAGATTCTGAAAAGAATATACAAATTAATTCTCTCTAAAAGAGTCATGTTTGAAATATTTTCAGTTTGGGACCCTCATCACAAAGATAGGACTACTAGAAGGTAATGAAAGGAGAGAATTAATAAGCATATTCTTAGTTTACTCTACATTTTACATTTCCCATGTTTGTATTACATAGGGAATCTTAAAAGTTAGGTTGAGTGTGAAGTAGCCATCTTCACACAGTCTATGTCCTAACTCTGTAAACTTCAAATCCTTATACCTGCTTAGTGTTTTTCCAGATAACTATTACTTTAAGGCAGCAGACAATTCCACTCAGCATTACCTAAGCATAAAATATATCTTTTTCTACTCCAAATTTATTAACAGTAATCTTGGCATCTTTGCAGTGCATTCAGCTGTTCCTAGACTAGGACCAAGGCAAAGCCACTTGAAATTTACTACAGTTCTCAGGCAGTATACCAGTAAGAACCAGGGAGGCTTTGAATAACAGTAGGGAGAAGTACCATATTTTCTACCCTTTAAATGTTACAGCATGCCTAAGTGTGTCCTTATTGATAAGCTTTTATCCATTTGTTGGAAAAATTAAATTTGTAAGACAGTGGAGATCAGTTTAATATCCTGTGACAGGAAATTTTCTTTCATTAGAAACAGAGAAGCTATCCAGTTATTGGAAAGATAACACAAATACACATTTCAATTAATTCTTCATATTACAGAAGGACCCCTAGGGTCATCTTTAGCCAGTTACTCAACTCAAATTAGAACTATTCACAAATATTCCTCACAGATTTCTACTCAACTGCATGCCCACCTCTCATATATTCAGTATCTGAGAGACATAGTGCACATGGGTTGGTAGATGGGTTTTCTGTGGTAGTAGTTTCTCACTGTAAAATGATATTGCTGGTCTTTATCCTTTCTTAAATAATGGCTCAATTTTACTGTCAATGCAGTTGAGACCAAATAAAAGCACCCCTGCTGTCAGGTAGCACAATTCCATTTTCTGCTGATTCTTGTGGGATGCTCATACTGGATTCATCTTGCTCCAAGCCTTGGAAAAAACTAATGTAAATGTAATATGCTACTATTTCATCATCTTAGAGTTTTCTGTTCTTTTAATCTATATGCATTCTAATACTTCTTCCCTATTTTAATTGGATTCTACTGACTATTTTTATCACACAACTGATCTTGAGCAAGCAATTGTACCGTACCATATGGGATTACAATCTCTATACACAGACTAGACTTGAGTTCTTGTGCTCTCATCTGAAAGAAACCTAATGGAGTTATCTGAAGGAAAAATAGTGTAGCTCCTGCAGAGTGACAAAACTCCAAAGACAGCCCTACAAGAACCTGAACCTCTCATTTAAGGGAGACCTGGTATTAAAAACCCAGGGCTATTTTTTATTAAAGTATGGCTCCATCTCCTCAGGCACCTCTACGAGATTTTATTTATAATATTCTCCTTGAAATACACAAGGAAGGGCACTGGAATTCCCACGTTACACACACATTCATGACACTGATTGTGTACAGTAAATGCCCTTTTATTTATCTTAAATGCTCTGATTTTAGGTGATTGTTAAACTGATGGGACTATGCATAAAGTAACTTCCAAACAAGTGTTACTAAAGAAGTTGGCAACCATACAACTTCCTAGAAGTACGTTTTGAAAATTTTAACGTGAGGACTGTAATCTGTCCCTGACTATATCTACAATGTATTCTGTGCACATCAGGCTTAGGTCCTGGCCACAGAAGCCGTCTTCCCCACTACTCACAGCTGCCACTCCTACTGGGATTCCAACGGCCGAGGGCAGCTTCTCGCAAGAGAATCACTCTGCAGTTGGATGGGAAGTAAAACTGGAACAGTCTGTTTTAAAACAAATTCCTCTGGCATTTAGGTCTCACGAACCACTTCCCTAATCTTTTGTTCAGTTCTTACCAGACTACCAGACCAACACAAGAATTCTTTTCCCCATTACAATTGCACCTTCTCTCTTTTTTTAATGCTACAAAGATGTATGCTTTTTTTAATGCTCTCAGTCTTTTTGGTTCTAAAAACTGACACATCTGAATGACCAGATGGCCTTCCCATGGACAAGACACTGAAATAACACATGCATAAAAATATAAAATAAAATATCCATTTACCAAAGCCTTACATATGAGAAGGGAAATTTTGGCAAGTGGAATTATTTATGAAAATGCGAATACGCAATTATGAAGAGATATAAATTATACATATGAACCAAAAATCTGTAAGGTAAACCTCTCATCTGACAATAGAGAAAGAGGCTCTGAAGGTAGGGAAGCTGAGGGGTGTTCCTTCAGGTCAAAAAGATCCACTGGTTTTAACTGGAAGAACTCATATCCACCTGATGTAGATAACACAAGGTACTGGCAATGTAACAGCAAAAACTTCATATATGTTTTTCTTACACAATTTCCATGTTACTGTTTTATTCATTTCCATTTTTACTATAAGCCTGCTTTTAAGAGCATAACATTTTTTTTCCCATTAGAGCATTGTGCTTGTAAACAAAGACAAAACAAAACCCATGAATTTCTTTCATGTGGCACTCCATAAAGGATGGGATTCGCTTCCCTCCGTTTCTGTCACTTTTGTGAGGTTTAAGTTAAAAGAAATGGAAATAACTTTTAAAAATTCCTCTGCCATGAAGTATACACGTATGAATCAATCACAGTAATGTCTGGAAGGCAAAATATCAAAGTTCTGCTTCAAACACTACCACTGATTTATTCTGAGACCCACATTAAACCTCTTTTTCCACATCTGTAAAATGGAGATAATGCCTGCCCTGTTTTATAAAAGATATGGAAATTATCTTGGAAGAAAAAGTCTAGAGGTAAAAAAAGAAAATTAAATATATTTACATACATACTTTTTTTATCCCGAGGTTGCAATATCTAAATGTATCTTTCGTTATTTCTAATAAACAGGAGGAAAACGTACCTTTCTTTTTTGACACAGGAGATTAAGGGAGGTCAAAGGGCACCTTTTATTCTGGAAACACACTACTTATCTGGTTAGGGAAGAACAAGCACACATACATACATACACACATAAGTAAATCACGGTAGGCCACCCCAAGACACTTCTCATGACCCATTTGTTCAAACCTAGTGTTCAAACATTAAAATCTGATGATATCTTTCATCTTCTTTTAAACATAGGGAATCCTCTCTCTGTGTCTCAAGCACTAACACTGAAAAAAGATAATACTGATTCTGATTTCCTTTGTAAAGGAACTTTAAGATCTACAGAATAATTTATTAGATATTTTAGAATTCTCTTGAATTCCCTTTGTGGGGAAATTCCCACTCCAGCAGTTACACACTTGAATAGACACTCAGACATCATGGCGATCAGTGCAGAAAAAAAAGACTAGAAAATTTCAGCAAAAACTGTTAAATTAAGACAGCAAGAAAACCAACGGGAGGCTCTCGCATAGCTCTGCAATCTTACACACTTCTTTTCTGTTAAGCACCAGGGACTAACGTCTCTTCACCACCCATCACAGAACCAACATAAATCTACATATATAGTTCCAAAATATATTTTGATATAACTAATGCTCTGTGTGTGCTGGGGAAAGCATCAGCTACTTAACACAGTCAATCCAATAAACTTAGAAACTCCAAGTATCAGATGACAGAAGCTGACAGACCAACAGAATACAATGCTGATGACTCCAAGTTTACTCACCACAGTTAAGGAGCAATATGGTGCATCAGGTATTTATTTAATTCTACATTGTAATGTAAATCCACTAAGAATATGTAGGTTCCGGTGTCCATTCATAAACATCTCTTACGTGACAGAGAAGAAATGATCTCTGGGAGTAGCTAACTTAAAACACGAAAACACGAAAACACTTCTGTGTAAGTCACTTTAACCACGAGTTAAAGAAAAATTACACAAGGAATTCAGACTGTGTATACATGGACATCTAGGAACCTGAACGACATGCATTTGAAACCAAATTCAGCTTAAACAGAAATGTGAAGAAAATAATGCATTTTGATGATTTTTCATTTTCATACAGTCTTATGAAGTGCACATTTAAGTTGGAAGAAGGGGTCAGAAGTTAGGTGTTACGGGTCAGAATACAGGTGCTGTGTCTTAACAGGGCCTTGTTTAAAACTGGTAGCCTTCTTAGGCAGAGTCTGAATTCTTTGTCTCTTGGTGACAAAAATCTTCTTATGCCAGCTACCAGAAGTCAGATGAAGTCAGACAAAGAGAAACATATATTAATTTCTTCATTTGATCAGAACTGCTTAGTCCAACTACTATCCTCATTCATGTTATGGTTTACTTCTGCAAGTTTATTCTACTTCCGCAAGGCACACACCGAGGGCATAATTAGTGAATCTTCTTGTAATGCCTTGGCTAGTCCTCACTGCTCTGCTGACTTCTTTATTGACACTCATATTACATGGTTCTGAATATTTTGCTGACATAAGCATTCATGTCGCAGAGGTGAAAAAAACTTGGGATGTTTTCTGACTACAGAAGTAATTTCTTCCTTTTGGCAAAGTGGTAAATCTCACAACCATCTCCTTAAAGACATTATCTGCTGCTGCTTTATTTCATGTATGTGGATGTATAAGGAATGGAAATAAAAATCAAATCAATGCCAAAGCATGGATGATATATTAAGATAATGAGTTACAGAAAGGCACTGAAAAACTACTGTGATGTAAACAGTTTCAGAAGCTGCAGAGAATCCTCTCAAAATGAACTTCAGACAAGCTATGTGAAAATTTCAAGACCTTCATCAATACGTAATTATAGTCATATTCAAATATACTTAATAATAAATAACACTACTAATTCGAAACAGGGTTGTTAATAACAGTATAGACCAGCATATCTGGCAAACCAGATTCAGCTCTAGCCTAAGATGACAGTTTATTAGAGTCTGTGGTACATATGTGAATTAAATGTGAACTCCTTATGATTTGAATCATGTCAAAGACAAACATTTGCATTAAAGCTAGAAGAGAAGGTTCCTCCCTTAGGACAAAAAAAGAAAAAAATTATTTAGCAGAAGACATCAGGAGAACAAGAGTCTGAGGTAAACAAGGAGACATGAATATGCCAAGCCACAAGAACACAGGAAGGGGCAATGGCCACAGATTTCATTTTGAGATGTTCAAATTGGAGAACAAGAAAAACTGCTCTTGATGAGTAGTATAGCACTGGAATAGGTTTCCAGAAAGGCTCTGAAATCTGTGTCCCAGCTTATTTTTAAGATTTGGCTAAACAAAGTCACAGCTAAAACTGTATTACTCTAACAATATTCTATTCTAATAAACTAGTTATTTGCAGGTTAGACTCCTGTGGTCCTTTCCCACCAATATTTCTATGGTTAATATGAGAGAGAAGACAGAAAAATAAAGGGGAAGTATTCAAAAAAGGCTTAGATTAAAAAAACAACCAATAACAATCCACAACCAACAGAAAAACCCTTCCAGATCCACCTAGTATTTTTTTAGCTTATTTTTAATGGCTATTTTTAGCTATTTTTAATGGCCTGTTTTTAGTAAACATGACATAAAACAAATTCATGATGATCCATCAATTCACACTTTTTTTATCCAGATCATACGTTTGGACCATTTGGGCTTAAAATTCTGCTTGTTGGGGGGATTATCTTTTTGTTTGAGAAAACACCAGTATATCTCCTAAATAGATGACCTCCTGTGATCATCAGAAAGGATACAGAATAACAGGGAAACCTCTTCTTCGTTTCTTCTCAGAATGAGAGGCCAGAGTAATTACTTACTGACAGAAGTTGAAGCAATTTTTCAAAATATCTTATTTCAAATAACGTATTTCCTTGCTTCAAAGGACTTTATTTTAGGATTATTGTTTTTTTCCATGGTTTCCAAGGTCCTCCCTCATTATGCAGCCTATATCCATCATGAACGAAATGGTCAGCTTTATGTCAACATCAGTAGTATTTCACTTAACCAAGAAAAAGGAAAGTGGCAGCTTTGTCTCCTGGTGATCTTTTATTTTGCACACTTCATGTTTCTACTCAGGTTAGCACTGTTTCACAGCTGCCTTAAATCAATCTTGAGCATGTCCTGCCACTGAAAATCACAGATTCCCCTTCTGCCTGGATCCACACATTTCGACCATACTTTTGTCAACTGTGAAAATTGTTTGGCTGCACATTAAGCTGGAATTGCACATGCACCTGAAGAAAAAATTAGTATCTATAAGAACAGTGACCTAACTCACAATACGACCACAGCATCTGTAAAAAATCTCATTTCCTCACGAAAGAAATGAGGACAAACTCTTGTGGGAAATCCATGGGAAGGGGTAGGGTCACCCCTTTCTGTAATTGCACCCTGTTACAGGCACATCAGGCCAACTCCGGAGCCACAGGCGTTTTCCACCTCCATTTATTTATCTATATAGTCGTGAACACATATAGTCACAGACCCACTGTTGGGCACTTACTGCTAAAAAATGGAACCACCAGATCTTTATATGGTTAAAGCCCAAAACTTGAAAGACTACTGAATTAGATTTGGCTTTCCTCAGGCACAATTCCACCAGGACAACAATTCAACACTGTCAGCACTGGCACACTCCCATCTATGCTTAAGCACACTCTTTTCAGAAATTCATCCATGCCAGAAGCCTTGCAGTTTACAAACACATTCATTGTCAGGAATGGCATGTCATTTACCTCAGATGGGTGGCTGGCACTACCACCCAAGTAGTGTAGCCTTGCACTCTTCCCTCCTCCTTGCTGTGACTACAGACTTTCATCTATGAAGGGTTTTGTAAAAACTGAGCAAGGAAAGACCACCCTTAAAATTGAGATGCAATTCTAGTTTGCTGCAAAGTTACTGGTTCCAAATAGAGTGAGTATACTCTCTGTAGTCTCTCTGTAACACCTCTACCCAAAGATCTCCAGCTTCCTTCCATTCTCTGGTAATCTTCACGATACCCAATCACATTAACAGGAATTCTGTTAAAACTGAAGGTCGAAAAGCTGCAGAACATTATTTTGGTTCCCTGTGAGACTTTTTTCTTGCTCAAAGGCGGTAGTGTAAAAGGTTTTAAGAGACTTGAATGGTGAACTGGACATAGCACAGAAGAACTTCTGCTCATTTACATACAGAATAGCTACCAGATAAAGACTAATCATATAAAAGCTGGCTAAGTCAAGGGAGTAAAAAGATAAAATTACTTTGGAGGAATACAAAAGGGGTGTGGGAATGGAAGGCAACTGAAACATAAAAAAAAAATCAAAGATTATTTTTCACATTTGAGGTCTTTTCAAACATTCCCACAGGCAAGTGACAAGGGTGAAGACCTTTAAATAAGAAACAGAGATTTAGTGAGTAGCTTGCCATTAAGATGATGAATGAAGTTAGTTAAAGTTATTCTTAAGGAAGAGACATGTTATGTCTTAGGATTTCTAGACTTGGCTAATAAGAGAACAATTTAGTGGCAGAAGAATAGGCTATTCAAGAAGGACGTAAAATGAGCAAGAACAGATGTGGTCTTGCAGAAAACTAAATAGGCATTTCTCAACTTCTAGCAGTACAAAAATATCACTTTCCTACAAAAAGAAGTTAATAAAAAAGAAAACCTGGTACAATTTTATTAAGCCATGAGATGTGGGGCTTTTTCTACATTTTACGACTATATCACTACTAGCCAGTTGAAAAAGCACAGCATGAGATATAGCTTTGGAGTTTCCTCCAGGCAAAGAGGCTTGATTTCATTTCTTTAAACTAAGTAGCATAACCAGCTCTTACTCAGCAACATTTCTCTTTCAGTTCCTGCAAACACACAAAGACTCCACGAGAACCATTAAAGTTCTGACTTCGTTTGTGACCTTCTAGCAGTAACCCTCATATGCAAAATAGAAAAGAGAGAGATGGTCCCTAGTTACTCTCCAAGTTTCTGAAAACATCTCTGAAATTGCATCACGAAGACTAACTCTGATATACAAATTACTGACCAAATAAAATCCTTACACATTCAAGGCATAGATACGGTAAGGAATTACACAAAACAATTGTTTTTCACTTCCATCTAGGCAGAGAACCTCTGCATCGCAAAAGTATTTCTTCTGGGTTCTTCGCCTTAGTGAATTCTGATTTTTCCTCACTCCCATGTGATATAGGCTAGAGGAAGAGATTTTGGTTTATGTACGAAGACTGCATACATTTACTAGACACCTTGCTCCATGGCAGTATGATGTTTCTAATTTAACATTAAAAATTACCCAGATGTAACAAGACTGACGTCTTTTAGACAAATTTCCTGAGTAGCTACTTGAAAACTTATTTGCTGTTATTGCTATCTTGTTCATGACTAATAAACCTGGAGTAATCCTGAACAGCTGTCAGCCAACAGGCGCCGCTGAGTAACACTGGAAGACCATGCCATGAACAGGAATCAATTTTGTCTCCTTCACCATTACAATCAGGCAGGCAGAACAACTGCAGCATTTTTAATATTACTTTTAGTATCCTACAGAAACTTAGTTGGGAGATGAAACCTTACTGTAAAATTACCAAAGTACATCCTACCTTAATTACAGTTATTACAGCTACACATTTTACAAGATTTTTAGGGAAGCTACAGCAAAGATCGTCCTCTGAAGGCGGAATGCAACTGATAGGCAGTGAGATGAACACAGAGCACAAAAAACATTCTTGAAAATGGTGTCCTGAGTTTCATTAAGTCCTAGATCATGCTCACTTGCAATCCAAAGCCAGCTACAAATGACTCATAACTTCCCATCAAAATTATTTTTTAATTCTTTGTGCTTCAAGGCTTTCCTTGAACAGCACTGACAGACACCAAGAAATCAAAGCCCATGTAAATATCGATTCTGCATGCAACAAAGGGATTGTTCACAATATTAAATACCTAATAATGCAAGACTGATGTAAAATTCTCTGAACTTCATTTTAAAATTGTTCTAATTATTCTAGTTCCATAAGAAATGTTGTGAACAAAAACTGGAACTCTAGCATTATTAATAAAAAGTACTTTCATAAAGGAATCTACCTTTGACCTCATGTGGAAGCTTACAGTAGAACCATGTTATAGTGGCTGACATGCATACTTTCCATAATAGAAGAGAGAAAAAAACTGATTTCTTAAAGTTAGGTATTCTCCTGAATCCAAAATCGGATGTAAACAACTCTTCATTTATTTAACTGGTGCTTTGATCTTGCAAATTAAACACATTAAAAAAGCAACTGTTATATTCCTGACAATAAAATACTACGATTAACAGAAAGTTCTGAAGGTTTTCACAGAATGACCTGATTTGTAATGCTAATATGCAATACATTATGTGGTCAGAGTTGTTAAGGGGTGTTACATAGCCTTGTTTTATCTTCACTCTTCCCAGTTAGGCATTCTCTCAAAGGTCTTCAACCTTGTTAGCAATCAGACTTTATTGTTCAGCTTGTCAGGCATGCACTCTGTGGGGACCCAGAAACCCGTCAGTCAAGACGGCGCTATAAATATGTAAATCTAAACAAACCAACAGCCTACACAAATTTTCACCCTTTTTTTTTTCTAAAGCTCTAACATTATTTTGATGAAAGGCATAGTCCAAGGAGACTAGAAATCAACCTCTTCAACTGATACAATCTCCCTTCTCTCACTGAAACTAAGAACCACATAATCAAAAGTATATTTATCTTATAATTGTTTCGATATTCCAATAGGACCAATACTACTTCACAATTAGTGCAATTTTGCAAGTTCTGTGTGATAGTTTCCATCACACAAACACAGTTGTGCAGCTGAAAAAGCAACACTGAAGTGACTTCCCCAAATATTCAGAAAGCAAAGTATATAAATATTTTTATATTTCTCAGTTCTAGCATAATTTTCATAGACAAATATCCATTTTTCAAGTGCTTTGTGTCTAAATCTAATTAAAATATCCTTTCTCCAGATGCAGTGATCCAAGAGGACACCATTTTCAAATTTTCATTCTTTATTTTCTGTATAAATCAACTTTTCACAACTAAATTTCCACAGAAGACTGACAGGTAGAGTTATCTGAACAATTATTAGGTCTTTTTCAGTTAAGCTCTGTCAATAGGCAGAATTAAATTATGCCCCTCAAGAGATACCTCCTAAGTAGCTAATACAAGCAGGCTGAATCATACTATGGAGCTGTCTAATTCTTGCCTAAGTTAGATGAGAAAAATAGTAATTGCACTAACAAATCTCGCACTATTTATGTACAAGTATATTTACATGGGCTTTGATTTCTCGGTGTCCTAATAAAACCAGAGTGGGAGAAACTGCAACACATAGCAGTCTATATTCAATGCTGCTTGAATATTTATTTTTAATATCAAATTACTTCAAGAAGTCAAGGAATTTCAAGAAAACTATTGAAGTGTGATCCACTTTGAAAAAAATCTGAGATTTCATATCCTGGGCCACAATATCCCAGCACCAGAGCAGGCAGGTCACCAGGGGTTCTCCTGACTGGCGGCTGAAATATTTTCACATATCTTGCAGCTCTCCCGAGGATAGGGAGCAGTGATTATCTCTGTCCCTGCCTCTTCCTCCTGTTCTGAGGGCCCTACTTCCTCTTCATCCCTCACTGTGTGAACTGATTTTGTCTTGGATTTCTTCTTCGGTGTAGGGGCAACTGCTACCAGCATGTGTTATTCCCCTGGTTCAGCTGCAGTTTGAGTGGCCACAGTGCCTGCTGTTCTGCTCTCCTCCTCCTGCCTTGAGGGTGCTGTCTAGCGACCAGCGGTGTCCAATAAATAGTAGCCAGGGCCCAGCACACTGCGTAACTCTGCTCCTCTCTGGAACTGCCATAGCAATTGTCCTTCCAGTAATCTGCCAGAAGTTTTTGTAATGGGCCTGAAGGAGGAAAAGTGCGTGAAAAGCTGAAGAAAATGATCCTCTCCCGTCCGTCCCCACCCCCGACTGATTATTAATAGTGTCCCAAATGTAAGGGTAAGTGGTGAGGTAAGGGTAGGAGAGCAACACTGAATACACATCCCAAATGATGTTACCATATCATAGACTGGTATCTCACAGTAGAGTTAAAAGCCTCCCTGATCCCTCTCCCTGCTCTGAAAAAGAGCACTGTGATGGACACACAGTGTGTATACGGAAATATATACAGGGTTATGTACTGTACCCACAGGAACAGACCAAGCAACATCATGACCAGCGGCTGCCTACCTACTTCAATAAGTGGTTAAATCAAATTTGTTTCCAACATGCTCTGGGCATGTTATCTGCGGTTATCTCAACCCTTTGAGCCCTACACTGAGTGCCAAAAAAGGCTGTCATGGTTTAGGAATGGTATTCTCCCACTTAGTGCTCTCACACTGCCACTCACCCCCCTTTCCCCCTCCCTCTGGCAGGTGGCTGGAGAGAATTGGAGGCACAAAAGGCAAAGATTACAGGTCGAGATAAGAAAAACTTACTGGCAACAGCAATGAGACAAGTAAACAAATGATAGCAGTGACAATACTAATGACAGAGGATACAAGAAAAGAAACGAGTCACACGGAGAATAAAAAAAAAAAAAAACAAAAAACCACCAATAATAAACAACACCAGATGGCTTCCCCCACCATGTTTTTGCAACCAGCAGGAAACCCTTCTCCCTGGAAGAGTCCCTTTCTCCTGCCCCCAGCAATGCCTTGAGGTGTTACAGAATAAACTCTGGGGTCTAGTCATATTCCCTGCTACTACTGCAAAAATTTAATGCACACACACCCACACACACCCACACACCCGCCCCGTGCTGGCCAGAACCAAGGGACACTTGGCTGGCACATTTGCACCTTCTTGTCCAGCAAGAAGTTGCCTCCCTGAACTTCCTAAGGCTCTTATCAGCCCAGCTTGTCAAGATCAGCCTGTCCCTCTGAATGCGTGCACGACCATCTGTATCATCTACTACATCCAGTTTTGTAGCTTGCTGAGGGTGAACTCTACCCCACCATCCAGGTCATTAGCAAAGAGACCACAGTATTGGCTCCAATACTGACCCTTCACTAACAACCGCCTACAGCCATCCTTTCAGCCCAACAGTTCAATCTGTTTTCAGTCTTCCTCAACGCCACTTAGAAAGCCTGTATTTCATCCGCTTATAAAAGAGGATGTTAGGGAAGACATTGAAAAAAGTCTCGTTTAAATTAAGACAAACGATATCAACTTCTGTCCCCTCATCCAGTGAAGCAGATATCCTATTGCAGGAGGCTATCAGATTAGTTAAGCATTTCTCCTTCACAAATCCATGCTGACCACTCCCAACTACTTTCTCGTCCTTTAAATGTTTGGAAATGGCTTCCACCCTAGGAAATCGTTTATGCCTCGACTTCCCAGGGATTCACATGAGACTCAACAGCTTGTAATTTCCTAGATCCTCCTTCTCATGCCTCTTGAAGACAGAAAATCAACCAGACCTGTGGAGTATCTAATTTTTATGGGGAGGGGAAGTGTAGTACTTGATCAAAATACATGACGCAGGCTAGGTATGCAGTCTAAAAAGACAGCTCAGCTCTAGCACAGTAATACAGGAGTATACAGCAATGGTTACGTTATATGAAACATGTAATTAATAAACTGACAGTACATGAAACCACTTCTGTAGAAGCTTTCAAGAAAATTGACCAGCTTGTCTTCTATCTTCAACATAATTCGTCACAAGTAACCAAAGAGACATTGATTATGTAAGTTGACAGTGCTCGATAATCTCCATTTACTTGTGGTCACTACAGCAGCAGACTGTAGTTAGTGCTCCATAGCAGATGATGTGCCAGTAACACAATACAAATATTTCAGGTGACACAGATGCTCCTTACCCATTCCAAGAAATAACAAAACTAAGTAAGCAATTATATTCAGCTTTATTTTTAATCTTCAGCCATCTTGTACATGCTTGCCTGACACGAACCTTTTATACAGAAGTCTGGATTCCTGACAGAAGTTTCTAGAAAATTTGTTTTAAGCAGCTTCAGAATTTTCCATGAGACCTGATAACATCATCACTGTCTGCTAAGAGGTGAATAAAACCCACATAGTGTAATACATTATACTTAAATTCCATCATCCTATCCTCTAGATGACAAAAAAATTAACTAATTATCACACCCAATTTCACTGCCAATCTTACCTGCTCTCGCTGAAGGGAAAAAAGGAACTGACTGGATACTGCTGAAGTAATACCTTTTTGATATTCAAAGGCAAAACTACACAGATTCGTGTTTGTAAACTGATCATATTACACTGAGCTCTATAACAGACATGTAAAACTTCTCCTATTTGCGCAGTTACATGTTAGATATTCTTAGCTTAGAGGAAAAGCAAAAATCTCATGTCATGCCCTTTACTTTACACTTCCATTGCAGCAGATGAGAAGTAAACAATAGATATCAACGGTGAAAGAACTGTTTTCTCAGATTCCAGAATTATTTCCACAGTTAGCTGTACCAAGGTACCTGTGGGTTTGTGCCTGTCAAATTCTTAGGGAAGAGCCTAGAGAGCACACTGCTTTTTCCAAATGCCAGTTTCTTCCACTGCAGACACATGCATACCGTAGAAAGACTAACATCTATCCTTTCAGTCATCCATTTGTGACAGCTGTCAAGGGTTGCCACTATCAGCATACTACATGCTATTTATGAACCCCTCAATGCAAATGTCATAAGAAAAAAATTCCAATTTGTAATGCTGAGGTAATTCCTCATCCTCAGGAAAGAAAAAAAAAGGCTTTCATATATACATCTTTCAGAAATCTGCCTTGTTAGTAACGAGCTGCTAATCTCATAATTTCTCACATGTAAAACAATAAAAGAAGAAACAAAAAAAAATTAACAAGGAGAAATTATTAGATGCATTTCAGCTCTCCTTTTATCATCCTAGATTTATCTTCATGTGGAACAGTCAATGCCAGGGCACTGTCACCCTAAGCTAAGCACCTTTATATTATAGTGTTAGATATTTCACACAGTACCTCCTATATTACAAACACATCTGGTAACTTCTGTTAGACAGTCAAGAACTACAATTCATCCCCAGAAAAGGGCATCAGTACTTGAAATTATTATTGTTTGATTTTGATAGCCACTATCACTGATTCCATTTTGAAATACAATAAAAGGTACATATATCTTCTCTACTATTAGATTTCTGGGCAGTGATACTTTTTCAACATATGATAGGCACAAAACTTTCAAGATGAGGAAGAAACCATACATAAAACCTTATTTTAAGATCTCTGAAGAATTATGAATTGTTGGGTTGTTGAGAGGAGTAGAGCAATTATTTGCTTTGTTTTGTTTTCAATCAAGGTATGTCCTCTTTCATCAAGACAGCCAGAAAGTTCTTTTGCACCAATAGACAAGAAGTCAGGATAAGCCTAACTACATGTAATCCCATTTAATATTTGAACTAAATGTCTAAACTAATATAGCATTTTTTGCCATGATTTTTCTAGATTTTTCCTGAGGGAAAAATGCCAACACTTCTACAATGAAAGATATTTACATCAAATCCACAGATACAGTTGATACATGACGAAGATTATGTTTAGAGGCTTACAGCAATTGGGAGATTGGCTAAAAAGTTTATTTCTTAAGGTGGCCAAGATTCTCAGTTTTAGAGAGAGGTTTACATTCATTGCTTATGTTTTCAAAACATTAAAAAAAAATCTAAAATGAACAGTATTCACCCAAGAATTTCTAAAAAAACCCCAAAACCAATCTATCATGTTATACCAAAAGAAGTCAATCATGAGATGGTGGTGACTGAATTTCCAAACAGATCTGGCAGCACCATGGGAATCTGAGCCACTATAAATGCATGGAAGAAAGAAAGGGAAAAAAACTGTTTCAAAAGCAATAGGGAACAAACGGCAGCAATTGCACTTGTAGTTACTCATGCTAACAGAAAACACAATTCTGGATGATAGGCAGCATCTTTTAAAACAGCTGTGACTTTTCAATTATTAAATTCAGATAAACGCATTAAAATTATGGTAAACTGAGGAACTCACCCCCTTGTTTACCCTAGGATTGCAACTGTGCTGAACTTTGACTCCTTTGAAATCAATTTCCCACTAACTTCACAGATGCCAGGACTTTTTCCCATTCATTTGCCTTTCATAACATACATACTATGTTAAAGAATATTTCCTGAAATAATTCTGGGAGAAAATCAGGGGCCTGGTGTTGCCCTGCTGAGAGAAAGAGAAATCTGTGTATTTTAGGAAATGTTGGATTATTTTAAATACAAGTGCCCTTGTTCACATGGCCCCAGAGTTCAGCTAACCAGCAGGAAACAGTAAACCCTTCTCCTCAATTAAGTCATTTCTGAAAGGTCTATTACCACTCTGTAGTATCATCAGGCCTCTTCCTTGGACTGGTACTAAAAGGGAGCTTCTCCTCCAAATTTAAAAGAAGCAGCAGGACACACGGACAACTCCCAGACTCACCAGCTTCTTCAGATCAGTGTATCCCAAAACATACAGATTCTTCTCTATCAAAATATTCCCACAGGATGTTAAAATGAAAGGCATCCAGAAGGGTCCATAGCAGGTCATTATAAAGTCTAGAAGGGCTGTATTGCCATGTGTGCCTTAAGCATTCAGTCACTTTTTTCTGAACAAACAGGTTTTGATGTAGCTAGTGACTATGGAGAAGATATATTCCACAGCTCACAGCACCACAGGAAAAAAACAGATCCTGCAGCTAGGCCAGGATTGCATTTTAAGTTCACAGTTGGTAGCTGAATGCCCTAATTCATCAGCTCTGTTCCTAGTTAAAAGACATACTCAAAGAAGCAGTATGCTTACCTAGCTGGAATCAAGGAATGCTGGTGCAAAGGTGACACCTGCCAGGAAGTATAGCAGGCCAAAAATATATCTTACAATATACCCTCACAGTGGCATCCTGTGAGAGCTAAGGATACAGACCACAGAGCAGCACAGCAGAACTCCAGAAATCTTCATATTCTCACAAAATATCCACTGTCTTACTTCAAATAAGCAACAAGTTCACGGCTGTGTTTCAACCCAAAGATCTCTTAAAACTCTTCCTACTTAGTCTATGCCTGCTGTGTGACACTCCTCCTGTAGCTATCCTCTTCAACTTGAATTTTATACAGCATTGTTTGCTAGTCTTTTCTCAGCGGCATTTAAAAGTTTAGAAACAGTCTGATATTCTGATAATTCTGCAGCTAGAGAAATGGCACACATTTATCAGCAGTCACTTCCTCGACACCATGGTTTGCATTTCACCTGACTTTTTAAGAGACTGAAATCAAAGTAATCAAAACCAGGAATTAAATAATAGGATTAAAGTTCAACATGCCAAGAGAAAGTATGGTAGGATTCCCAAGAAGGAAAGAATTTTCCAAACAGAAGGGTGGAAGAATAAAGAACAAGCAAGACCAGAAGGCTGCTGGTGTGAGAAATATGAATGGCACTGAGGCACACAGATCTGCTTCACTGTACTGCAAAAGAATTTAAGAGCCCTCTGTTAGCACAGGCATGTTAGATGTATGTGCTAGAAAATCTTGTTAATTGAGTTGTCCACTCATTGATTTAGGTCTTAATAGGACTGGAACAGATTTAGGGAAGAGCTTAAGGTTTAGAAAGACTGCTTTGAGAATAAAACACAGTCAGTGGAGACAGCACTTTGAAACAGCACAGTTTCTCCTAACAAAATGGCTAGTGAAGAAATATCACAGCAGAAGCTTAGTCACCCAGCTCCTGGAAAGGTAATTTACCAGCCTGTCTCCCGGGGTGAGCAGGGGCTCCTCGAAGGCTCAGTGGTTACAGCAGGTTTACACAGTGCGTCTACAGACACTAACACACCTCACCCCCGGTGTCAATTCACAGTGTGAATCCCACCCTCTCTATTGATACAATACTACAATAAAAAAGCAACAAGTAAGCAAAAACCCAAAACCCCAAATTGGAATATCGATTTACCAAACATACAGTTCATTCATCTCAGACATAAACCACTCCAGGACCTTTAATACGGTTCATGTGTCTCTTGGAAATTACCTCCAAATGTCAGAAACCTAGAAACATCCAAATACAACTGAACAGATATCTAACATTAAACAGACTTCCGAGATAAAGACAAATTTGACTTCCCTAACTTCAGCTGCCTCTTTAGAGGAAGGCTTCTTCAAAAACACAGCCTCTCAAAATGCTATTTATTATTATCCAAAATCATGATCATGCCATTTGTGACAGACCAACACATTTCTGAGCCCTATTGCTCAAGAACTGCAAACTGTACATGCAAATGATACAACACTTGAGTCCTTGAACACAGAGAAGAGTGAACAATGAAAGAAGGCGTCCTCGAACACCAAAAGGATTCTGCCACTGCATAGATCCAATGTATTTTCAGGAATGCCTGAGAGTACATAATGATGCTTCTCATCTGACCTCCTACGATATCAATTTCTAACTATTTTTCATGTCATTTTTAGGTTTTAGTGTTGCTTGATAATAGAGTTATGCCAGAATATTACTTTTCAAGTAACATATCTACAACTAAAAATCCATTTACCAATAGCATACAAAGAAATTACAGGGAAGCAGGTAATCAAAAGGGAAATATGAAATGATAAGGGAAGTAACAGCTACATAGGCTCAGAACACCTCTGAATAAGAATATTGACTATGTGTAAAAGTACCTATATTTAAAAAAAAAAGAGGTATTATCTGCCCACCACTCCCAATGTCTTTAAAAGATAACTCTCATGAGAAAGGACTTAGTCCTGACCATGAAACTAGAGAACCTGCAGAGCCTTCAAGGCATTTCACCTGATAAGCATTACTGTCACTTTTGGTGGGTCTGCATTTTACACCTGATTTCTACAGACAACAATCTAAAAAGGTATCAATTTTTTTAACCAAATCTGCACAAGCAATTGACCTATTTACATTCACAGAGATATATTTTGTATTCATGGCCATACACATGTAACAGACATAAATCAAAAAAGGATGAAATAGGTTATGAATAAATGGGGTTGGTGAGGGAGGAATGAACAGTGAGATACTTACAGGTAGTGCTCTGTGATTTACTTCAAAAGAATAAAATGTGATATTCTGTCTTTGAATGCTGAATGCCTAATAAAAACAGGTATTTCAGACCTGCCAAGTAATTAATTTGTAGAATATGCTACACAGATGGGGAAGTGAGACAGTTTCTCAACAACAGTGAAATATTAATACTTATACATTTAAAATCCTGTAGTGCTTCAAACTCTTCTAAAGCGAGTCCCAAAGTTCAGGAAAGCAATTTATGCTCTGGAACAGTAACATGGGCACCCCCAGCTAGCCCTGCAGAAAACTAGAACACAACAGAAAACTCATCTAAAACATGACTGGCTGCAGCGAGCGACTGGTTCTTGTGATCAAACTACAGTGTAATTCGGAAATGGAATCCAATAGCTTGAGGTTAAAACATCTTGCCCCCACCTCAAGTCTGCTTCATTTTAATTGACATGA
Organism: Oreocharis arfaki; assembly: GCA_013398015.1. NCBI lineage: Eukaryota > Metazoa > Chordata > Aves > Passeriformes > Paramythiidae > Oreocharis > Oreocharis arfaki. The sequence goes on from VZRR01011791.1 coordinate 466,993, forward strand.
AATGAAAAAAACCTGTTCAGGTCTTTCCTCAAGGAGCTGCTCTAACACTTACATTCCAAGGGCTGGAGGAAGGCTCTTATGTCAGAATAGGTTCCCTTTGGACAAACAGTATAAAATAAAAAGTCACAAGAAATAAGCCCGTGTTCAGTCTATAGAGCAGCCCTTTCTACTGAACAAATAAGAAAGGAGAGAAAATTATTCTGCTGAAAACGATTCTTCACTGATTTAACAAGTGAACCCAAAAAGCAAATGGTAAGACCTTAGCCCCACCATTCCACAGAACAAGAGGAAAATCCCATAGACAAAAAGGAAATGTAGAAATTATGTCAGATTACAGAGATGATGAAATTAGAAATTCATGTGTATGTTTGCAGATGTCTAGCACACAGAAGACCATCCAGCATCTTTCCCCTTTGCAGCTGATTTATGCAAGAACTCTTTCCCTTTCCTTTCTGTAAGAATTGTAGAAATTTTGGAGTTAAAACCAATTCAGAGCCACCTGAAATTCCATTTTGTATATTTCATGTACCATGAATCAAGAAAATGAAGAATGAATGGTCCTATCCCACTCAAACCATAGCTGTCTCCCAGCAGAGTTGAAGCAGATTTTGTCAATTTTGCTTTATTTTAACATTTGAATTCCTAATTCAGAGACCTAGCTATTCATTTTCTTTCTAGAGGAGAACATTATGACCTTGGAAGAGTCAGACTTACATTGCCAATCAAATGTGTGTTCGACCATTTATTCACTTAGCAGCTATGAGTATCCAAATGTGATTCTTAGCTCCAGTAATTATTATTCTAGAATTTGGCCACAGCATTATTTACTGAATTCAAAATGACTTACAGTATTCAGAAGTTCTCTGCATTGCCCTAGCACTGATCTGTTGAATAGGAAGACAAGTTTTAGTATGTAAGTAAGAACAGAACTGTACTAATACTAACTAAACAAACACGATAAAAGAAAGTTCTCTATATTTTTCAGTAGCGTATAGAACCTACAAAATCAATAACAACTCAAGTGCATTGAATTTAACAGGAGAATTTTTTAAAGCAAAAATAAGTACTTTTCATTATATCTTGCTAGAGGACAATTATTTAAAATATTGCTATTGAAATAGAAATGTTTCTTGAAACTAAGAGCATCAAAAGAAATGAAATTAAGAACAAGGTAAAGCTCTTTCAAAGGCAAAATATTTCACAGTGAGTGACAGAGAAACCACTAGAAACATGGAGTTTCCTGCTGCCCTGCAACAGTTTACTGTGCTTCTAATCAAACTGAAAATTTGCAACAGCCTCAGTACCAAATGCTCTGAATTAGAATGTGAACAGTACAGAAAAGTAACAAAATTATTTTCTTCTCAGAAAGTACATGAAAACAAACTTGGGATTTCATGCTGAGATTGGATGACATTACACACCCAGAAAAACAAAAAAGCAGGATGTTCTTCTTAGATTACAAATAGCCACTAGGACACCAAAATGGACACAAATATTGAACAAAGGAGAGATTTGGACAGAGTTTCTCAGCCTTAGAGGTACATTATCCTAATCACTTCTGCTTTTACCTCAGGCTAACCTATTTTATTGATACAAGCATTTATTCTCATTGCTTACTTACTTCCTTAATTAGTAACTTCATAATTGAAAGATACCATGTATTTTGAATTCAAAGAAGCAATGTGTGACTCCATCCACAGATTTCAGGTTCTAGTTTTTTTTAGAGCCGGTGGACAAAACCAGTCCTTGATTCAGTATCTGTTCAGGAAGCCTGCAGTATGCAGTCTGGTGAGGAGCCTAGTGGTTAGTTCAGTCACAGCAATTACCCATCACTTAAGAATTTATTCTTGTTGACAGAGGAACTTGGTTATCCTCCCATTCTTCAATACTTTCAATTTTTTCCCCTTCTAACCACAGAATTTCAATTCTCATCCACAGAACTTTTACTCTCAATGTATTGCCAAAAAAAAAAAAAAAAAAAAGCCATGAGTGTTTTTTTTAAATAATCACTGGAACCAAAATGCACTGAGATCAGATCAGTGTATTGAATGACCGCAACGGGCGTCATAAAACCTAATTCCAAAGCTCCTTTAAAGCAGTGGCAGCCTTTAGATCAGACCTAGTTAGCAGCAATTAATTACCAGATCCATCAGTTTAAAATCTTTCACTAATATTACATTCATGTTAATTAAAAAAAAAAAAAATCCTGCCAAATAGTTTAAGACTGAATTTCTCTTTCACGTTTGCATCCTCGGAGCCCTAGAAACAACATCCCCTACAGCCTTGAAAACAGAAAAGTTGTGGTCTTGCAGCTGTATGAAAACTCAGTTTAATGTCCTTAGAGGTAATTGGGGATGAAAGGAAAATGTTTTGTTTTTTTAAATAGGAAGACAGAAGTGACTGTCTAAAGCAAAGCACACGTGCAATAACCAGAGAGTGATACTGCAGATGGCCATGACACTGTTGACATGAAATCTGATTACTTCTCTGATTTTTGCCACAGTGTATAAAGAAGCTTATTTTTCCCCTACGTGTGTGATGCCTTTACCAGATACATTGAAGAGCTCAGCAAACATATGCTTCCTATGCTTCACCTAACAGAACAGACTGTCTCTTATCCCCTAGGGATGAGGTCCTACCAGGAAATGAAAAGTCAGGAAACATTCAAATGGAGGAACTCATCCAAAATACAGGTGCTAATGGTGTAACAATGCTCCTTCAGTCTGCTGGCTTCAGAAAGAAACCACAGAAGCATTCAGCACACTTTGAGGGTTATTAAGACAACATCAGCTGGAACAGCATTTCTAGGCAAACATTTGCTGTGACTAAAAGGAAATTATATTCCTCATTTTTTCCAAACTAATTCATTATGATACAGAGTAGTAAAGTTAACTACTCTGTTACTGTCCTTTGTTACATTTTCCTGAAAAATGGAGTATAACAGTATGTAGTTACTTTAATTTTTAAAAAGAGAGAGAACATAAAAAGTACAGTCATATTATTTGCTTTAAATAACTATTTTATGAATTATAGTATGTTCAAGTAGACTGGTAATAACTACTAGAGCTCATAATTTCTTGTAAAGTTAACTACTTGTTTAAAAAAATTACAAAATATTATCCTGAACGTTGCTTTTCATTTTTGTTATTTTTGTTTCTTGTTGATATTCTAAGGTTTGTACCCCAAAATGGAAAAACTGTCTTGGTCTAAAGAATCAACATATAGAGAGTCAAAAGGCAGAAGCATAGAAAGTAATTAAAAAGTTGAAGAACATGACTTTTTATTAAAGTCCACAGCCCAGAGAAAAGTTGAGCCCTGGGAAGAAACAGCACCCCATAAGCTGCAGGACAGAAAGTGTAAATACTCCCATCAGCATTCCCTGTTTTGAACCATGCAGAGCAGGAATAATTTGCTTATTCCAGTGACAGAGAGTATTGCTCCTAAACACATGGGTTTGTAGCTTAAAACCTAGGGTTGAAGCTTTATTAGAGCATCTTGCCTTTGACCAGATTAGCTGCAGGCAGGCTCTGAACCCGAAGATACGACATCCATTATTCTGCAGAGAGGCAGAAAGGTAGCATAAGGGCAGCTTCTCACATATTGCACAGCCCTGGACATCATTAAAAGACACTAACAATAAAAAGTGAAGTAAAATTTAAAAGTTTTCCCTCGTGTCACTACTTCTCCCATGGCTGCAACAGAATAGGCTGCACCAGAACAGGACACATGGCTATTCATAGCTACTAACAGAGTAAAACAAAATACTTACGTGTTTTGCCACCCACCAGAGAGCCCAGATGTTGTCTGTCAAGCTAGCTGGACAACAACCTTCTAATGTTAACTTTCTCTTACAAAAAGAAAGTTAATGTCTTCTTTGAAAAAAGTGCGCCTCTCCTGGGACCTCTGATTTTAGAGGGATCTTCTTAGTAATTGTTTTAGTACTCAGACCCCCCGGTAATCTGCAGATTTATTATTTCCTTTCTCCTTACAGGAAAATTCTTCAGGATGATCCTTCAGAACACCACAGAGATTTCTTTTTATGCTGTGCAAGAAGCAAAAGAACCTCACTTGCCTCCACACCATATACTTCTAAGTATATGGAGAGTCGCTCATCAGTATATGCTGGTGGTCAAAATTTTAAGAACACTCAAATTAATTAACCTGGGAAAGTCGGAAGATTGCACTGCTTCAAATCTAATTTAAATGCAGCATGAAAATAGGAAGGCTTTCTTCATCTTAGAGCATTACAGAATTCATATCAGACGTTCATGACAATAGACATTTCATGTCTACCGTGTCATGCTATGCCTCTATGTATCAGAGACAGGATAGTCAAGACAACAAAATGTCAGGACGGAAGGCGAACACCAGGACCCCATTCTAGATGAATCTAACTTGTTTCCTCACCTTGCTGCTTGGGTAGACCATCCTAACCAAGATGCTAGAATTACTTAGACCATTCTCACTAATTTTCCTGAAGTTTTTTGAGAGCTTGAATGCTCTGAAGTGGTATGTTGTACATTATCAGCAAGTCCTCAACTTTCTAAATGCATAATCAGTTGCAGATATACAACAGAGCACTCCACCAGTATGTATTAAAGAAAAAAAAAACAACTCAGCAAACCAAAGTCCAACCATCTACCTAGCACCCCCACCATAATCACCATCAAGAAATGCACTCAAAACACAATCCCAGTCAGATCTCAAATGCATACAGAGCTGAACCATGATTCTGGGGACAAAAAAGTCTTAATCGGGTCCTCAGGCAGACAAAAATATAAATCTGTAACTCATAAAATGACAATGAAAGGTTTCACAGAATTACATCTCAAGTTATGAATCGCTGGCTAAGATTTAAAAACCGTTGCAGCAGATATGGAATAGAAACAGACGAGTAAACACTTACCATGAATAGATCACTAAGTGAAATGCTGCATATTGAAGAAAAACAATGATCCAAAGAAATTGCTCAGCTCTACAGAACAACTCGAAGACTCTACAGAACAATTCAAAGACCATAGGACAAACATGGTGCTTGCACTGCTGCAGCACCATCATTCCAAGACTCAGGAGGAGATTCTGCCCTACAGAAGCAGTATGGAATCAGTCCAGTCAGGGACCATTACGACTTTACATAATAATTCTGCATTTTTATTCTGACCTATTATTTACTCTATGCATAAAACCTTGCCCCTGCCATAGAATTTCAAATTCCAGTCTTCCACATTTCCTATTTATGGCTTTGTTCTTCACACATTCAGGTGTTTTTTACGTTCTGTACTGCAGGGCTTGCAAACAGCTGAGTATCCAGTAGAAGACTGACTCTGAACACCTATTTTGAGACAATAATTTTGTTAGGCATTAAAATTACAAGTTCTATGACATTTAGTCCCTTTTGAAGCCAACCTTGAGCATTAACAAAAAAAATGCTCCAAAGGAGGAGATGCCACTGTGAAAGAAATAAACCTAAAGATTTTTCCAGATGAAGAAAGGACACAGGAATAGTCTTGCTTCTAGGACTGCATATGACTATTAATGAGTTTTCAGTGTGCATATGTAGTCCTCAGAGAACCTTTCATAAGCTGTTCCCCAGCTGGAGGATGCTTGACAGCGCAGCCCCACAGGGAGCCTCTATAAATACTCCAAGGCCAAAAGAAATTGTGAGGATGAATAGCTTGCCCTTCATATAATTCACATGCTCAAAGTCACAAAACACTTTGCATATATCGGTAAGGCTCATGGCCTTAACTTATGATTCCTTATGCAATAAGGGAACAGCATCTCTTTTCTTGAATTTGAATCAAGGAAAATAAAAACAAAACGCAAGGTAATTTATGGTATGCCTGCATGCACAAGGCCACCAAGGACTACCAGAGCTACCCCTGCTTAAACTACCTCAGTTACCAGTAGTGGTGCAGTTGTACTGAGTTGTCTCATAATCTGGAAACCCTGCTGCCAACAGCTGAGCTGGTTGTTTCTCTCTACATTAAACAGCCATTTAGTTGTTTCAACAACACAGAACTGTACCAAGCCTGTAACAGCTAAAGAAAACATCTCTGTGTTCCTCAAAGGCTTTGGCTGAAATTCGCGGCTGAAAAGTAAACAAAACACTAACTTACTGTCCCTAGAATTTGCCAACAAATAAATGGAGACAATAGATGTAGATTATAGATAACTACTAGAAGCATCAGAATCAAAGTCTAAGAAAAGAGAAGAGGTAGGAACTGCGAAAGACAAAAGGTTAATCCTATAAAGGCTGAGGGAATTACCATCAGGGATTTCCAAAACTTCTTTTCTGTAAGGTTCCTGTCAAATGAAAGGAAAATTTATCTGGGTAACAGTACTGCCTTACATTTTTTGTAAGTGTAAACCAGGAAACATTAATGCATAATTAATGGCACATTTTTATTTATTTATGCAGCCATGAACCTAAATGGAACATGTAGAAATCTACAGCTGAGTCTCAGGGATAGCTTTTGGGAAGGCACCCAAATTTTCTAAAGAGACTGAAGTCTTACGGCAGAAATTTTACAGCGATTTCTTCTGGTACAAGCATCAAGCATAAGGGGTCTATATCTCATTCAAACCTTTAGTGCTACTGTGACCTTAAATGAACATTCAGTAAAGTTTTGGAAATCAACTAGACCAAAACAAACTACTAAAAGCTATACAGGGTGCATGTAGACTATACAGTAATGCTACATATAGGGTAGCTTATCTATGTCTAAAAATTGACCTTTAATTACATGAAGTGTTTCCCGTATAGACAAGACCTTATTTCAAATAAGACGATCCACTATGAGAATTCCAAAATGATAAAAAAGTAATAATAATAAAACAGCTGACACTGGAATTGATTTTTAGAAGATAGGGAAGTGTCAGCTTTAAGCTAAATTTAAGATTTGAGACTAGTGTAAAACCAGAATAGACAAGTATAAGCGTGTTTTATTGCTTATAGAAACATAGTTGTGTGCAACTGGACACTGTGTAGAACTTGATCTTGAGAAAAAGCAATTGCAGATACGAAACAGGGAAAAAATAAATTTCATGTGACTTTTATGCGAGTTTTATGGGACTTAAGAGAGAACAAATTCCACTACAGTGTGGAATTCCACTACCCTTTAATATCTTTTTTTAATGAGTAATTAAAAATTACTAAGTCAAAGAACGCTGCATGACAGGATCCTAAGTCAGATTTACTAGACACAAAGAGGTACCAGTGGACCATAACAGTACCCACAGGACTAGCATTTGCCAGCATTCATCAGCTCACCTGGAACTGGAAATGATAATTTCTTTCTTACAGACATTTTTGTTTCGGAGGCTCAATAAGAGGAAGAAACCTATACACAGGAAGGAACACGGCCGGACACTGACTCACGTACAGCTCAAAGTCATTTCAGTACTGTCTTCAACCAAATACATTTAACTATCATCTACTAACAGTATTAATAAGAAAAAACTGTGGTTGACAGCGAGACTGCAAACCAAATGAATTCCTGATGCAGCATGACTGATATCAGCCTAGTTCTATCAGGATTACTGCACAGCCACAGCTAGTTTTTTACTTCTGTAGTTTATCAGCAGTGTACAGGAATTGGCTTTAAATCCAAAGAACACTTAATGCTTGCTTCAGTTCTACTGAAGGCAATGAAATTAAACTTTTGTTTAAAGTAAAGTGTACACTTGGATATAGCGATGAATAGTGACCTAAATCACTTTACTGCAGTAATTGGATCAGCATCTGAAAAGTCTTCAACTAATGTCAAGCTATAATCATAGTTTTTTCTTTCCTCAAATCCTAGAGAGTCATTTTTTTATATACTCAATAAGAGCAGCTGGAGGCTTTCACCCCAGAAAATCCTTTGTGTAAGGTGCTCTGTGTAAAATAAAATGGCAGTCACTACTGCATTTTGGCATGAGACAGTTCCTGAAAGTGCACACTGAGGTGACTGTTGAGTACCTGTGAAGGAAAGCAAGAATGCCCAGCTTCTGGGTCTTCGCTGGAGGTGTGGCCTGTTTGCAAGATCAGGATTAATGGAGCTTAGAGCAAGAAGAAAAACGAAGATTTTAGGCTTAAAAAGTGACACGTGTATGAGGTATAAGCAGGCTAAGAGAGCATCTAAGTAATTTTATAAAATCTGATTTACTATGTGTATGAAAAGCGGGAAAAAAATACGCAGTTCCTGCAACTGCATGGTAACATCAAATACATTAGCCATGGAAAAAAGCAGTTCCAGAGTAGTGCCCTTACCACTTCATGCTAAGTCTCAAACTGCACCTATGAATAAAAGCATCAGTTTTGTGGGTCCTTTGTACAAACAGAAGTACAGAAAAAATAAGTAATGTGGTAACAGGATTGGACCAACACCACTGGTCTTTCACATTTGCGTTTAAACATATATATCTACTGGTTTGTTCACCTGGATAAACTCAAACTAGCTACTAAAAATACTATTTTAAAAAATCAAAACAAACCAACTCAACTATGCTCATCCAATAAAACAGCTCTTTATATTTAGAGCTGATTAAAAAAATGCTAAGTCTTACTTTTATATTGAGTTTAATTCCTTGGCACATTCATCTAACATGGATCATTTGAACTCTAATATAGCTATATTAATTTGAACAGAAGTTTCCTGCCCAACTTTTTTTTTTTTTTAATGCCACTAGGACAACAGACCTCCAAATTCTGCAAATATATAAAAAGAACACTAATCAAGGAACATCCAGGACATCATCTGGGTAAGAATAACAAATTAGGGATCACAGTATTTCATTTGGAAACAGCATTTGCTTTTGTGCTTAGTAGGTAAGAACATCTTAAATGATCAATACCATAGAATAATTTTTGCAAATGTTTAGTTTTTCAAACAATATCCATGTTAACTAAGCCAATCCCTGCTGACCCGAGTGCAGGCTATCAAAATATTAGGAGGTTGAAGAGAATTCTTTTCTTAGTCATGCTTAATCTTCACAAGCATTACATTTTTCTCAGGAAAAGAATCTTCTTGCCTTTCATCAAGCTCTAAGGTTCTCAGATTCTCATACCCAAGATCATAAATAATCTCTCTAATATCTCAACAGTCAAATAGCACTATAGCTTTTTGGGAAGTGTTCTTCCACGTCAGCATACAGTCTTGCCCTTTTCTTACAATGGATGGACCTAAATGATTTCACACTTCCTCCCCTCAGAACAGTAATTGACTGTCTTCTAATCAAAGGTCACAACAATGCCATGACGGAAAAGGAAGGTGGATGAAATTTAGAAGCTGTTTATTTGCATGTATTTCTTGCTAAATGAAGAAAATGAATTCCAGAGAAAAATCAAGATGGTTCAAAGAAGACTCAAATTACTTTATATGTGGCTAAATTCTAGGAGACAGTAGGATACAAGAAGCAATACTCTGCATGCAAATTCTGTTCCACATCCAGTATTATTTAATATGCTTATTAATTATAGAAATAGAACAAAGAGTATGCTTATTACCATAGCATAGTCTGGAAAACAGGTTTAGAAGCTCTCCAATAGCTAGAAAAGCCTGAAAAGCAGAGCTTGAGATCCAGAAAATTCAAAACTTACACCAGAGGAATAAGCAGCTCCACAAACACAGGAATGGGCGCAATTACTGAGTAGCAGTTCTGTAGAAATCACACAGGAGCTGCAATGGGCCTCAGATCATGAGACCCCATGTAATGTAGTTACAGAAAGGGTGATCTTCATTCCATGGCACCTAATCAGAGGTATAGCATGTCCAGGTTCAAGGTCTCAGTAATTCATATCAGAAGTTTTATTAATAGCTGGAAGTTAGAAACAGCAGTAAAAACAATGAAAGATTGTCCCAGATGAGACCTAAGCAATAGTTTCATTTCAACACCGCAATTTAAAAAAAGAGCTGATTTTCAGAAGACAAGCAAAATGATTAGAAGTCCAGATAACGCTGAATAGAAAAAATCAAGATGTTCTGTTCAGACAAAAGGACTCCAGATGCCTGCAAAGGTCCCACAAAAAGAGTGGAATTTTGCAATAGCTTTTTTACATTTTTCATTCCATCAGGAAAATGACTTGAGAAAAATCTATAAAAGAACAAAATATATATATATATTTATATATAATATATATAAAT